>CM046868.1:41696382-42179843 GCA_025617745.1 Heliocidaris erythrogramma
GTCTTCTTTAAAAGATTCATGATACAAACACACATTATTTTCTTAAATTGTTCAATATGCTGTTCCATTTTGTCAGCTTCATATAAACATTTTCTTTTCTGTTCTGCCTTTCAATATCATATCGACTTTGTAGAACATATATAAACATCGTTTTAAAATCAATACATCTCATCTCATTCGTGTTAGCTGTTCCAATATTGACACATTCAATAACGATACTTGCCTCCAATTTCCAATATCTTCTTTATCCCCTTTCTTATATTATATAATGAATGCCATTGCGTTAAGTATACGATAAACGTCCTTTATCAAAACCCGAATTTAGGCTTTCTATCACCATATCCTGCATGCAGATCTTCCCAAAATTCCTTGTAAAATTCTACTGTTTACACAGAGCTCTCATTGCCAACAGGGAGTTCCCCATTTTTGGTACTTAGATCTTCACCCGTGGCGCCTGCACGCGGGGTCTGGTCACGTGACGCTTCACGTTCGTAACGTATGTGTCCCGTACCTTTACATCGTTTGCATACGAATGCTTTGACACATGTTGATGCATGGTGACCAGTATCCAGGCATCTCGAGCACGTTGCGAAGGACGCTCCGTTGTTTGGCCGTCGTGGAAAATGCGTGCCTTGAATGAGGCGAGCCTAACATGTCGGTCAAGACTAAGAGGTCTCTCCAGCTTGTCCACATACAAGATCCTGTCGCCGTTAAAACGTGCTGTGAGCTGACCATTCACTCGCAGACGTTATCTCACAACATTCCCTCTCACTTTCCATTTCTTTCCTTCTAGCTCATGACTAATCACCTCGTCACTCACTGACAGTGGCACATTCTTTATAGTAACTTTGAGGTGTTCACTGTTTTCCTTTAAAAAGGGCTTTGTCTCAAAAATCTGCACGTTCACATCTCTCATCCTGAAACCTTGTTTTAGCAAAGGTAATCTAAGTTGTATCTATCTTTGAGGTATATACGCCACAGACCGCCCACCTTCTGTATGCCCATGATGGTATCATGAGATATTACCTTAATCCGTCTCTATCTTCTCCATCACCTCTCACCTTTTTTTTTTTTTTTTTTTTTTTTTTTTTTAAGTCTATGACGCCCACCGCCGCCTCCCTCTGAATAAACCTCATATAGCAAGATTTCTGCCTCACGTTCGACTGGGCGTTGTGGCGTGCGCCTGTAATCCAGCTACTTGGAAGTCGGGGTTGGTGGATCGCTTGAGAGCGGGAGTCCTGTATGTCGTCGTTCTATGGCGATCGGGCGTCCGCGCTAAGCTCGGCATCGATATGGTTGATTGGTCGGAGGATCGGCCAACCAGGTCGTCTAAGGAGGGACGTACTGGCCCAGGGCGGAAACGCAGCAGGCAAAAGTCCCCGTGTGGAGCAGTAGTGGGATAGCGCCTGTGAATAGGCAGCGGCTTGCAGCCCGTTCAATACAGTGAGACCCGATCCTTTTTGCTGTTTCCACCTATTTTCTTTTTCTCTTTTCTTTTCTTTTCTTTTCCTCATACTACCAGTCAGTCACTATAAATGCACACTACCGTAGTTTTTGCCCATAGCAGAGAAAGGACCATTTTTTTTTAAATAAACAAAGCTATTCTACATTTGATATCGCTGCGTCTATCCACATTTATGATGATAGTTCACGAAAGCATTTGGAAAAAATCAGAGATAGCAATCGACATACTCAAACATGAATGAATCTGATTTTGAATGTTACTTCATCTGAAAACTCAAACTGACGGTTGTTTCTATTGCTAGACCTACATGCAGGGGCGCATATAGAATTGTTCAATATGGGATCAATAAATAGAGATAAATAAATAAATTGATTAAAAATATATGTAAATGAATAAGTAAACAAATAAATGGATGAATAGATAAATTATAAATAAATAAATAACAAAGTTAATCCCATTTTCAAGTGCATTTTAAGTGTAAAATATCTGACAAGTCAAGAGAGAGAAAGAGAAAGCATGGAGAGAGAGAAAAAGAGGGTCTGGGCTAAGGGGAGAAGTTTGTCACATTTTAGGTGACGTCACATATCGGCCTCCAGAATATATTCTGGTGATATGTGACGTCACCTAAAACTGACGTGACTCCCCGGGCGAGTGAAAATGGACTGAAAATAAAGTGACAAGCACTCTTTTATTTTCTTTGTTTTTTAAACCATAACTGGTCTTCTTTATTAAAAGATTCATGATACAAACACACATTATTTTCTTAAATTGTTCAATATGCTGTTCCATTTTGTCAGCTTCATATAAACATTTTCTTTTCTTTTCTGCCTTTCAACATCATATCGACTTTGTAGAACATATATAAACATCGTTTTAAAATCAATACATCTCATCTCATTCGTGTTAGCTGTTCCAATATTGGCACATTCAATAACGATACTGGCCTCCAATTTCCAATATCTTCTTTATCCCCTTTCTTATATATATAATGCCATTGCGTTTGTATACGATAAACGTCCTTTATCAAAACCCGAATTTAGGCTTTCTATCACCATATCCTGCATATCTTCCCAAAATTCCTTGTAAAATTCTACGGTTTACACAGAGCTCTCATTGCCAACAGGGAGTTCCCCATTTTTGGTACATAGATCTTCACCCGTGGCGCCTGCACGCGGGGTCTGGTCACGTGACGCTTCACGTTCGTAACGTATGTGTCCCGTACCTTTACATCGTTTGCGTACGAATGCTTTGACACATGTTGATGCATGGTGACCAGTATCCAGGCATCTCGAGCACGTTGCGAAGGACGCTCCGTTGTTTGGCCGTCGTGGAAAATGCGTGCCTTGAATGAGGCGAGCCTAACATGTCGGTCAAGACTAAGAGGTCTCTCCAGCTTGTCCACATACAAGATCCTGTCGCCGTTAAAACGTGCTGTGAGCTGACCATTCACTCGCAGACGTTATCTCACAACATCCCTCTCACTTTCCATTTCTTTCCTTCTAGCTCATGACTAATCACCTCGTCACTCACTGACAGTGGCACATTCTTTATAGTAACTTTGAGGTGTTCACTGTTTTCCTTTAAAAAGGGCTTTGTCTCAAAAATCTGCACGTTCACATCTCTCATCCTGAAACCTTGTTTTAGCAAAGGTAATTTTTTTTTTTTTTTTTTAAAGTCTATGAACGCCCTCACCGCCTCCCTCTGAATAAACCTCATATAGCAAGATTTCTGCCTCACGTTCGACTGGGCGTTGTGGCGTGCGCCTGTAATCCAGCTACTTGGAAGTCGGGGTTGGTGGATCGCTTGAGAGCGGGAGTCCTGTATGTCGCCGTTCTATGGCGATCGGGCGTCCGCGCTAAGCTCGGCATCGATATGGTTGATTGGTCGGAGAATCGGCCAACCAGGTCGTCTAAGGAGGGACGTACTGGCCCAGGGCGGAAACGCAGCAGGCAAAAGTCCCCGTGTGGAGCAGTAGTGGGATAGCGCCTGTGAATAGGCAGCGGCTTGCAGCCCGTTCAATACAGTGAGACCCGATCCTTTTTGCTGTTTCCACCTATTTGCTTTTCTTTTCTTTTCTTTTCTATTCTTTTCTGCATACTACCAGTCAGTCACTATAAATGCACACTACCGTAGTTTTTGCCCATAGCAGAGAAAGGACCATTTTTTTTTAAATAAACAAAACTATTCTATATTTGATATCGCTGCGTCTATCCACATTTATGATGATAGTTCACGAAAGCATTTGGAAAAATTCAGAGATAGCAATCGACATACTCAAACATGAATGAATCTGAATTTGAATGTTACTTCATCTGAAAACTCAACTGCCACGGTTGTTTCTATTGCTAGACCTACATGCAGGGGGCGCATATAGAATTGTTCAATATGGGATCAATAAATAGAGATAAATAAATAAATTGATTAAAAATATATGTAAATGAATAAGTAAACAAATAAATGGATGAATAGATAAATTATAAATAAATAAATAACAAAGTTAATCCCATTTTCAAGTGCATTTTAAGTGTAAAATATCTGACAAGTCAAGAGAGAGAAAGAGAAAGCATGGAGAGAGAGAGAAAAAGAGGGTCTGGGCTATTAAAGGGGAGAAGTTTGTCACATTTTAGGTGACGTCACATATCGGCCTCCAGAATATATTCTGGTGATATGTGACGTCACCTAAAACTGACGTGACTCCCCGGGCGAGTGAAAATGGACTGAAAATAAAGTGACAAGCACTCTTTTATTTTCTTTGTTTTTTAAACCATAACTGGTCTTCTTTATTAAAAGATTCATGATACAAACACACATTATTTTCTTAAATTGTTCAGTATGCTGTTCCATTTTGTCAGCTTCATATAAACATTTTCTTTTCTGTTCTGCCTTTCAATATCATATCGACTTTGTAGAACATATATAAACATCGTTTTAAAATCAATACATCTCATCTCATTCGTGTTAGCTGTTCCAATATTGACACATTCAATAACGATACTTGCCTCCAATTTCCAATATCTTCTTTATCCCCTTTCTTATATATATAATGCCATTGCGTTAAGTATACGATAAACGTCCTTTATCAAAACCCGAATTTAGGCTTTCTATCACCATATCCTGCATGCAGATCTTCCCAAAATTCCTTGTAAAATTCTACTGTTTACACAGAGCTCTCATTGCCAACAGGGAGTTCCCCATTTTTGGTACTTAGATCTTCACCCGTGGCGCCTGCACGCGGGGTCTGGTCACGTGACGCTTCACGTTCGTAACGTATGTGTCCCGTACCTTTACATCGTTTGCATACGAATGCTTTGACACATGTTGATGCATGGTGACCAGTATCCAGGCATCTCGAGCACGTTGCGAAGGACGCTCCGTTGTTTGGCCGTCGTGGAAAATGCGTGCCTTGAATGAGGCGAGCCTAACATGTCGGTCAAGACTAAGAGGTCTCTCCAGCTTGTCCACATACAAGATCCTGTCGCCGTTAAAACGTGCTGTGAGCTGACCATTCACTCGCAGACGTTATCTCACAACATTCCCTCTCACTTTCCATTTCTTTCCTTCTAGCTCATGACTAATCACCTCGTCACTCACTGACAGTGGCACATTCTTTATAGTAACTTTGAGGTGTTCACTGTTTTCCTTTAAAAAGGGCTTTGTCTCAAAAATCTGCACGTTCACATCTCTCATCCTGAAACCTTGTTTTAGCAAAGGTAATCTAAGTTGTATCTATCTTTGAGGTATATACGCCCTCACCGCCTCCCTCTGAATAAACCTCATATAGCAATATTTCTGCCTCCTCGATTGGGCGACATCCCACTGCTCTATTGTGGCGTGCGCCTGTAATCCAGCTACTTGGAAGTCGGGGTTGGTGGATCGCTTGAGAGCGGGAGTCCTGTATGTCGTCGTTCTATGGCGATCGGGCGTCCGCGCTAAGCTCGGCATCGATATGGTTGATTGGTCGGAGGATCGGCCAACCAGGTCGTCTAAGGAGGGACGTACTGGCCCAGGGCGGAAACGCAGCAGGCAAAAGTCCCCGTGTGGAGCAGTAGTGGGATAGCGCCTGTGAATAGGCAGCGGCTTGCAGCCCGTTCAATACAGTGAGACCCGATCCTTTTTGCTGTTTCCACCTATTTTCTTTTCTTTTCTTTTCTTTTCTATTCTTTTCTTCATACTACCAGTCAGTCACTATAAATGCACACTACCGTAGTTTTTGCCCATAGCAGAGAAAGGACCATTTTTTTTTAAATAAACAAAGCTATTCTATATTTGATATCGCTGCGTCTATCCACATTTATGATGATAGTTCACGAAATCATTTGGAAAAAATCAGAGATAGCAATCGACATACTCAAACATGAATGAATCTGAATTTGAATGTTACTTCATCTGAAAACTCAAACTGACGGTTGTTTCTATTGCTAGACCTACATGCAGGGGCGCATATAGAATTGTTCAATATGGGATCAATAAATAGAGATAAATAAATAAATTGATTAAAAATATATGTAAATGAATAAGTAAACAAATAAATGGATGAGTAGATAAATTATAAATAAATAAATAACAAAGTTAATCCCATTTTCAAGTGCATTTTAAGTGTAAAATATCTGACAAGTCAAGAGAGAGAAAGAGAAAGCATGGAGAGAGAGAAAAAGAGGGTCTGGGCTAAGGGGAGAAGTTTGTCACATTTTAGGTGACGTCACATATCGGCCTCCAGAATATATTCTGGTGATATGTGACGTCACCTAAAACTGACGTGACTCCCCGGGCGAGTGAAAATGGACTGAAAATAAAGTGACAAGCACTCTTTTATTTTCTTTGTTTTTTAAACCATAGCTGGTCTTCTTTATTAAAAGATTCATGATACAAACACACATTATTTTCTTAAGTTGTTCAATATGCTGTTCCATTTTGTCAGCTTCATATAAACATTTTCTTTTCTTTTCTGCCTTTCAACATCATATCGACTTTGTAGAACATATATAAACATCGTTTTAAAATCAATACATCTCATCTCATTCGTGTTAGCTGTTCCAATATTGACACATTCAATAACGATACTTGCCTCCAATTTCCAATATCTTCTTTATCCCCTTTCTTATATATATAATGCCATTGCGTTAAGTATACGATAAACGTCCTTTATCAAAACCCGAATTTAGGCTTTCTATCACCATATCCTGCATGCAGATCTTCCCAAAATTCCTTGTAAAATTCTACGGTTTACACAGAGCTCTCATTGCCAACAGGGAGTTCCCCATTTTTGGTACATAGATCTTCACCCGTGGCGCCTGCACGCGGGGTCTGGTCACGTGACGCTTCACGTTCGTAACGTATGTGTCCCGTACCTTTACATCGTTTGCATACGAATGCTTTGACACATGTTGATGCATGGTGACCAGTATCCAGGCATCTCGAGCACGTTGCGAAGGACGCTCCGTTGTTTGGCCGTCGTGGAAAATGCGTGCCTTGAATGAGGCGAGCCTAACATGTCGGTCAAGACTAAGAGGTCTCTCCAGCTTGTCCACATACAAGATCCTGTCGCCGTTAAAACGTGCTGTGAGCTGACCATTCACTCGCAGACGTTATCTCACAACATTCCCTCTCACTTTCCATTTCTTTCCTTCTAGCTCATGACTAATCACCTCGTCACTCACTGACAGTGGCACATTCTTTATAGTAACTTTGAGGTGTTCACTGTTTTCCTTTAAAAAGGGCTTTGTCTCAAAAATCTGCACGTTCACATCTCTCATCCTGAAACCTTGTTTTAGCAAAGGTAATTTTTTTTTTTTTTTTTTTTTTTTTTAAAGTCTATGACGCCCTCACCGCCTCCCTCTGAATAAACCTCATATAGCAATATTTCTGCCTCCTCGACTGGGCGTTGTGGCGTGCGCCTGTAATCCAGCTACTTGGAAGTCGGGGTTGGTGGATCGCTTGAGAGCGGGAGTCCTGTATGTCGTCGTTCTATGGCGATCGGGCGTCCGCGCTAAGCTCGGCATCGATATGGTTGATTGGTCGGAGGATCGGCCAACCAGGTCGTCTAAGGAGGGACGTACTGGCCCAGGGCGGAAACGCAGCAGGCAAAAGTCCCCGTGTGGAGCAGTAGTGGGATAGCGCCTGTGAATAGGCAGCGGCTTGCAGCCCGTTCAATACAGTGAGACCCGATCCTTTTTGCTGTTTCCACCTATTTTCTTTTCTTTTCTTTTCTTTTCTATTCTTTTCTGCATACTACCAGTCAGTCACTATAAATGCACACTACCGTAGTTTTTGCCCATAGCAGAGAAAGGACCATTTTTTTTAAATAAACAAAGCTATTCTATATTTGATATCGCTGCGTCTATCCACATTTATGATGATAGTTCACGAAAGCATTTGGAAAAAATCAGAGATAGCAATCGACATACTCAAACATGAATGAATCTGAATTTGAATGTTACTTCATCTGAAAACTCAAACTGACGGTTGTTTCTATTGCTAGACCTACATGCAGGGGCGCATATAGAATTGTTCAATATGGGATCAATAAATAGAGATAAATAAATAAATTGATTAAAAATATATGTAAATGAATAAGTAAACAAATAAATGGATGAATAGATAAATTATAAATAAATAAATAACAAAGTTAATCCCATTTTCAAGTGCATTTTAAGTGAAAAATATCTGACAAGTCAAGAGAGAGAAAGAGAAAGCATGGAGAGAGAGAAAGAGAGGGTCTGGGCTAAGGGGAGAAGTTTATCACATTTTAGGTGACGTCACATATCGGCCTCCAGAATATATTCTGGTGATATGTGACGTCACCTAAAACTGACGTGACTCCCCGGGCGAGTGAAAATGGACTGAAAATAAAGTGACAAGCACTCTTTTATTTTCTTTGTTTTTTAAACCATAACTGGTCTTCTTTATTAAAAGATTCATGATACAAACACACATTATTTTCTTAAGTTGTTCAATATGCTGTTCCATTTTGTCAGCTTCATATAAACATTTTCTTTTCTTTTCTGCCTTTCAACATCATATCGACTTTGTAGAACATATATAAACATCGTTTTAAAATCAATACATCTCATCTCATTCGTGTTAGCTGTTCCAATATTGACACATTCAATAACGATACTTGCCTCCAATTTCCAATATCTTCTTTATCCCCTTTCTTATATATATAATGCCATTGCGTTATGTATACGATAAACGTCCTTTATCAAAACCCGAATTTAGGCTTTCTATCACCATATCCTGCATGCAGATCTTCCCAAAATTCCTTGTAAAATTCTACTGTTTACACAGAGCTCTCATTGCCAACAGGGAGTTCCCCATTTTTGGTACTTAGATCTTCACCCGTGGCGCCTGCACGCGGGGTCTGGTCACGTGACGCTTCACGTTCGTAACGTATGTGTCCCGTACCTTTACATCGTTTGCATACGAATGCTTTGACACATGTTGATGCATGGTGACCAGTATCCAGGCATCTCGAGCACGTTGCGAAGGACGCTCCGTTGTTTGGCCGTCGTGGAAAATGCGTGCCTTGAATGAGGCGAGCCTAACATGTCGGTCAAGACTAAGAGGTCTCTCCAGCTTGTCCACATACAAGATCCTGTCGCCGTTAAAACGTGCTGTGAGCTGACCATTCACTCGCAGACGTTATCTCACAACATTCCCTCTCACGTTCCATTTCTTTCCTTCTAGCTCATGACTAATCACCTCGTCACTCACTGACAGTGGCACATTCTTTATAGTAACTTTGAGGTGTTCACTGTTTTCCTTTAAAAAGGGCTTTGTCTCAAAAATCTGCACGTTCACATCTCTCATCCTGAAACCTTGTTTTAGCAAAGGTAATTTTTTTTTTTTTTTTTTTTTTTTTAAAGTCTATGACGCCCTCACCGCCTCCCTCTGAATAAACCTCATATAGCAAGATTTCTGCCTCCTCGATTGGGCGTTGTGGCGTGCGCCTGTAATCCAGCTACTTGGAAGTCGGGGTTGGTGGATCGCTTGAGAGCGGGAGTCCTGTATGTCGTCGTTCTATGGCGATCGGGCGTCCGCGCTAAGCTCGGCATCGATATGGTTGATTGGTCGGAGGATCGGCCAACCAGGTCGTCTAAGGAGGGACGTACTGGCCCAGGGCGGAAACGCAGCAGGCAAAAGTCCCCGTGTGGAGCAGTAGTGGGATAGCGCCTGTGAATAGGCAGCGGCTTGCAGCCCGTTCAATACAGTGAGACCCGATCCTTTTTGCTGTTTCCACCTATTTTCTTTTCTTTTCTTTTCTTTTCTATTCTTTTCTGCATACTACCAGTCAGTCACTATAAATGCACACTACCGTAGTTTTTGCCCATAGCAGAGAAAGGACCATTTTTTTTTTAAATAAACAAAGCTATTCTATATTTGATATCGCTGCGTCTATCCACATTTATGATGATAGTTCACGAAAGCATTTGGAAAAAATCAGAGATAGCAATCGACATACTCAAACATGAATGAATCTGAATTTGAATGTTACTTCATCTGAAAACTCAAACTGACGGTTGTTTCTATTGCTAGACCTACATGCAGGGGCGCATATAGAATTGTTCAATATGGGATCAATAAATAGAGATAAATAAATAAATTGATTAAAAATATATGTAAATGAATAAGTAAACAAATAAATGGATGAATAGATAAATTATAAATAAATAAATAACAAAGTTAATCCCATTTTCAAGTGCATTTTAAGTGTAAAATATCTGACAAGTCAAGAGAGAGAAAGAGAAAGCATGGAGAGAGAGAAAAAGAGGGTCTGGGCTAAGGGGAGAAGTTTGTCACATTTTAGGTGACGTCACATATCGGCCTCCAGAATATATTCTGGTGATATGTGACGTCACCTAAAACTGACGTGACTCCCCGGGCGAGTGAAAATGGACTGAAAATAAAGTGACAAGCACTCTTTTATTTTCTTTGTTTTTTAAACCATAACTGGTCTTCTTTATTAAAAGATTCATGATACAAACACACATTATTTTCTTAAATTGTTCAATATGCTGTTCCATTTTGTCAGCTTCATATAAACATTTTCTTTTCTGTTCTGCCTTTCAATATCATATCGACTTTGTAGAACATATATAAACATCGTTTTAAAATCAATACATCTCATCTCATTCGTGTTAGCTGTTCCAATATTGACACATTCAATAACGATACTTGCCTCCAATTTCCAATATCTTCTTTATCCCCTTTCTTATATATATAATGCCATTGCGTTAAGTATACGATAAACGTCCTTTATCAAAACCCGAATTTAGGCTTTCTATCACCATATCCTGCATGCAGATCTTCCCAAAATTCCTTGTAAAATTCTACTGTTTACACAGAGCTCTCATTGCCAACAGGGAGTTCCCCATTTTTGGTACTTAGATCTTCACCCGTGGCGCCTGCACGCGGGGTCTGGTCACGTGACGCTTCACGTTCGTAACGTATGTGTCCCGCACCTTTACATCGTTTGCATACGAATGCTTTGACACATGTTGATGCATGGTGACCAGTATCCAGGCATCTCGAGCACGTTGCGAAGGACGCTCCGTTGTTTGGCCGTCGTGGAAAATGCGTGCCTTGAATGAGGCGAGCCTAACATGTCGGTCAAGACTAAGAGGTCTCTCCAGCTTGTCCACATACAAGATCCTGTCGCCGTTAAAACGTGCTGTGAGCTGACCATTCACTCGCAGACGTTATCTCACAACATTCCCTCTCACTTTCCATTTCTTTCCTTCTAGCTCATGACTAATCACCTCGTCACTCACTGACAGTGGCACATTCTTTATAGTAACTTTGAGGTGTTCACTGTTTTCCTTTAAAAAGGGCTTTGTCTCAAAAATCTGCACGTTCACATCTCTCATCCTGAAACCTTGTTTTAGCAAAGGTAATTTTTTTTTTTTTTTTTTTTTTAAGGTCTATGACGCCCTCACCGCCTCCCTCTGAATAAACCTCATATAGCAAGATTTCTGCCTCACGTTCGACTGGGCGTTGTGGCGTGCGCCTGTAATCCAGCTACTTGGAAGTCGGGGTTGGTGGATCGCTTGAGAGCGGGAGTCCTGTATGTCGTCGTTCTATGGCGATCGGGCGTCCGCGCTAAGCTCGGCATCGATATGGTTGATTGGTCGGAGGATCGGCCAACCAGGTCGTCTAAGGAGGGACGTACTGGCCCAGGGCGGAAACGCAGCAGGCAAAAGTCCCCGTGTGGAGCAGTAGTGGGATAGCGCCTGTGAATAGGCAGCGGCTTGCAGCCCGTTCAATACAGTGAGACCCGATCCTTTTTGCTGTTTCCACCTATTTTCTTTTCTTTTCTTTTCTTTTCTATTCTTTTCTGCATACTACCAGTCAGTCACTATAAATGCACACTACCGTAGTTTTTGCCCATAGCAGAGAAAGGACCATTTTTTTTTAAATAAACAAAGCTATTCTATATTTGATATCGCTGCGTCTATCCACATTTATGATGATAGTTCACGAAAGCATTTGGAAAAAATCAGAGATAGCAATCGACATACTCAAACATGAATGAATCTGAATTTGAATGTTACTTCATCTGAAAACTCAAACTGACGGTTGTTTCTATTGCTAGACCTACATGCAGGGGCGCATATAGAATTGTTCAATATGGGATCAATAAATAGAGATAAATAAATAAATTGATTAAAAATATATGTAAATGAATAAGTAAACAAATAAATGGATGATAGATAAATTATAAATAAATAAATAACAAAGTTAATCCCATTTTCAAGTGCATTTTAAGTGTAAAATATCTGACAAGTCAAGAGAGAGAAAGAGAAAGCATGGAGAGAGAGAAAAAGAGGGTCTGGGCTAAGGGGAGAAGTTTGTCACATTTTAGGTGACGTCACATATCGGCCTCCAGAATATATTCTGGTGATATGTGACGTCACCTAAAACTGACGTGACTCCCCGGGCGAGTGAAAATGGACTGAAAATAAAGTGACAAGCACTCTTTTATTTTCTTTGTTTTTTAAACCATAGCTGGTCTTCTTTATTAAAAGATTCATGATACAAACACACATTATTTTCTTAAATTGTTCAGTATGCTGTTCCATTTTGTCAGCTTCATATAAACATTTTCTTTTCTTTTCTGCCTTTCAACATCATATCGACTTTGTAGAACATATATAAACATCGTTTTAAAATCAATACATCTCATCTCATTCGTGTTAGCTGTTCCAATATTGACACATTCAATAACGATACTTGCCTCCAATTTCCAATATCTTCTTTATCCCCTTTCTTATATATATAATGCCATTGCGTTAAGTATACGATAAACGTCCTTTATCAAAACCCGAATTTAGGCTTTCTATCACCATATCCTGCATGCAGATCTTCCCAAAATTCCTTGTAAAATTCTACTGTTTACACAGAGCTCTCATTGCCAACAGGGAGTTCCCCATTTTTGGTACTTAGATCTTCACCCGTGGCGCCTGCACGCGGGGTCTGGTCACGTGACGCTTCACGTTCGTAACGTATGTGTCCCGTACCTTTACATCGTTTGCATACGAATGCTTTGACACATGTTGATGCATGGTGACCAGTATCCAGGCATCTCGAGCACGTTGCGAAGGACGCTCCGTTGTTTGGCCGTCGTGGAAAATGCGTGCCTTGAATGAGGCGAGCCTAACATGTCGGTCAAGACTAAGAGGTCTCTCCAGCTTGTCCACATACAAGATCCTGTCGCCGTTAAAACGTGCTGTGAGCTGACCATTCACTCGCAGACGTTATCTCACAACATTCCCTCTCACTTTCCATTTCTTTCCTCCTAGCTCATGACTAATCACCTCGTCACTCACTGACAGTGGCACATTCTTTATAGTAACTTTGAGGTGTTCACTGTTTTCCTTTAAAAAGGGCTTTGTCTCAAAAATCTGCACGTTCACATCTCTCATCCTGAAACCTTGTTTTAGCAAAGGTAACCTTTTTTTTTTTTTTTTTTTTTTTTTTAAAGTCTATGACGCCCTCACCGCCTCCCTCTGAATAAACCTCATATAGCAAGATTTCTGCCTCACGTTCGACTGGGCGTTGTGGCGTGCGCCTGTAATCCAGCTACTTGGAAGTCGGGGTTGGTGGATCGCTTGAGAGCGGGAGTCCTGTATGTCGTCGTTCTATGGCGATCGGGCGTCCGCGCTAAGCTCGGCATCGATATGGTTGATTGGTCGGAGGATCGGCCAACCAGGTCGTCTAAGGAGGGACGTACTGGCCCAGGGCGGAAACGCAGCAGGCAAAAGTCCCCGTGTGGAGCAGTAGTGGGATAGCGCCTGTGAATAGGCAGCGGCTTGCAGCCCGTTCAATACAGTGAGACCCGATCCTTTTTGCTGTTTCCACCTATTTGCTTTTCTTTTCTTTTCTTTTCTATTCTTTTCTGCATACTACCAGTCAGTCACTATAAATGCACACTACCGTAGTTTTTGCCCATAGCAGAGAAAGGACCATTTTTTTTAAATAAACAAAGCTATTCTATATTTGATATCGCTGCGTCTATCCACATTTATGATGATAGTTCACGATAGCATTTGGAAAAAATCAGAGATAGCAATCGACATACTCAAACATGAATGAATCTGAATTTGAATGTTACTTCATCTGAAAACTCAAACCGACGGTTGTTTCTATTGCTAGACCTACATGCAGGGGCGCATATAGAATTGTTCAATATGGGATCAATAAATAGAGATAAATAAATAAATTGATTAAAAATATATGTAAATGAATAAGTAAACACATAAATGGATGAATAGATAAATTATAAATAAATAAATAACAAAGTTAATCCCATTTTCAAGTGCATTTTAAGTGTAAAATATCTGACAAGTCAAGAGAGAGAAAGAGAAAGCATGGAGAGAGAGAGAAAAAGAGGGTCTGGGCTATTAAAGGGGAGAAGTTTGTCACATTTTAGGTGACGTCACATATCGGCCTCCAGAATATATTCTGGTGATATGTGACGTCACCTAAAACTGACGTGACTCCCCGGGCGAGTGAAAATGGACTGAAAATAAAGTGACAAGCACTCTTTTATTTTCTTTGTTTTTTAAACCATAGCTGGTCTTCTTTATTAAAAGATTCATGATACAAACACACATTATTTTCTTAAATTGTTCAGTATGCTGTTCCATTTTGTCAGCTTCATATAAACATTTTCTTTTCTGTTCTGCCTTTCAATATCATATCGACTTTGTAGAACATATATAAACATCGTTTTAAAATCAATACATCTCATCTCATTCGTGTTAGCTGTTCCAATATTGACACATTCAATAACGATACTTGCCTCCAATTTCCAATATCTTCTTTATCCCCTTTCTTATATATATAATGCCATTGCGTTAAGTATACGATAAACGTCCTTTATCAAAACCCGAATTTAGGCTTTCTATCACCATATCCTGCATGCAGATCTTCCCAAAATTCCTTGTAAAATTCTACTGTTTACACAGAGCTCTCATTGCCAACAGGGAGTTCCCCATTTTTGGTACTTAGATCTTCACCCGTGGCGCCTGCACGCGGGGTCTGGTCACGTGACGCTTCACGTTCGTAACGTATGTGTCCCGCACCTTTACATCGTTTGCATACGAATGCTTTGACACATGTTGATGCATGGTGACCAGTATCCAGGCATCTCGAGCACGTTGCGAAGGACGCTCCGTTGTTTGGCCGTCGTGGAAAATGCGTGCCTTGAATGAGGCGAGCCTAACATGTCGGTCAAGACTAAGAGGTCTCTCCAGCTTGTCCACATACAAGATCCTGTCGCCGTTAAAACGTGCTGTGAGATGACCATTCACTCGCAGACGTTATCTCACAACATTCCCTCTCACTTTCCATTTCTTTCCTTCTAGCTCATGACTAATCACCTCGTCACTCACTGACAGTGGCACATTCTTTATAGTAACTTTGAGGTGTTCACTGTTTTCCTTTAAAAAGGGGTTTGTCTCAAAAATCTGCACGTTCACATCTCTCATCCTGAAACCTTGTTTTAGCAAAGGTAATCTAAGTTGTATCTATCTTTGAGGTATATACGCCACAGACCGCCCACCTTCTGTATGCCCATGATGGTATCATGAGATATTACCTTAATCCGTCTCTATCTTCTCCATCACCTCTCACCTTTTTTTTCTTTTTTTTTTAAGTCTATGACGCCCTCACCGCCTCCCTCTGAATAAACCTCATATAGCAAGATTTCTGCCTCACGTTCGACTGGGCGTTGTGGCGTGCGCCTGTAATCCAGCTACTTGGAAGTCGGGGTTGGTGGATCGCTTGAGAGCGGGAGTCCTGTATGTCGTCGTTCTATGGCGATCGGGCGTCCGCGCTAAGCTCGGCATCGATATGGTTGATTGGTCGGAGGATCGGCCAACCAGGTCGTCTAAGGAGGGACGTACTGGCCCAGGGCGGAAACGCAGCAGGCAAAAGTCCCCGTGTGGAGCAGTAGTGGGATAGCGCCTGTGAATAGGCAGCGGCTTGCAGCCCGTTCAATACAGTGAGACCCGATCCTTTTTGCTGTTTCCACCTACATGTATTTTCTTTTTCTTTTCTTTTCTTTTCTTTTCTTCATACTACCAGTCAGTCACTATAAATGCACACTACCGTAGTTTTTGCCCATAGCAGAGAAAGGACCATTTTTTTTTAAATAAACAAAGCTATTCTATATGTGATATCGCTGCGTCTATCCACATTTATGATGATAGTTCACGAAAGCATTTCGAAAAAATCAGAGATAGCAATCGACATACTCAAACATGAATGAATCTGAATTTGAATGTTACTTCATCTGAAAACTCAAACTGACGGTTGTTTCTATTGCTAGACCTACATGCAGGGGCGCATATAGAATTGTTCAATATGGGATCAATAAATAGAGATAAATAAATAAATTGATTAAAAATATATGTAAATGAATAAGCAAACAAATAAATGGATGAATAGATAAATTATGAATAAATAAATAACAAAGTTAATCCCATTTTCAAGTGCATTTTAAGTGTAAAATATCTGACAAGTCAAGAGAGAGAAAGAGAGGGTCTGGGCTAAGGGGAGAAGTTTATCACATTTTAGGTGACGTCACATATCGGCCTCCAGAATATATTCTGGTGATATGTGACAACTGGGCGTTGTGGCGTGCGCCTGTAATCCAGCTACCAGTGGAAGTTATAAGCTGATTCAGCGGACCCAGGTTCGAGACTGAGTTACGTCTTTCGGATGGTGACGTTAAAGGTCGGTCCCAGACGTAAATAATCATATATGATTGATACACGTCTGTAAAAACCCAATTACACACACATACACGTCACCTAAAACCGACGTGACTCCCCGGGCGAGTGAAAATGGACTGAAAATAAAGTGACAAGCACTCTTTTATTTTCTTTGTTTTTTAAACCATAACTGGTCTTCTTTATTAAAAGATTCATGATACAAACACACATTATTTTCTTAAATTGTTCAATATGCTGTTCCATTTTGTCAGCTTCATATAAACATTTTCTTTTCTTTTCTGCCTTTCAACATCATATCGACTTTGTAGAACATATATAAACATCGTTTTAAAATCAATACATCTCATCTCATTCGTGTTAGCTGTTCCAATATTGGCACATTCAATAACGATACTTGCCTCCAATTTCCAATATCTTCTTTATCCCTTTCTTATCTTATAATATAATACACTAAGGATTTCGGGCTCTTTTTTTGGTTCAAATAGGCTCCTCCCCTTGCCCTTTCGGTCCCCGCCTTTTGGTACCCACGGGTGGGGAAGGGTTCTTAGGGTGGTGGGAGGCACTTCTTGAGGGCTGACGTCCAGTCAATATTTCATAAATTCATTTTTAAACATTGAATTTCCGCAGGGAGTAGGCCTAATAATTCCACCAACCCACGAAGCGGGTTTGTAGCTTCAGGCCCAGCCAACCCATATACCTTTCCCTGTGAAGGGGAGCTATGCCAAAGAACAGCATGGCCATATATCTGCATGGCTTCAGTGTACAGTACAGTATTATACACACGTGTTAGATCGTTTGCACGTACGTGTACAGGTCATCATACAGGTATAGAGTTACATCATTTGAAGCTTCATGGTCACACACACAGTTTAGTGTGTATGTTTCACGACGTTCGCTACCGGTAATTTGACACGAAGAAAAATTCCTTCGAAACTATTTCCATAATGATTATGAATACGTATAATGATATTAATCCCTTCTCCCCTCGCCCTGGGGGTATTGGGATGACAATGGAATGGGGGGAGCTGGAGGGGGGAGGGGGGGTAGTACGGGGGAAGTCAATCCGTCGGTCCTCCCAAGACCCATATAAGGGGGCCATAATCCCCCTGAAAATAAAATGACAAATTCATTTTTTCTCATTATTTCATCTACAGGGGACGTACCGCTAATTATGGATGTTACTCTGAGTATTAATAAACCACAGAAACATGGCAAGATCAAATCGTTCCCTCTAGGTCTATGCATGGATATTCAACTCGAACATTATTATATCCATATCATCAATTTTCATCAAGATTAAAAGGAATTTTCTTCAGAACTCATGCAAGCTTTGGATAAATAAGACATATTCACATGATCAGGGGCGGATCCAGAATTTAGCATAAGGCGGGGAAAACAAGTGCAGGTTTGTCAACTTTTGGAAATGGCAGACCTGGAGGGGGGGGGGGGGGTGTGGGGTGTGGCGAGAATTTCTTTTTCGTCAGACCTAGAAAATTCGCTCAGGAGGGGGTGGTTATGGGGGTCCCTCCATAATTCTCTGACAAGCAAAAAAAAGAAGGTTTCATTCTAAAAGGGGGCGGGGCACAATCAACAAAAGGGCGGATCGTCTATGGTCAAAATGCATACTTTCCTGCCATTGAACGGGGGGGGGGGGTGGGATGGCACGGACCAGAAGCACCCCCCCCCACCTCCCCCCCCCCCCCCCCTCCCCCCCCCCCCCCCCCCCCCCCGGGTCCGCCAATGGACATGTTGTAAATACTTCTTGGTAAAAATAACTTTACCCGACTTTTTTATTTATTCACTTGATTATTGTAACAAATATACGGTACGGTGATTAATCATAAACACAGCTAGCAGCTAGCGCCCGTGGATGTCCACGGGCTGCTTCTGCTAGTATATATATAATGCCATTGCGTTATGTATACGATAAACGTCCTTTATCAAAACCCGAATTTAGGCTTTCTATCACCATATCCTGCAGATCTTCCCAAAATTCCTTGTAAAATTCTACGGTTTACACAGAGCTCTCATTGCCAACAGGGAGTTCCCCATTTTTGGTACATAGATCTTCACCCGTGGCGCCTGCACGCGGGGTCTGGTCACGTGACGCTTCACATTCGTAACGTATGTGTCCCGTACCTTTACATCGTTTGCGTACGAATGCTTTGACACATGTTGATGCATGGTGACCAGTATCCAGGCATCTCGAGCACGTTGCGAAGGACGCTCCGTTGTTTGGCCGTCGTGGAAAATGCGTGCCTTGAATGAGGCGAGCCTAACATGTCGGTCAAGACTAAGAGGTCTCTCCAGCTTGTCCACATACAAGATCCTGTGGCCGTTAAAACGTGCTGTGAGCTGACCATTCACTCGCAGACGTTATCTCACAACATTCCCTCTCACTTTCCATTTCTTTCCTTCTAGCTCATGACTAATCACCTCGTCACTCACTGACAGTGGCACATTCTTTATAGTAACTTTGAGGTGTTCACTGTTTTCCTTTAAAAAGGGGTTTGTCTCAAAAATCTGCACGTTCACATCTCTCATCCTGAAACCTTGTTTTAGCAAAGGTAATCTAAGTTGTATCTATCTTTGAGGTATATACGCCACAGACCGCCCACCTTCTGTATGCCCATGATGGTATCATGAGATATTACCTTAATCCGTCTCTATCTTCTCCATCACCTCTCACCTTTTTTTTTTTTTTTTTTTTTTTTTTTAAGTCTATGACGCCCTCACCGCCTCCCTCTGAATAAACCTCATATAGCAAGATTTCTGCCTCACGTTCGACTGGGCGTTGTGGCGTGCGCCTGTAATCCAGCTACTTGGAAGTCGGGGTTGGTGGATCGCTTGAGAGCGGGAGTCCTGTATGTCGTCGTTCTATGGCGATCGGGCGTCCGCGCTAAGCTCGGCATCGATATGGTTGATTGGTCGGAGGATCGGCCAACCAGGTCGTCTAAGGAGGGACGTACTGGCCCAGGGCGGAAACGCAGCAGGCAAAAGTCCCCGTGTGGAGCAGTAGTGGGATAGCGCCTGTGAATAGGCAGCGGCTTGCAGCCCGTTCAATACAGTGAGACCCGATCCTTTTTGCTGTTTCCACCTATTTTCTTTTTCTTTTCTTTTCTTTTCTTTTCTTCATACTACCAGTCAGTCACTATAAATGCACACTACCGTAGTTTTTGCCCATAGCAGAGAAAGGACCATTTTTTTTTAAATAAACAAAGCTATTCTATATTTGATATCGCTGCGTCTATCCACATTTATGATGATAGTTCACGAAAGCATTTGGAAAAAATCAGAGATAGCAATCGACATACTCAAACATGAATGAATCTGAATTTGAATGTTACTTCATCTGAAAACTCAAACTGACGGTTGTTTCTATTGCTAGACCTACATGCAGGGGCGCATATAGAATTGTTCAATATGGGATCAATAAATAGAGATAAATAAATAAATTGACTAAAAATATATATAAATGAATAAGTAAACAAATGAAAATATAAGTGATAAATAAATAAATGGAGATAAATAAATAAATTGACTAAAAATATATATAAATGAATAAGTAAACAAATGAAAATATAAGTGATAAATAAATAGATAACAAAGAGTAAAATAAAAAGTTAATCACATATTTAGTGTAAACTATCTGACAAGTCAAGAGAGAGCATGGAGAGAGAAAGAGAGTCTGTGGGCTATAAGGGGAGAAGTTTATCACATTTTAGGTGACTTTTTCCTCCAGAAATCCCTGACAAGCAACAAAAAAGTAATTGCAGTTTCAGGTGCCTATATTTGGTAGAAAAGGGACATGAATGCCCCCGCCCTTAACTTATTCGCTGGGTATACATGTAATATAAAAGGCAATTTAAAAGAGGATAAAATAGTATATATACCTGTCCTATAGCTGTACTATGTCATTTAAATCAAAAGTGTGTCAAAGTTTAAAAGCCATCATAACGAAACCATATCTTTTACAAAATAACGCCCGGGGCAAATTTTACCAGAGCGAACGTCGGATCGCCATTGGTGCGTGTACTATTATTCATCTCTACGTAAAACGTAGAGATAAGTGGTGCTATAACAAATCACGTGTTGAAGTATAAACGTGACTTTGACCACTATAGACAATTACCTTGAACTTGGGTTTAAATATCTTATTGTGACATGACATATCACCAGAATACTTTCTAAAAAATATCGAGTGATCACTGACATGACTTCCCGGGCGAGTGAAAATCGACTGAAAATAAAGTGACCAGCACTCTTTTCTTTTTTAGAGAATAGAGGGCACTCGATATTCACTCAATATTCACTCCCAAGCAAGTGATCACTGACGTGACTCCCTGGGGAGTGAAAATTGAGTGAAAATTCAGTCTTTTTAGAAACTCCTGCAACTTTCTCTCTTCTCCCCCCACCCTCACCCCCGTCCCCCCTCTCTCTCTCTCTCTTTCTACCCCTACTCTAATTTAAATATCATCATTTCTTCTCATCTATTGAACCTCACCGTGACGTTAATTTTTAGCACATATTCATGCATGTACAGTACATGTAATACAAAAGGCAAATTAAAAACTGAGCATGAAAATAAAACGTACCTGTCCTATAATACACTGCAATACCATCTCATTTGAACCAAAAGTGTGTCAAAAAGTTTAAAAGCCATGCAGATTGCCAATTTTTCGTCATAACTAAACCATATCTTTCACAAAATAATGCCCGAGGCAAATTTTTGGACGGTCATCGGTGCATGTACTATTCACTGATCTCTATACGTAAAACGTAAAGATCAGCGGTACTATTACAAATCACGTGGAGAAGTAAACACGTGACTTTGACCACTAGACCATTACCTCGAACTTGGGTTCAAATATCTTATTGTGACGTCACATGTCGAAAGAATAGGTTATTGAAATTCCTGCAACCTTCCCTCTTCTCCCTCTTCCCTCTTTCTCCCTCTCTCTCTCTCTCTCTCTGTCTCTCTCTCTCTACCCCTACTCTAATTTGACTCTCATCTTTTTCTTCTCACCCATAGAACCTCATCACGTGACTTTTAACACAGATTCTTTGCCGGAGGTTTGCTCCATTTAAATTGACCCTTGGTCTATATAAAAAGCACTAATTTACAAGGCGAATCATCTCGTTATTATTCATAATTCATTATAGTATCACTTATTCACCTCCAAGCAGGCATTAAGGTCTTGCTGTGCATATCTCTTAAATATAGCCTGACCTTTGTGATAAATATAATTTTATTGATAAGAATTACAATGAGGAGCTTGAAGGTAGGTGTTGTGGAAGCCAATCTTGCGATGACTTATGCCGATTGCTGGAAATCACTCGCAAGAGTTTCTGGCACTCATGACTGTGAGATGTCTATTGGAAGGGTATGCTTTAGACATGTTAGATGGAAGACAATAATGTTTAACATTTGATATTCTGACATGGTTATGAGAGTCATTGAATGGTTAATTTGCCGTGGAATGTAAAAGAAGAAACAAAAACAGAACTAAACAACCCTTAGAAGAGGTAAGATTAAAGTATAATTATTATCATGATTATGTTTACAACAAGAATAACGAGAAATCGTATTTCGATACAATTACAAATGACCGTAGATGTCATCGTGACTCGGGATTAAATTCAAGGAATTCCATTTCACTATCATCAGCCATTTAATCTTTAGATTTTGGACTGATTCTTATTATGTTTGGGGATCATTAAATTTTGCTTAACTTTGAAGTGAATTGTGGAGCTTAGAATCTGGTTAAAGTGAGTCTCGGTCCAATTCAATGTTTATGTGTAAACAACTCAATTTAGAGCACAACTCAAATAAGGATAAAGTGGATTTCGGTTGTTTTTATCATAATTACTATTGTTAAATACGTCAACCTACCTTCAGTGACCCCCTAGCACTCTTTCATCGATCCTATAGTGTTAAAAGAAGATAATCATTGTAATGCATCTCTGAATAAACTACCAGTTTATGAAGGTTGATTGATTCGATATGAATACAATGATACAATGCATTGTACGCATCTCATTTTCTGTGGATAGAGTGTAATCTACAGGCAGAGTTGTTGTTTTTTTTGTTTGTTTCTTTGTTGTTGTTTTTTGGGGGTGTTATTGGGTTTTTACAGACGTGTATCAATCAGATATGTTTATTCACGTCTGGGGACCGACCTTTAACGTCACCATCCGAAAGACGTGACTCAGTCTCGAAACTGGGTCCGCTGAATCAGTTCAAAACTGCCATTGTAAGCTGGATTACAGGCGCACGCCACAACGCCCGACCGGGGGGGGGGGGGGGGGGGGGGGGGGATAAAATAGATTAATGCGCCCACAGCTTTCTTGTGATGGTTATAACATGAAGAACTTTGCACCATGTTTGCTATAATTATTAATCGTTATTCATCACTAAATCATTTTTTTTTCTAAGCGAAATCATTCTATTTTGATGCAGTATGTCTATTTAGTGGGACTTTATATTGATCTATGAATTTAATTAATGAATGTTAGAATATACCAAACCTCACTCATTACCTTTATTTGATCATAATACTGTCCTCTCCAGATTAATTACTCTTCATAAAACTTTTGCTTTGGCGCAACCTTAAGCAACGCAGTGTCTCTGGGAAATATAATTTCCAATGCATGATGGTAATTTATTGAAATTAAATTATTCAACATATAAAATTTTATCGTTTGGATGTAGTCCTTCCATATTCATCTTGATCAATTTTCTTTTTCATTCTTCTCGATAAACCGGGGGAACTGTCTGACCATCTGAACTGTCCTGATTTTTTTCATTCCCTGTTCTGGGGTCATGTCAATGCCATAAGTTTCTTGTGGATATTCATGATGTTCGTTTATATGGAGATGGGAACACGCTGTCAAAATCTCACGATGTTCAGGCACTAAGTTTCTCTAAACGCTTCAGTAGTAGTGTTCTGAATTTTGATCAAATTATTTTTTTCATCAGTGGCCAAAGTATGACCGCGTGAGGAATCTAACACAGACTTAATAATTATGTTATCTCATTAATTATAGCGGCTATTCGGCAAAGAACACGAGAAAAATATTTTGAAAAAGGATGATACGTTTACCTATTACTAAGAATGTCAATATAGACGTCAGATTTAAAGAGACCAAAGGTCGTATCTATTGGTAAATTTACAAATAAAACTCCTGACGACTCGTTCTATATTATTTGTATTCTAAATATTGACTCTGACAAGGGTGTCATTGCGTCCTTCAACTTGATTCGTTGTTCTGTGTGTGTACCCCCTACCCACTTTAGTTCTTACTCGAGACGTAATCCCACATTAACAAGGTATTTTATTTTTTGGATTCCAGCTTTCCAGGGGGTTTATTCTATTCAAATAGGATTCATCAGCTCTAGTGATATGTTTGATGATCCGTGAAAGAGTACGAGGATTCTACACGTATGGCACCCATCTTCGGAATGATTGGTGTCATTCGCCTGCCGGTAGGGCATGGTGTGTCTTCGTCTGCCTCTCGGACTTGGTTCCTGGGTGATCTCTTTCCTCAAACCTGAGAATGATGGCCTTGACGATCTGGAACTCTTCCTTTGTTACTTATTTATTTTCTTTTTGTTTGACAAATATTATCTAATGGACTATTTCGTCGAAAATAAGTTTAACTGTCAACCTCCGTTTTTGTATCTTACCGAGCTCCGGAGAAAAGGGTTTTTTGTTAAACATATATCTTCAGTCATGTCAGTGTGATTTTAGGATTTCTGTTGGATATACTTTGGTCTTTTTAATGAGCACAATCTTAATCCTCATCGGGATATCGTTGTTGGCATGACCCTTTGATGTCAGAGGAAATGCATGACTGTTATGAAATACAATTAGCAGCCGAAAACTTAAGGAATCAGCCTCGGATTGGTGTTAAACTTAATATCCTCAGGTAAATATTAATGCTTGTAACATGAGATATCAAGTCATTTTGATTATTTTCGGATTCATTTACAAAACTTAGTCATTAATATTCAACATGCCGCTCTTCTATTCCGAAATATTTTATGTTAACCGTTATATTTCTTCTATTTTCCGTATAGACAAGGATTGATGGAAATGATGATGCCCGTGACTTTGTTATGGAAAAATGTGTGAAACCGTGCAAAAGTCAAGCGACATAAACTTTCCACAAAAAATATGGTGTTAATTCATCATATTACTAATCAAACTGCTCAACACTTTTGCGCGTTTTGAAAGCTGTGTCATTGTAAGCCCGATCAGTAAAGATATCTTACTATTTGCTTAATTTGATAACGGACAAATATGATTTTCTAAAATAGTCGAAATGAATTGTGCAAAGTCCTAGAGGGCATTGCTTTATTTGTAATTCCATCCTCATTGCTCACGTGATAGGAACGTGGGGTATCAAATATACATTGCAACGTAAGGTCATTGATTTAGTGAAAGTATGGTGAGTTTCCCTGCATTATACCCTCTTTATATAGGTCTAAAAAAAACATCATTCTCATTCAACGTAACTTTTACCGAAGATTGCGAAAGAATCACTGTTCTATACCAAAAACCCTCAACCAAGGACTAATAAGACTCGAGGATAAAATGAAAATTATAGAATATAAATTTGACAATTACTTCTTGAATGTATTTTCTCTGATAAATTCACCAAACGTTACAAACTACCTTTGTGCATTATGAAATTAGAATTTAGTGCATGGCTAGATGTGGAAAAGAAAATTTGCCTATTTTCATTTCACATTTTAACGTGATCATCCTGTCTAATGGGAAAAGAAAAGAAAAAAACAAAGGAAGAATGAGATAGATAGGAAAGCCTGAGAAAATATGAGGAGATGGGAGGGTGTGATAACTTCTTCGACACCCCGCCCCTCTCCGACTGGGACAATGTGCTCCCTCGTATTTCATCTAAATAGTTCGACTCGTACCCTCCACCCCACCTCACCCCCCCCCCCCCGCCCCCACATCTCAAACGAGCAATTGCCTCAAATTTATGTCTCGACCCGAGCCAAGCAAGCCACTAAAGGGTAGAATATGAAATACAGATGTACTTGTGTGTGTGCGTGGTAACATAGGGATGTCCAGTTGTGCAGGTGAAAGGTCTATATTTACATGTGCAAGTAAAAATCTAACAGGAAAGTACTTCCTTCCTGCCGTCAATGGTCGCCGGAAGACTTCCACTGATGGAGCCATGCAGGACAGCCTCAAGGGGGGGGGGGGGGGCATTCCACTGTCGCACAGTACGAGGAAAGAAGAAGTGAAGATGTTGCTCTGTTCGGGACTGCATGACATGATAGGACTCTAAAAGCATTTTAAAATTCTGAAATAACGTAGCGCTTAATATACGTTTGGTAACGCGTTTGTATTGATTCGGCTATTTTCCTGTTGAGCTATATCTTTTTAAATGTGAAACACTGCACTGGTCGAAAAGTTATTTTTTGTTTGCAGTGCTCTATAATAATTGGCTTGAGCACAATTCGATCGAAATCCCTATATGCCAGCCATATTTTGTTGTCATATAGTTTCAGATTGATGGAGGGGTGACCTCTTTATCGCATATTTACGTAATATTCTATAAATAGATCTTTAGTAAGGGACACGAGGACAGCTGTTTGGGGACATTCCCAAACACAGCCTTATTACCGGTCATCCATTAACCTGATAACCATGATAACAATGTGTAAAAAACAAACATCTTGTAGGCATACTCTTGAGGGTTGTCATGCATATTGACGGTTTAAGAGGTTATATTGGGTCAAGACTTGAGTGTTTGCATAAACTAAAGATTATGTTCCCCAAAATCCGGCTTATCGAGTAATATTCTTTAAAGTTATGTCGCAAGTAGCTCAGCTTGTAAATAATACATCTAGATTCTTATCTTACTGTTTGAAGTCAGAACAGTGAGGTCCCGACTAGAAATGTTTCTTGAGAAAGGAATTTTGGTCACTAGTACTGTGATTGTTTTTCAGACAGGATAAACCTCTAATCATGATTCCCATGGACGAATATGTTTGTCATTTCAGAACTCTGAAAGAGAAGCTGTCACTTTACAGCCGTTGTGAAATTGTGTTATCGTCGTCTCCTTCGACCATGCCCATCTCATCTACGCCTTCGCTACCAACCACATCCCGAACGCCATTCCGGATCAAACGAAGTCATCTTCGTCTCATCCGATCCGGTAAGAATGAACAGACGAGCGACTCGAACTCTTCCCATGATGTCAGCGTACGGAGCAGCGTGGTGGCGATGTCGTCCGATGCGTCATCGGCGTCAATCACGTGTTCGGGAAGACAGAACTCGGCAGCTCAGCCGAGACTTCTGGGTAGGAGATGGCGGGTTGGAACACCGGTGCCGCGAGATGATGCTGATGAGTTATCAGATGTAGACAATAACAACACAATCAACAACAACCAAAGCAAGGAAGAACCCGTCAACGCACGATGTACAATTGATAGCTTCGTGAATGATCCTGAGGTCGATATCCTTCACCAGAGGCTTCCCAACATCGAGCAGAGACCCGTTTCCCGACATGTCGTCTATACTGTTCAATATGATGGCAAGAACAAGTCTACGTTGTCGACCAGTAAGTCATCCACATTTGATTCACCGCGTACCTTGCGACAAAAAGCTCTGCAGATTGATCACAGTAAAACTACATATCAAGAAAAGGAAGTAAAAGTTAAATCTATTAGGAGGGCTACTTTTCCAAACGATGAATTCATTGACGAATGGACAAAGAAACGAATTCTGAATTGGTTGGAGAATGTCGAAACAGCTCTGATCGAAGACTCTATAGATTCCAAAACCTTGACTGCCATCCAAGAAGAAGCGCTTTGATATTTTGCCATGTTTTCTAACTTTTCTTCCAAAGAAGCATTTTGAAATATTATTTGTAAAGAAAATATGTGTTCTGCTTTTTTATTTGTTTCGTCCCTTCGTGACATTTTGAAGAATGCTACTCCAAGAATTAAGACTGGGGAAAGTATATCTGTACATGCTAAAAGTAAATAATTGTTTTAAGTTTTGGAAAAGGTATTGTCCAATGAAAACTACGCCTCTGCCACAACAAGATAAGATCATTAAATCTAAATCTGCGAGGAGGGCTACTTTTCCTAACCATAAATTCATTGACGAATGGACAAAGAAACGTGTTCTGGACTGGTTTGAGAATGTCGCAACAGCTCTGATAGAAGGCTCTGATAGAAGGCTCTGATAGAAGACTCTGTATATAGATTCCAAAACCTTGACTGCCATCACAGAAGAAGCGCTCTAATTTCTGCCTTGTTTTTAAGTTTCTTCCAAAGAAACATTTTGAAATATTATTTGTAATGTAATTGTGTTTGTGTGTGTTCTGCTCTTTTATATCTGTCCCTTTATAAATGTTATTGAAGAATGTGACTCCAAGAGTGAGATTTTGAAACGCACCTATATGCATCGTGTTATTTGTGAATAGTTATGATAAAGTTTTGAGCCTGTATTCTCCAATGAAATGTGTGTTGACTCGTGAAAGTCTAGCCTGGGAATGATGCTTTCATGATTAAATATGATCATAAGGCATCTGAGATGTTATCTTCACCATCGATTGGAGTAAAGAGTCCTCAACCTTGTATAAGGGACATGGATGAATTGAGAGACGTGCATTCCATCATGCGAAGGCAGTTTAAAAATTGTAAAGTTTCAAATTTGCCTACAAAAGGGTCATCATTTTGGAGAGATTTCCTTGCAAAAAGCCTGAAAATTTGTTTGCCTAAAGCCCATTGATTTGTGCGCCATCCAATCCCCCTAATAGACCAGATTTACAATACTATATAACTGAGCGTGCCATATTTACATTATGAAATATTCACAATAAACATGATAAAGAGATACGTGTAAGTTGATTAAATGGTTCAATTGATTACACTATTTCTTTTATTGAGTGCAAATGAAATAAATGAAGAAAGTAGTAAACGAAATTTACAATCCTGATTGGGAACACTTTGGAATGAGATAAAAGAAATGACAATGATGGAGGTTGAAATTTACAGAGCAGGCCCGTAGCCAGAGGGGGGTCGGAGGGGTCGGACGACCCCCCCCCCCCCCTTCTTGGGCTGAGGTCCGCTTTTTCATTAAAAAAAAACACACACACACCTTTAATCTTTGTTACCAGAATTACCTACACGCTGTCAGTTGTACAGCATCAAAGCTGGTGTAGTGAGTTGCAATGTTGCCAACATTTTGGAAAAAGTAATAAGTAGATTTTAAAAAGAGGTGTTTCTATTTTGTTTCTGCGACTTCAAAGATGTGTGTTCAAAATCATCATTCACAACCCCTAAATTTCCCCTCGGGAGTCCTTAAATTGCAGCAGAAAGCATCTAGATTTTAAAATTTTCCGGGGGAGCATGCCCCCAGACCCCCCTAGCAAGGACCTGCCTTCGGCAGGTCCGTATTGATTATGACAAAAAGGTCCACTTTTGCCAAAAAACGACCCACCCCTTTAGAAACCCTGGCTACGGTCCTGCAGAGTGCACATGTTTTGTTCTACATTTCAAAACAATAACATAAATTAAGAACAATGTATATAATTCGAAAAATTTAGAAAGAAATGAGATAAATATATTCATCATGCCCTATTATTTTCTACTGAAATAAAAATAAGGTATATTTGAACAGTGATGAAGTTGTTCATTTATATGATGTTTGAATTGAGGTATACAATAACATCATGAACTGCTATCTATATAATAATCCTGTTGAACTATCCGTTTCTTTCATTTGCATCTGGGGATTTTTTATAACCGTGAGTTTTGATTACTTGCTTTTTACATTTATGTGCAATAGATCGTATATCATAAATCGAAGTGTCTGTTTACTTTTAATGATGGATGTTATAAAGTTCTTAATGCTGAAGGAGTGAGTGGGTAACTATGGGTAACCACTGCAACTAATTCGACATTTCAAAAGCATGTGACATTAATATTCATTGTAATTTGTCATTATGTTTTGAAGAAAAAAGGTAGTGTCTGAGGTACAAGTATAAAAAAAGGTAATTCTTCTTCTTTGATGATTGGAAGAATAGAACATAATAACTATGCGCGTCGTCTAATAATGAAAAAAAAATCAAGGACTCACAGTCAATTGATTTTAAAGTCATTTTCAAGGTTATGAAATATAAAAAAGTCTATTCAAATTATTTTATTTAATTCAAACTATAATCATCGCTATAGATATCAGAATCCTATGAAGAGAAAACAGTTAAGCACATCTCGAACGTGGTAAATGAAAACGCCTATATACGTGTCTTTTTTATATACTAATTTGTATTCGTCTAAACCACACGAAAATGGAATCGGAGCACTTCAAGTAATTTTTTTTTAAACTAAGATATTCAGTTCTTTTGATACTGGTCCGTATTCTGAACTCCGGTTTAACTCAAACCATGGTTTAAATCTGTGGTTTAACTATGGGTAGCCCAAAATGTCAAAACTTTGTTTACACTGTATGTTCCTTATGTTTACTGGATTCTGGTCTCATGCTTTAATGGTCAAGAAAAATATTGTACTTATCATTCCCAGCTAGTTCTTAAAATTTTGAGTACCAAAAATGCTGAAAATTGAATATCTACTGTAAGAGACGTGTGTCACATTTGGCTGGCCATAGTTAAACCACATATTTAGACCATGGTTTAAATTAAACCGGAGTTCAGAATACGGGCCACTGTGTTTTAAATTAAAAATGGTTAAGTTATATTTTTCACGTATCTAAATACCTTGTTATGGAGAAACGTGAAGATGGGTTTGATCACAATCATGTATCTTTTTTTCTTACTTAACTCCTCTTAACGAGTGAGAATGGATTCTGCCCATTTACAATTACAATGATTACAATAATGAATTAGGCAGGCACATGATTCGTATCGTCTCCATGGTAATGGTAATGATACAAAATTGGTTCATATTCATTATGCAAATCAACAAGATAATAAGCTATAGAAGATAAAAGTTAGCGAAATAAAAAAAATACTTTAGTTAATTCAGTTGTTAGTCAAATGCTATTCCGTTTTCATATTGCACATGCATATGTCTACCTGCTTCCGAATTGGAATCATCCACAATATTTATCAACTTTCTGTTACCATGGTTACTTAGAAATAACATAACTATTACATGTTATGCTGTTTACATCCTTGCTTTAAATATAATTCATATGATTCATGCATGATTATACACTGTGAGTATATCTATCAAATTAGCTGCGTGCTGCATTCTATGTCGTCTTTGCATATGACATAATTAACTTTTTTTTCATGAGTTGTATTCAATAAAATCATTCTGTGAAATCTAGTGTGATCATGTCAATTGTGCAAGACGATCTTTATATATCGCATCATACGTTAATCAAATTCTGCATGAACATATTTATTGTACTATACATACAAAATCATATAATTACACATTAAAGGAGAATTAACCCCTGAGTACAAATTTACTTATATTGAAAGGTGTAGTATATTCCTACTTATTGGCCTAAATCATTTTCCAATAAGATATCAGAAAAGGGTATAATAAAGATATTCCAACACCCGGTATCGTCTACTACTCATTTACATGGGGGCTGCCATTTTCTTGCTGATTTGGATTTGTACATGAACCATTGAGAAATGTTCCGGTCAGGAAGATATTTTGAATCCAAGACCTAAATTGATTTTCTTCATTACCTAAAATCCCATATGTGACGAAAAATATAAAGTGGGTGTTTACATGATTTATAAAAATTAAATCTTTATAATGATACTTTTAGATTGTCTGGTTTTGCTTAACAAAAATCTATTTTCTTGGGTTTGCCAAACAGAGCAGAACATAATATATGCAGCATGCATTCTGACTTTTCAAGTCCCATTATCCGAAAGCAGGTGAATGCATAGTTTGCCGCTATAGATGCTCAGGGAAGAAGCATCCATAAAATTTGAATTAATTTGCTCCGTCCATTGCGTCACAGTATCTAGAAAATAGATTTATATTAAGCGAATATCGATTTTCAACAGAAATATATAAGGAAATCTTCAGTTTAAAAATAAATTCACATATCTATTCTATATTTTAAATCTCAAATGGGTTTTTAATTTTGAAAAAGGCAATTGGGCATTTGGATTAAGAAAATCTTCTTGTACACATAAAAAAAATGGCAGCCCCCATGTATTGCTAGCAGACGATACATATTGCTAGCAGATGATAAATTTTGCTCAGAAAATCTTGATTCGTATCGATCTCGTATATTTTGACGCGAAGCCATATAGTCTAACAAGTAGGAATAAATAACACCTTTGAACACTATCGTCTTTATTGTTTGAGGTTAATTCTCCTTTAAATAAGATATGCTACAACAACATAGAGAGCAAGATACATATGGATTCAATCTCAATATGTTTCATTCAATTCTTTATCTATCAAACATTCTCCCTATACAACAAGGGCAGTGTTTCTCATTCGGATTATAACGATTTTGTTTCCGACATTTCAGAATCCATAAATATACTGTGGAACGTTGAAACAAAAACTGACAATAATTTGTAAGCCAAATTAGTGTGTCATTGAGGATTTTGTATTACTTTGTCAGATAGAAGGGCATTTCTATTTTAATACAGGATGTAAACAAAGCAGTAAGAAAAGCGTTGATTCTATTTTCACAAATTTTGTTTTCATTTCATTTCATTTATTTTCCATTTAAAAAAAAGGTGAAAAAAATACATGAATAATTACAGCAAAATCGGAAGGATCCCAAGAAAAGCAAAGCGTGTGAGGATGGGGTCCTGTACAAAAATATAAACAAATAAACAAATAAACAAGTTAACCCATTGCCCACGGGAACCGGGTGGTCCCTGTATTATGCCTATGGGGGTGAGAGAATTCAGTGGTTAACGGGTTAATGTAATAAAATACAGCTTTGCCAGCATTATTACTAAAGAGTGAAGATGGCTACCAAAGTACATTTCGAACTTTTCCTCTCTTGTGTTGAAAAAAACCCTTAAATAATTGACGGGGTATTGACCGAACAAAGACTGTGAACGTGTTCAATGAAGAATTTTAAAGTTTTCCTTAAGAATTGTTTCGTGAATGAAACGTTTTACCCGACGCCGAAAACAATTATTTTGTATTCATGGAAAATTAATGGGAAAGTCCCACTTCTGAAATGTCTGTAATTTGAATAATTTAATTTATTTATTTATTCATCTATCAGTATGTTTTTGTTGTTGGGTCAGCATCTAAAACAAGCCAAAGCCTGAGGGAAATGATTAATACCCATAATATTGAAGAAATAAAGGGAAATACCCTAAAAGTACATGATATTTTTTTACAATCCAGAGGGAGACATGAAATCGATTTCAATCGTACGACATGTACGAGGTCAAATATATGTCTCTCCTAAAATAACGATGCTTTAGAGGGTCGTGTTACGTGCGCAGACATGCTGATCATTAAAAATGTCGTAACATGAGTATTTGAGAAATCCATAATCGTAAAGAAAACAATCCGCATATGTTGCCCAAGGCGTTTTATTTGAAAGGGGCTCTGAAGATAAAACCTCTCGATGACATGTACATAATTAAACCTCAGTGGGAGGATTAGATGTATTGTTGATGTCTTCTATCTCGAAGTTCAATCTCTAACATGACAAAAGAAAGCCCACTGATTCACCTTCAACCATGAATTCTGGTGAATTGTAAAATGACACGCCGTTAAAGCGTGATTGGGGGATGGTGAAGGAAATTATTGGGGTGCATCACTATGGTATAGACAGAAAAACAACAACAACAAAAAAAAAATGGATGCATTTCTGATCTCAATCGGGCGAGCGCCATCTAGTGGTATAATAGAATTAGCGATGTTAGATTAAGGTGTTCGTTCTGCTGATCTCTGGAGCCTTTGATTTGTCGCAGGACTTATATCCAAAAAAAAGTTTTTATTTCTACAGTTTGGTTAAGGAAATATTATTTACTGTTGTAAGGGAAAACAAGAATACACATGTGAAAATAATTTATAGATAGCAGCTACAAGCTGCTGAGGACCCCCCCCCCCCCCCCCCCCAAGAAAAACGTAAATAAATAAAAAATAGTAAATAATAAAAATCGATAGATTAACGTGGGTTAAATCAGTGTACGAATATAATTCATTACTGCATTTAGAACATACCCTTTCAAGCAAAGTGATACTATGACAACTACACAGGGCAATAGTATTAGCCCCGTAACAACTTCAGGACAATAATTATCCCTTAAAACTACCACATAGGACAACTACCCCGATGGAAGTTATCCCCGGACATGTACCCCTCGGACATTTACATTAATAAGGGTGATCACTTTGGGGAAGTTTTCCTGTCTGTTAAGTTTCAAGGTGTACATGGCTGGAAGTAATTATCGTAAGTGCAATTCTTCGGAGGGCAGTTGTCCTGTATGATAAAAAAAATATGACGGCGAATTAGCGACCTTGCTATTACAGATAGATAGATAGATAGATAGATAGATAGATAGATAGAAATGGTTTATTAAAAGATCATCGCAGCCAACGGCCGAATTGCGATCCATTTCACAAGATACTATACAATTACAACCAAAGTTCAAATAACACAATATATGACATAATTTATATAAGAAAAGAAAAATCAAACATATAAACATTTTCATAAAAATTCATTGATCAAATTCAAATTTAAAAAGAAAGAGAAGAGGAAATGTGTAAGAGAGGGAGAGGGAGAGTGATGAGGAAGAGAGAGGAAAAGAGAGGTAGAGAGAGAGAGAGAGAGAAGGGGACGAAAGAGGAAGAGAGAAAGAGAGGGGAGGGGAGAAAGAAAAAAACAAAGGGGCATCCCTACTGATGGAGAGAGGTAGAGAGAGAGAGAGAGAGAGAGAGACTTTCTCCTTTTCCTTTCCTCATCATAACACACAGAGATGTATTTGTCACAGCAAACACGACTGAACGCAAGGGCATGGGTACCTCTCGTGGTAAACAAACCTTCAGAAAAAAAACTTACAGTGAGAAGCTAAGATCAATACGAAAGAACCAATATAACGATCAGTCGAGGACATTGGCACACAACGTTGATATAATTAGGAGGAGGGAGCAGTCAGTCATAAAGAGATTGACGGGTGTGCGTCTATTATTATCGAGTGGGCTACCAAGCTTTCAGTGCGGTTGGAAGATATCTATTCTCATATCTCATTTCTATAATTTTATGCGTGCATCGCAGCATTAATGACAGGTGATAACGAAGATAACATGGATCAAGCTGGAGCATGAAGATTTTTCCTTCAAAGGTAAGTGATATTTTATTAATACTATGGTGAATCTTTTGATTCAAATTGAATAATTCATGGTGGACAATATAGGTCTGCAGATCAATGACCTATCAAAAGCGTGTTACTTTATAGTGAAGTCACTGCTTAATGAAATGATATCACTCACACTACGAGAAATGTGATAATGGAAAAGAAATAAATATAAAAGTTTGAAGGTGGTTTATTTATTGTCTATTTACAGTGAGGTAGTTCTTACATTCGATCGATAATATTTTATGGTGTATTCGTAAATAAATTTAGTTTGCATTGTGTTTGCATTGTGTTTGCATTTAGTTTTATCGAGTACGTGAAAATAGAAGCTAAGCATTGTATTAAAACTTTGAGAGTGATTTAAAGAAAAGTTGGTCTTGACATAAAACACAACATAATTATTATTGGCTATTTCAAAATAGCCAATAATAATACTCTTTATAAGTAGAGTATTGTTATTATTAATGACTATTTTGATAAATGTGATAGTTTATACCATGCTACAATCCTGCGATTCTGAAATATATGACGAAGTTTTTGTTTCAGATTATTTTCTTCACTTCGAAGGAAGTGTCATACTCTAATTTCATTCGTATTCAACACTGATTTCACATCATTTTCATTAATTATTTACCCGTACGATATACTGACTTCTATCTACCAGACACCTTATTTCTGCTTCTAATTCTCCAAATAACAATGGTGGTATATAGATACGAGATATTCCACATCCATCCCACATTCATTATATTATTTAATGTTCAATTTTGTTCATACTGTTATGCAGTATAATGCTATAGCATACTGGAGACGGGTTGTCTGGCTTGACAATGCTTCCAAGTAATGGCAAAGCAAACAAGGAAGAATGTGACTACTATCTGTAACATTTCCTTCTTTCATTACAAGTCATTTATTATGCCTCTGTTATAACACCACATTAATCAATGCCAACTATGTCACTGCACTACAGACTTATATACAATGAAACAGATAAGCACATTTCTTTTTCAAAACCAGGTTTAACCCATTCGGTGCCACCAAGTTTTCTCAAGTGCACACAAAATATTTTTGAGACAAGTTTTCAATCATCATAGAGCGTTTTGCATTATTCATCTTGATGCAAATATATTTTTATGATATTAACGTCGAAATGAATGAATCGAAAGTTAATCAACTTACAATGCACCGCCGATTTCTTAATTTTATTTTAATCTGATGATTATCACTTAAAGAAAATGCAAGGGGGACATCCGCTGCATTTTTTTGAAAGGCATATTTGGAATTTTGCAACCTTGTTGGTAAATTGTAAATATTTATGTCCTATCCATTGAACAAGACTTGGAAGTTTATACTATTGGGTTGGGGAGATTATGGAATGATATCTGATTACTTATTCCCCAATCAAACAACATAAATCATGACAGTCATTAAAATAAGGCATTCAATTCAATACCTCAAAATCTTCGTCCTTATTTGCTGCATCCAGATATCTGACGTCATCCACCAAACATCCATATTCAAAACAATCAAGCTGCATATTCATAACATCACGTTAAAACAAGGAGACTACAAATTGAACTAATTGAACTAATAATAATGGTGGCTTCTTGTATAGCGCTCATGTCCGCCATGTCCTGACGCTCCTGGCGCTTCAACAATATTACCCCGGTCATAGCTTAGCAGCCAAATATGTAGCGCTCTAGCATATCGGGTACCCATTTACACCTGGGTGGAGAGTGGCAAATGTGGATTAATGTCTTGCCAAAGGACGTTAGTGCCGGGCTGGGATTCGAACCCTCAACCTTTTGATTAAGAGTCAAGTGAATGAACCACTATACCAGCTAACCATATTGGTTTGAATAGTAAAACAAGTCCCTTCTGTCTATGATGTATGACAGGTGGACAGTGTTATACTTAGGACATGTAGGATAGATGAATATGCTCCATATTTACTCAAACCATATTTTATTAAAATGAATACTTTCATGAATATACAGATTTCCTCATTTCAGAGAGTGGGTTCGAATAAGTCAGTGACTTGGTTGTTTTGACACTGTTATGGCAAGCAGACTTTGGAAAATGATGATGGCCATAAAAGTCTACACATTATTACTCTTAATTACAGTCAAAGTTCCAAACTATAAATTAAGCTGTATAAAGGTCGTAAAAGTATTATTAAAATATATTGTCAAACCCGCGAGAGCTTATCAAATATTTACATGCCATGGACATACCACCACAACACAATTTTTGTATGCGATTACTGCGCAGCTAGTCTTATATATTTCTTATTATTTTCATGAATTTACAGCTTGCAAAATGGACATGGCCTTCAGTAGATGTCATGTCCGTAGTATTGTTGATGTATTGTAATATTTGTTGAACTGTCCCATCATTGGACCACATGGTGTTCTTTTCTGTCTTTTATCATTTTGTTTGAAAGTATGTGTCCACATTCTCTGCTGCAATTTCCTGTAACGTATACTATAAATGTGTAGATTCTTTTCTTTCGTCGCCCAAATTGGCCATATCACTCTTCTGGCGCAAGAGATTGTTCTTTGCTATTCTCAGAATTTAAAAAAAGTTATTCGAGGAGGTAATATAACTGGGGAATTCCCATACTTCTAAAATTATATGTATCTTGTATTAAGGTTCCAATTGAATGTATTTCAATGGAATCATCAATTCATGCATCACAAATGAAATCAAACCGCGAAGATTAATTTTAGGACTGGATTGATTTGAATCCGGTTCAGATGATTAATGGGTGTTTAGAAGGCTGCGCAGGGATGGAGAAAGACCCGAAATTAAGAGAACATAAAGAGAAGCAAACAGATTAAATCCTGGGGATTGTAGAGAGGGCGGGTGGGGGCAAAAAAAGAGGACCACGCATTGATGGGAGAATATATCCAATCAATTTACAATTCATCTGCTATCTTTGAGTCGCTATGATTATAATCAAGCTCTCACAATGTTTTGTGATCACTTTCCATGAAAGAAAGGGCTGAAAAGAAAAACATTACGATTCATAAAACATATCCTGGTTACTTTAATTTCTGAAAGATATGTAATGCTTTAAAGATCATTAAGTGTCTTTCATATCACCAGAAAGCACCAATCAATCGGTACGATTCAGTATTTCACATTTTTTTTAATTGTCAAAATTTTAATGCAAGTGTTATTTGGTAGAACCTATATTACACCAAGTCTTGGACAAACTTTTCCCAATTCCAAGTTCAACTTCGCTTTATTTCATATTCACATTTCTCATTTCATTTGTAATACATATTGTCGGGGTTTTTTTTACAAGAATTAATAATGATAAAACTAATACAGTGTTTATGCAATAAACATAAGTACACAGAAATATCACTTTGGATTACTTGTCGTAAAGAATGACTAACAAAATTGGAAATGAGGATATGAAGGAGCCTAAAGTAAAAGCAAAGCTTGTTGGTTATAGGCTCCAGAGAGTAATAAAATATAAGTCTTACAAGGTTGTGAGAAAGAACAAGAAACAGTTGAAGATAAGTTTAAGTAAAACAATTATATGTACTATCAAAAGTTTCATCAAATGTGAATAAATAATTAGCGAAGGATATATACTTAAGTGCAAATAAATTTAAAAAAACTTGCTCACCTACAAATCCCGCATGAAATAGCGATTACAGAGTAAACACTCCCCATACAGGTAGGTAATAAGTTGACTCAAATCATTAGCCGTATTGTTCGTCTTGGTATCATGACACCCCCCCCCCCTCCCTCTCCTCTCCTCATCCTCCTAAATCGAAATACATTCCAAATCGACACTACTTATACACATATACCTTCCTCTTTGGAGTTTAAAATCAGAGATAACAGGATGGTTATTATATAATTTTCAACGTCTTAGCGAAATTTCTCAGAAATTCCTTTAAAATATTATAGAAATACCTGTATTTGGCAAATAATTTGCATTGTTAGATAGCAGTACTTTGCAGGCACCTTGGGGCATCCCTCGTGAAAGATAAGTGAACAAAATTAATGTAGATATAATTACCCACGCCGATGAAATCGGCAGGGTTATGTAAAGGGCTCCGTATGTTTGTTTTTTTTTTTTTTTTTTTTTTTTTTTTTTTTTTTTGTTTGTTTGTTTGTTTGTTTGTTTGTTTGTGTACAAGATAACAAGAGAACGGGTGAACGGATTTGCACCAAATTTTCAGGGAATGTTCAGAAAGTGACAGGAAAGAATCGATTAGATTTTGGTGATGATTGGTTGACCCCTGCACATTCTGTGTGACCTTGAAGTTTTGACCCTGTAGTAAAGTATAGGAACTTCAGTTCAGATAGTGACAGGAAAGAAACTAGAAAGATTGATGACCCCAAACTTCGCCTGCAGATGCAGAAATATTTTGGCCAATCAAAACACTCATTACTTCGTCTCACCAAAAGTCTATTTCAGGTTTATGAATTTTAGAAGACTTTTAGACCCATTATTTGCCATTTCACTTCAAATCCGTACGAGCCTGCAATGAATATTCAAAGCCAACGTATCCCAGCAACAAGGGATTGCGCGCGATACCTTTTTTAACTACAAATTCATTTAGATTCAGGCTACCCTACCCCTACGGCTTCTCCTCTATTTCTTATCTTCTGTGCATTTCTGTTTATTTTCCCCGGTTCTTTCCACTTTGTTGTGGAAGTTTTTGTGATTTATTTTATCCTGGTGGACGTGTAGTACGTGATTTTAATTGTTTTCGGTGAAAATCTGGTGAGTTTGTTCGACGTGAGTGAGTCTATCGCACTCGCGAGCGTTCGCGTGTGTTGATCTGAGTGAGTGGGCTGTGTAGCTAGCTGTACGTACATAACTATACACAGCGCTGTCGCGAAGTGACGGCGATCTGGTCGGGCTAGGGAGTACATAACCCCAGGGAGTACAGTGCCTGTGCCTTACTGACTGTAGTAGGATTGAACTTTTTTCTTTGGGTTATAACGGTCCTGTCATTTGAGATTTGAGTTAGTTTATAACTCATTTATGTCTGTTTGAGTGGATTTCGTAGTTGTAAAATATATACAAACACTGTATTTCTTTTTAATTTGTGTGGATTTGCAAAATTTGGTGGCTGATCGACAGATCGAGGTTCGCCGAATACATGCACGCCGGTATCCACTTTGACTTTGTTGATGGGTGGTGACTGAGCTGAGTGAGTAAGCTCTGTGCCTCGCATGTATTTTGAAGTCGAGATCCAACTTATTTTGTCGTCATATTTATTTTATCCAAGCCCGATGAAGAAAAAACAACAACCCCAATTGCAATGTAATTTAAAGATAGAACATGAATACATTTACTAACACTTACATGACTGAACACTGAATACAAATTGCTAACATTTTTTTTTCTCACCACGCCACGCTCTCTGACATGTCTAATCAATTACTTTTAGGGGAGGGATGTTTCAATAATAAAATATCTTTTTCAGAAGAATTTTTTCAAGGGTGGGGACACACAAAGCTATGACCTGGATATGGCAAAATTTATTGGGGGGGGGGGGGGAGATGTGCCTCTTGTTATCCCCTTTGAATGGCTACTGCTTACAAAAATAATCGCAACAAAACAAAACCTATTGGGTTAAGGCGTGGGTCTGCCGCCTTTGACGGCCTTTCTAGTTACTATTATTATCATTATCATCATTGCTCATTATGGGCATAGTTTTGTGCCATTTTGGACAATGGTGAAACCATGAAGTCCATTGTGACGCTAAATTTACCCAGCTGGAGAATTAAATTGGTGGAAATGTCACGCGCATAGTGGATGTAGATATTGATTTGGTCTATTTTGCATGCGTCCATTATCGCCTCCCAACCAATCGTATGACTATTAATGCAACAATTGAAGCGAGCACGTATTTATATAATACCTCATCCATATCATAATTATGTCATCTATTTGAGTGGACCACCTCAAAGAATAGGAAAATGTTTGTCCATCAAACACAAAAAACTAAATATTTTACATAGTAACTATTCAAAATTCGTCTTCTTTCATTCAAATGTAGAAGTTGGGGGGGGGGGGGTACAAATAACGAAGTAACGTGTATTTGACTTGCCAATAAAGGTATACGTTTATATCGTAAAAGGTTAGACAAGGACTACAGGTTGTATGGAATAATTAATACTTTTACTTCTTAGAACTAAATATTTTGGCAGATCTTCAAGTTATCGATAAAAGACAGAAATTGTTTTCCTTAATCTTTTATGGGGGAGGTTTCGCACTTTTGGTTTTTTTTTTTTTTTTGCAAAAGATCGTTATGTTGCTATTTGTGCCTATGCTCTTATTGTTGTTTGTTTGCACCGTTTGTTTTATTTCAGTTTGGAAAGAGACACCGCGTATATTAGTTCAAGACATCGGGGAGCGTTTCATCAAGCATTTTCAGTGAGTTTTATAGACAACTGTTATAAGCTACTGAAATCCTTGTATCTGATTGGCTGAGAGCAAATTTGTCGCTAAAAATCACTGACAAAAAACACTTGATGAAACGCTCCCCTGGTGTCATCAGCTAACATATATACATTATTTGAATAACATAAATTCATACACACTAAGTATTAGAATGTATAAAATACCTGTATATTCATCCATATATTTATTAAGGTATATTCCCTTTTTAATTAAAAGGGGAACTCTTGGGCATGAGAGATACATGTACATATATGTAAAACAATTATACGGTTATTTTTTATACTACCTGTCAGTTCTGATCTGGTTTCCAGGTGCATATTTATTTATTTTTTATTTTATTTATTATTGCTACACTGAAATAACGGATGTATCCGCTTCTGACAATCACTTGAAATTGAATTAGATACACTTACTCAATACATGTATTTAAAAGAATATATATAGCGAAATCTTTGACAACTTGAAAATAATCTAAGACAATTTGAACTTCTCGTATGGTTTAAAGAATAATACACAATTACGATTTTCATTCACAAACATAATTACTCAATGATTTCCCGTTACCTCATATTGAAAATGTTGTGTTTAGGTAATTTTTTTTTTTCAGACTTAAAGTGACAGTAAACTGAAGCTCCTAATGGCGCTATCTTTTAACATGATTTGAAAAGTGTTTGTGCCTCTCATTTTCCCATCATGCCCATTCTAGTTTGTAGAAGCTTAGAATGCACCTGTAGGCAATTTTCCACATTTGCAAAGCCAAAAATAATAGTTTGAATTCCAAAATGTGCCTATCATCCAAACAAGCTGTTTGTCAAAATTCAATATAAAATACAATTAATGAGAGATACATATACATATATGTAAAACAATTATACGGTTATTTTTTTATACTACCTGTCAGTTCAGATCTGGTTTCCAGGTGCATAAACTGATTGCTTCTAATTATTTCTGAAGAGGTTTCAGTAGACATGATAAGATTATCCTCTGACGTGCATTTGTCACCTTTGTCAATTTAAGGATTGTGCCAAATATTCTTATTTCGACTACTCGATAGAGCAAAGGGATTGGTCAAAGGATTGATAGTCCGTGCTAATCGTACTCGAGCCACGGGGTGTCTTTGACAAGTTCTTTTCACTTGAACTTAGGAGTGTTCTTATTGAAAAAGAGAAGGGTGAAGAGTCAATCCAGTCTTAAAGATCACATTGCAAGAAAATCACAAATATGGCAATTAATGTATCACTAGAAACTGGGAAGCTTACAGATGGCAATCGTATGTCAACTGCGTATCTGATGATTATAAAAACAACATAAATAAAAGCTCTTCTAAGCATCTGGAATATCCGAGGATTCGCCTGAAATATAGCGATGTTTTGATGTCGTCACACTAGGGATCGATCCTGCTTAAGCAGACGACGTCCTATAATGAATGAACGTAATTGCAATGCAATTATTTATCAAATTATATCAAATTGAAGTTATTTGCTATTTACAATGGTTAAAGGGTATGCTGCTCGTCTGCATAATACAATATGTATGCTGATTTCCTTTAATTTGTATTCATGCATTCTTGCATACTCCAAGCTACTGAAAATTGAATTTTCTCGTTATATGATTCATGTCGTATTCTCCGTTAGTATCCTTCAAATATTACATATTTGTTACAGAAAATAAGGAGTGAGCAAATATTGTAACTGAATATCAGCAAATGTGTTGTTTATTACCCTTTTTCGAATTTCTGACTTCTTAATGTAGCAATGATATACTAGTTATAATTATGTTTGTACATCATCTTCGTTTAGTTTGTTCGTGTTTTGTTACCATTAATTCATTATGCATGTTCTTCAGAAGATGATTAGTGATTGTGATTGAATAATTTTTTTGTGAACATGCTGATCAACATTCTTTATTGTTTTCTCTTTTCTCGTTTAACTTAGGTATCATCATGATCAACGGCCAAATATCATAAACGCTTTAATGAGCTGAGAGAGATATCAGTATCGATGCAGGATCAAGATATGAGCTATTCAGTTTGATAGTAGTCTTTTTTTTCTGATGAAACCAACTGTGAAAACGAATACAACGATTAGTTTGGTGGTAGAGGGCATTATCGTATCAACGCAACCATGGTGACGAGATGACCAAGTTTTTTCGTTGCTGTTTCCGAATCTATTTAGAATGAATGATGAGAAGATACCACCATCACAGAGAACGTTACGGAAGTCTGTGTCATTCTGTCTTCCAAATGATGACGATCGTGGAAAGCAGGGCCATGAGGAGAGCAAAATCCCTGATCGACTTCTCCTTCAACAGCATGTCAGACGGTCGTCATCGTCGGCATCACTATCTTATTCTCTAAACAGGATGCGTGTATTGTCCGCACCATCACGTCCAACTCCTTCGCCCCCGGTTGATAAAGCCGGCATGCGGATGAAACGGTTTGGTGGTCAGCGTCCTCCACTGACGCGCTCGCTCTCCGTTCCGACAGGCCTGACATTGGCTAATGTCCTAACGCAACAACGCAGCGATTCCATGAGCGCCAATGGGAGGTTACCGAACGTCAGGTCGAGACGGTATTCGAGCTCGTCCATGGTGAAGCGGAGGATGATGCAACACGCGGAGCGGGAATTCAACCGCGTCGCTGCAAAGGTTAGTGATTTCTGTCGCCGGGTCGATAGTCAGGCGAGCATTGACCAAACTCCTCTGGGAACGGACTCTGAAATGAGAATGGGTCATTTAAGGCCTATCAATCCGACCGTTGATGCCGCTGGGAATCATCAGACAATCACACACCATGGTCGGAGGTACCGAGCTAGTTTCAGCATCAGTTCTAATTCAATGGATGATCACAGTGACCACTTGAACAACGGTTTCATCCCAGAGACGACATTCCGCAAGCAAAAGCCATCAAGGATTCCAAATAACCCCCATCAAGTGATCACCCCTACAACCACAATGAATAACAACATCGAGAAGGAGACAGTCGAATCCGAGGGCGAAATCGTCGACGATTATGTGTACTGTAATGGTGACCAGGACGACGACGAATCTGACCTGAATGATCGGATTAGTAAGTGGTTAGATGAAGTCAACAACTCAGTCGTTCAGATGAGTTTGGACGACCAAAGTGGTGATAGTGGGGAAATCACCGTTATACCACTCTGAAAAAACCCCGAATATATTTAAAGTGACTAAAAATTTATTTATTATTGCTGTACTAAAATAACGGATATATCCGCTTCTGTCAATCGCTTGAAATTGAACTAGATACACTTAATCAATACATGGCATTGTATTTAAAATAATATATTTGGCGAAATGTTTAACAACTTGAAAATAATCTGACTAGGACTGATTGGTTTAAAGAATAATACACAATTACGATTTTCATTCACAAACATAATAACTCATTGATTTCCCGTTACCTCATATTGAAAATGTTGTGTTTAGGTAATAAATTTTTTTTTCAAACTTAAACCGAAGCTCCTAATGGCGCCATCTTTTAACAGGATTTGAAAAGTGTTTATGCCTCTCATTTTCCCATCATGCCCATATTAGTTTGTAGAAGCTTAGAATGTACCTGTAGGCAATTTTCCACATTAGCAAAGTCAAAAATAATAGTTTGAATTCCCAAATGTGCCTATTATCCAAACAAGTTGTTTGTCAAAATTCAATATAAAATATAATTAATTTTCAAATTATAATCTTAAGTTAGCAGTCACTGTGAGATGGCGCTGTTCAGGTTTGACTAGTTTAATGCCACTTTAAAGGGCTGAATTCATGCTTAACTGAATGACTTATATTAAATAATCATTCATTCATATTGTGAAATGAATTTGCCCTTAAGCCCATATTAAATTCATAAACCCCTTGACTTCAAAAGCTAACCTGAATGAAATGTTGCTTTTTATAAACGGTTGTGACATTCAGTAAATGAGTAAATACAAGATGCCTCATAGGGAATATATAGAGGTAGTCTGATGTGCTAAAACATGCAAGTAGATATCTTTACAATGAGTGATATATAGCTTTGATGTAGCGATGCCCATAAAATATTGTGGAGCGTTCCAAATAAGGATATGTTATATTTGAATTATTATATTCTTGAAGTAAAATGTAGAACAGGTGGATCAAGAGGTGGGGGAGTAGGAGCATATATTCGTTCCTCATTTGAGTATATCATTCTCTGGTTAGAAACTATTATTAATGGTAGGAAAACTATTGTAGGTATCATTTATCGGAAGCCCAATACTGATATAGACCAATTTCAAAAAAGCTTAATGAGAACTTTAGAGGGGTTAATAGTTGATAAAGGAAATGTAGTTTTACTTGGAGACTTTAACATTAATGTTCTTCATGATGAAGGAATAGATGTGAAAGCTGAACGATTTCTAACTTCTTTGCAATGTTTGGGTCTACAGCAACTCATTACCTCACCAACCAGAGTGACTAAAACAACTTCCTCTCTTATTGACCATGTGTATACTAATATTATAATTCCTCCCATTCATGCTGGAGTTATAGAAACTGATGTTTCAGACCATTTCCCCATCTTCCATCTGAGCATCTCACAAATGCAAATAAAACAAAAAACAAGCAGTTGGTATTTCGCACCTTTAGAAATTATGATGTTCACAATTTTCATGAAGATCTAGATAAAATAGATTGGAAATTTGTTAGTGGTTGTACAGAAGTTAATATATCATACTCTGTATTTTGGGAAATGTTTAGGCAAGTCTGTGACAGGCATGCACCAATTGTTTCATTAACTTCCAAGATAAAGGGTAAAATTATTGGTAAAAAACCCTTGGATGACAAAGGCTTTCTAAAATCAATGAACAAGAAGCACAAATTGTATTCTAAACTTGAGGTATCAAAATGTAAACGGAAAGATGAGGAACAATATAAGAGGTACAGAAATGTTTTAACTTCAGTCTTAAGAAATGCAAAGAGACAATATTATGGTAACCTCTTCTTCATTAATATGAACGATACGATAAAACATGGAAAACCATCAATGAGTTGCTGAATGGTGGAAAAGAGATGAAGAAAGTGACTAATGTAGAAATATTAACAATATCAGACCATGGACAAAATAGAGTGATAACATCTGACACTGATATAGCAAACGAATTCAACAATTTTTTTGTAAACATAGGTCCGAAGCTGGCCAACGAAATACCAAATGTTCATTCTGATTTTACCGAATATTTAGGAAATAAAACAGAAAACTCACTATTTTTAAAACCAGTTGTTGAGAATGAAGTAATTGCAGACTTTAGATAGAAAAAAGCATGTGGCTATGATAATTTACCTACAAGATTGTTGAAAGATGCTGCACTATACATTTCAAGTCCATTAATTTTCAATCTTTCTATAGAAAAAGGAAAATTTCCAGATGCTTTGAAAGTAGCAAAGGTGACACCTATTTACAAGAAGGGACAAAAAAATCTCCCTGGCAATTACAGACCCATTTCGGTTCTACCAGTACTGGGAAAATTCTTTGAAAAAATAATAAATAACCGTGTAATTGATTTTTTGGAAACGAATGATGTCCTGTTTCAGCATCAGCATGGTTTCTGTAAGAAACATAGCACTATTGTCTTTGATTAATCTTGGAAATACATTATTGCAATACATGGATGAAGGTAGAGTAACACTTGGTATCTTTATTGGCTTTCAAAAGGCTTTCGATACTATTAACCACAGAATTCTCCTTAAAAAATTGTCACATTATGGAATCCGTGGAATAGCTTTGAAATGGTTTGAAGACTATTTGTATAAACGATCCCAGTTTATACAATACAAGGATGAGATGTCTGTGAAACTAAATATAACATGTGGTGTTCCTCAAGGCTCCGTTGTTGGACCAACACTAGTTTTAATTTATATTAATGATTTACCTAACTCCACAAACTTTTTTAATTTCAGATTATTCGCTGATGACTCGAACCTATTTCATACTTTTAATACTAAACAAAAAGAAATTGATCTAGAAATAATAAGTGAACATTTAGAAAAGGTCCAGGAATGGTGTTATGTAAATAAAGTCACAATTAACCTACAGAAAACGAGTTATATGGTTATAAAATCAAAAGGTAGAGCAATACATCAAAAAGGATCTGTGAGAATATCAGGATCACACATTAGTGAGGTCTCTGTTGCACCATTTGTAGGCATTCATATCGATTGTCACCTTTCATGGAAAGAACATATTCAGAAAATAAACAAGTGCATTCGAAAGAAAGTAGGCATTCTGTTTAAGTTAAGACATTTTATTCCAAAGAATATACTTGTGTTATTATATAAGACTTTTATACAGCCTCATGTCTCTTATGGAATAGATGTATGGACTCCAAACCTCTTTTCCAAAGTATAGGAATATTAGATATTTTTCAACTTCATGAACTTCTTGTATCAACATTTATGTATGATCTGGTGAAAGGTATATTACCACACTCTTTAGTGGAATATTGTCAAATCATACAGCACAGATATGCAACGAGGGGGAAAGAAAGTGGCTTACTCTATTTACCAAAATGTAAGACAAGGCAAGGCCAGTTTTGCATCTCTTTTGTTGGTACAAAATTGTGGAATGCTCTTCCAGATGAAATTAAACTTAAAACTTCAAGGTCAGTCTTTCGTAGAGAACTTTCCAACTACCTTCAATGTAAATGTGGAGGTGTTGTGGATCAGTGGATAAGTCCCCGGACTGTGAACCACGAGGTCCGGGGTTCGAATCCCACCGCAGCACTAGCGTCCTTTGGCAAGACGTTAATCTACATTTGCCACTCTCCACCCAGGTGTTAAATGGGTACCCGGTAGGATGTCGAAAGTTAATGTCCTTTGCTTAGCATGTGTGTGCTTAAAGGGAGTGGCAAGTCGTAATCCATGGGCCTGACCAGTTGGCCTGACTCGGGGAAATTCGGATACAATCAGGTCCAATCGTGCGCTACCGAAGGAATGTTATTGCCGAATTCCTCGCGTGATCGTTAACTCGAATCCCTACATACGTAACCGACCAATGAGATTCAAATACTGGAATAAAGAATGCGCGATATTGTTTACTCAAATTTGGGTCAATGTGCAAACTTTTATTAGCTGCGCGCGATAAATTGAAGTCGCTTTGAACTTTGATCCAGAGAAAGGAGCAGCCAACTGTAAAACCGCCCATAGATTGCGACTTGTCGCTCCCTTTAACAGGCGACTGGCTGGAATGCTCCCCAGGGAGTGGAGAATGTGCATACACTGTGTGCGGGCGTGCCAGAATCCAATGACCGGGGTAATAATATATATCTGTAAAGCGCTTAGACACATCACCATTGATGTATTAGTCGCTATATAAAAGCGGAATATTATTATTATTATATTAAATGATGTTGTAAACTCAAAATGTCCCTTTTATATTTATACCTTCTATCACCTACATTTGATTGGTGATCTATATATAGCTTAGGCTTGAGCCTAAACATTTGTTTATTTGCATCTACTTTACTTATCTACATTTCTCTTTGTTTTCTTTACTTCTAATAATACACATATCTGCATTATGAATGTGTTATACCTGAAACGATTTTCACTTCTCTATTACACTTCATGCACACAACAGTGATTTCAGTTGTTTAAAAATATTTCTCTCTCTCTTGTATAAATTATCGTAATTATTGTTTGAAAAAAACAAAAACAACTAGTCGTGTTTTGCTCTTGTTTTCTCTGTAAGAAATGTAAAACTTTAAAAAATATACATGTATATATTTTTACATACGAAATAAAAATTTTACCTGTAGGTACTGAAAAAATGTTTATAAAAACAAAACATCTTGCCAAAAGAATGGGACTAGGCTCGACTAGCACTTGTGCTAACTTCTAGTTCCAATTAACAACTTCACCTCAGTATTAGTACATCTATATTACATTGTCATGTACGTTCAACTTTATGTAGATCTATGACTACATATCATTATAAATCCATTTCTGTTAATTAATGTATGTATTATATAAAAAATATAGTTCTGCTTCGGACTTGCAAAGTTATATAGACAAAATATGAATTAAAAGTCCGTATACGATGAAAAAAAAATTCACTTTTTATGTATATGTATTCATGTACAATTATTACTCTTCAGTACATTGTGTGATTGGTCATAATATGTGTGTTGTTAATAAATTCAATCAATCAATGACTGTATGACTCGTTTTTATTCAGCATCGGGTTGCTCAAATCCATACCAAACCCGTTTGATACTGTGTATTTGCATGCAGTAAGTTGAATATATTTATATACAAGTATGTTGTAGAATTGTTTGCTTGTTTGTTTTATGCAACTATATACAGCTCGATGATGAAACCTTTTTTTAATTATTATTATTATTTATGAAAAATAAAGTCAAAAAGATCTTTACAGATGTGTATTGTGTTTTGTTTATAATTATATTTTTTGTCGATACTAGAATTTCCAGCTGTTTTCTTCATACGACATACATGTACCTTATTCCACTAACTAATCATCCTCGCTCTTTTTTTCTCTCTTGTTGGCCTTATCTATTGTTTAAAATCAATTTTATTGTATTTATTTGTCTATATATTTGTTTGTTTATCTATTCTATTTACATGTACTTACGTTTATTTACCCAAAGTAAAACCCAAATAGTGGCGAGATGCCTCCCACGGGTCTCCTCTCTCTCTCTCTCTCTCTCTATCTATCTCTTTATCTCTATCTCTCTCTCTCTCTCTCTCCCTCTTGCACACAGTTTCTTTCTCTCTTTCTTTCTCGATGTAAACTATATATTCCTTTGGCCCTTTGTTGTGACTGTGTATTAATCAGTGTAATGAATTCAATAGAATTCAACTTTTAAAAAATCTCCCATCCTCTTGCCTTAGTCTATTTTATTATGTTTTTAAAATCGATGTTGAAAAACATTGTGGAATGGTGAAATAAATTTATCTGGTTTCAACTCAGAACTTGATCTCAAATTTATCAATATTAAAAAGAAAATCTCGTCATCTTGTAACATGAATTCTTAATAACATTTATGTAATAATATTGTATATTATTCTCTCTCTCTCTCTCTCTCTCATTTCTATTCTTCTTGCTCCCACTCACACCACATACACATATCATCTCAGTCTCTTCTTCTACTCCTCCTCCTACTTCTCCTCCTCCTTCTTCTTCTCCCTTTTTCCCTTCTTCTTCTTCTTCTTCTTCTTTTAGCTCTTCTTCTAATATCTCTCTCACTTCCTCTCTCACTGTTTTACTATCTCTCTCTCACCATCCTACTCTTTCATCTTCATATGCGATTTTCTGTCGGCTCCACAGTCTATCGTATTGTACCTATTGCGTATCTTCCTGTATGTTGATACGTTTAAGTTTATCTACATAATGATATATTTGAGTTTCAATTCTCAATTCTGCCAATAATTAGAGTATGTACCTCCGTCCGCTGCCACTGTATTTGACCCCCCTTCTCTCTCCCTTTCTCTCTCAGTTATAATTGCATGATCAGTACATATTTCTGTATACACTATATCACCACATCTCTTCTTGTCATGAAAATATTTTAAAAAATAAACTCTTGAAATTATATCTCAAAGAAAGCTCTTTGTGTGTAGGATTTATGTTCATCTGATTAAATATTTCCACACGAATTTTCTACTATTTGTGATCAAATAGCATCGACCTACTACACATTAACCTGTATGTTGATCAGCTTTTCAAATGCATTGTTAATAACAAAATGGGCCACAAACTAAAGAGCGATTTGTCGACATGATTATAATTACCCCTAAAAGGTCAGATATGAACGATGTAAATATCCTGTAGACAACAACTGTACCGATCAGTTCAATATCCGGAGGAGCATAATCGATAATAAAAATCGATTTCTGTCTGCAGCTGAGTTGATATAGGCCGACCTATGGGGCTGATCTACACTCCTTCTTTGACGGGGGGCGAAGGACGATCGATGGTAACTAATCGATATTGAGATGCCGGGCGTGTTTTCACCAATCATATCCTATCGTAAGCTTACATCTTGTCTTAAGGGATTCAATATTTCGCGTTCCGGGTATTATAAACTATATTATGTACATGTATTCCTTAAAGCGAATATTTAAGGGACCCAATATCCAACCTCTTCATCAGGACAATTGGACATCCCAAACAAAAACAAACAACATTTTAAGCCAAAACAAAAACAAGTAAACAGCATTAAGAAATAAACCTCTAAACAGATATAGCCTATTATTGCCTAGTAAATTCACCTAGACTCTTCGTTTTTACAGCATTTAAATTCCAGTGGCGGATCTAGGATTATTTCTCATATACATGGATTTTAACGGACATGTCCTATAATGGAGGAATTTGAGCAAGACATAATGTGTTCGCTATGTGGGAGTTGGTGAAAAAAATAAAATGATAGAATTGAAGTGCGTCTACCACCTTCCTCGTTTGCGACTTTGAGCAGGATGCTAACAGGCGCGGATCCAGACGGGTGGGGGCGCAAGGGGCGTGCGCCCCCACCCCCCCCCCCCCCCCGTTTTGTCTGACAAAGTATGTCCCCGGACTCCCTAGATGGCCGTTTGGCTTCGTCAAACGGAGGGGGGGGGGGGGTCAGAGGGTTCGAATATAGAAAAAAATCCAAAGTGACATCAGAATAGTGATGTTTAGGTTAAAATTTTAAAATATTTCCATACCAACTGGCTTAGATAGGGGAGGGGCGCACAAGGGGTCACGTGAAAGGCGAGAGCGGAAATAATGTGGAAAATCATGTGAGATAATAGGGTTTCCAGTCAATTTTATTTGCTTTGGTCCTGCAACTTCATAACATTGCACAGCCATTTATAAGGCCTAGTCAATATACGTCTTTGGCCATTCTCTTTCGGAATTTATTTTTTATTTTGCTATAGATTTTGTCAAAGACTGAAAGAGTTCAAAGAGGTATTCAAAATCGTCACCCGGTCGTTGTAAGGTCTTGTCTATGTGACGAATTTGAATGACAATTTCTTGAAATCGACTTCCCGAAGATGGATTTGATGATAAAATTTTGCAGCGGATTGCCATGTCGGACGAATTCGAATGAAATCTGACGGAAAAAATGAACCTGTTGAATGACATTTTAATAAACTATCTTTGACATCTGACATTTGGATGATTATTGATTCCTATCAGACTATAGGATGAAACTTAAGTGCTCAATGATGCATTTTGATCTTTAAAAAGTGTTAGATTGGAGACAGGAAATCCTTACAATACAAGGAGATAAATTGCTTAAAACATCATACAAAGATAACATGGAAAGATAAGCAGTGATAAGCATGATAAGACTCAAATTAAATCTGTGGTAATGGAATATAATAGTGAAATATAGAAACCATACTGGAAAACAGAGAGATGGGTATTTTTTATTGTGTCTGTTCACTTCAAAATTGAAAATTTTCCCGCTCTCAAGTTGCATGGAGTACTCCAGGCGGACCCAGTCAAGTCATTCAGGCCCTTTAATCATGGACCTATAATATAGCCTGTTCAACCTAAGTGCCATGTGAATATTTTATAAAACATCGATTTCTTCGAAACTATAATGAGAAATAACAAGATACCCGAATATAACACTTGGGGTGTTTTGGAAATATTATTTGGGAGATAGTAAAATACGTTTTCCGTCGTCGCTTCGCTTTAATCACAAAACTTTGAAATAGTTTCAGGCAGCGAGGACCATGAATATTTCCACAATATTTATTGTAATATGTCCATGAATGTTTAATGTCATGACAATTTTCGGGCACGTCACTGCCTTGTTATCGCCATAATATTGAAATTAGCAACAGCAAATTAAAGTTCATTTTTCTTCGCTCGCTTCGCTCGCTCGCAAATCTTAGAAATTAGTTTCAGGCAGCGAGGTGCATGAATATTTCCATGTGCTACTGCAATATTCAGGTACGTCGCTGCCCTATGGCCATGGCACCCGAATACTCGTTAGGTCCACTTTCTATATTGAAATTAGCAGCAGCAAAGTAAAGAGCATTATATAAGCATTATATAAGAAATATATATATACTTACCAACGATGCCAGTACCAAGGAGCAAAACTGATAGAAAAGGAACGAAAAAACAAACGTGACAAACAAAATATGTTTTAAAGAAAGGAACGTATCAAGATTACAACAAATTGCGAAGCCATATTACCGCCATCTAAAATTAAGTTGCGGAATGTAAAAGAGAATACCAGGAAATCTAAGATTTTTAATCGTTTTCAGCTAAGAGAAATAGTTCTTTAATCGCAGTAACCAAAAAAGGTAACACAATTTGTTGTAAAACTATAAGCAAATCTTATTAAAATTTCACATATGCAACACAAAAATATACATAAAGTTATATACTCCATAAAGATTAACTCCAAGAAAGCTTTATATTCATCATTTTCTGATACAATCATGAAAAATAAAAGATGAAAAATATTTTCAATTATATTTGAAACATCAAGATTTTTTAAACAATAAAACATGAGATTATACACTCACCCAAAGAAATCATGGTTGATTAATATCTTTAGATCGATTATTCCATTTAATAAAGGTTGGTTTTAACCGGGGTTTTAACGCCACATCATAAAGCCGTTCTCTGGATGATGCCTTCTCAAAGAATGGAGGCACAAGTTGAGGCGCCCTTTCTTCCAAAACTTAAGAAATCCACAGACTTTGATAATCAGACTCTTTTGTCATCAAGGTCACATATTTTGCATAAAAATGTTATAAGAATACGTATTTTCAATCGAATCAGCAATTTATTTATCAATTAGTTCTAATTAGACCATTTAAATTTGATAGACATTTTTCTAACAAAAGTTTATTTTTTAAATAAAGACTAAATTCAAAGACTCTTGGGCATTGATCTATTTCAGAGGGTCAAATTTAGAATGCCGATAGTCAAAGATGATCGATTACCAGTAGCTGAGGCAACAAGTGGGATATAGAATACGAGTTCTCCCGTCTCGTTTCACTGAATATTTGCCTGCCCATGGGGCTGACACGCTCTATAGGATAACTGTTGTATAGTATTGATTCGCGCATAATCTTGTTTCATGTATTTCCTTAAAGGAGAATTAAGCCCTGATGACAAATTTAATTATATTGGAAGGTGTAATATATTCCTACTTATTGGCCTAAATCATTTTCTAATAAGATATCAGAAAAGGGTATAAATAAAGATATTCCAACACCCGGTATCGTCTCCTACTCATTTACATGGGGGCTGCCATTTTCTTGCTGATTTGGAGTTGTACATGAACCATTGAGAAATCTTCCAGTCAGGAAGATATTTTGAATCCAAATCCTAAATTTATTTTCTTCATTACCTAAAATCCCATATGTGACGGAAAATATAAAGTGGGTGTTTACATGTATTATAAAAATTAAATCTTTATAATGATTCTTTTAAATTGTCTGGTTTTGCTTAACAAAAATTTATTTTCTTGGGTTTGCCAAACAGAGCAGAACATAATATATGCAGCATGCATTCTGACTTTTCAAGTCCATTATCCGAAAGCAGGTGAATGCATAGTTTGCCGCTATAGATGCTCAGGGAAGAAGCATCCATAAAATTTGAATTAATTTGCTCCGTCCCATACGTCCAGTATCGAGAAAATAGATTTCTATTAAGCGAATATCGATTTTCAACAGAAATATATAAGGAAATCTTCAGTTTAAAAATAAATTGACATATATATTCTATATTTTTAATCTCAAATGGGTTTTTAATTTTGAAAAAGGCAATTGAGCATTTTGATTAAGAAAATCTTCTTGTACACATAAACAAAATGGCAGCCCCCATGTGCTGCTAGCAGACGATACATATTGCTAGCAGATGGTAAATTTTGCTCAGAAAATTTTGATTTGTATCGATCTCGTATATTTTGAGCGTAATTCTCCTTTAAAGATCAATAATAAGACAAATACTATGGTTTGCATCGTCGTTGATTAGGCCTTGTGTTCGTTTTCATTTGTGAAATAACTTCAATAAATGTCTTCAAAAGCTAACATTTTCCTTGGATTAAGCCTGGAATAGGAAATACATGACGGATGTTTGAAGTAAATCGTGAATTTAAAAAAAAAGGTGAACAAACTATCCTTTACTCTTTCCTCCATCTTTCTACTCCATCTTGCCCCCTCCTCTCTCTCTTTCTCTTATAATCTCCCTATATTTCATTCTTTTATTCTTTCACTCTTTCCTCCTTTTCCCGCTCAATTATTTCATGTTTAATTCATGTCACTCTTTTTCCTTCGTTTATTTTGTTCATCTTCCACGCTTTTCCTCCTTTTACGGTGTTCTTCCACTCTATTCTCACTCTCTACTAAGTTTTCTGATCTTTATTCTCCCTGTATGGTTTACATTTTCTTCCATTCGTCCACTATCTACCACCCCCTCTCCCCCCCCCCGCCCCCCTCCTCTCAATCATATTTCTCTTTCTAAAAGGTAACATCACAAGAATATATTTGTGTTAAGTTGCAATACTGCTAGTAGAATATGATTTAGTTATTTCTTGAAAGACTATAATACATGTAAAGTTATACCTTGCTAATGGTTCCTACTGACACAACACAATTCATAATACTGTTCAAACCTCAAATTAAAGCTGAAATAAAAAGTAAAGTTTATCTACTGATTCTTTAAACATATATCATATATATATATATATTTGTTTAAAAAACACACAAGTGATTATATAAAATCAGTACATGTTTAACTATGTGCTGAAACATTCAATGGGTCTGTCATTGCCATAAAACATCTTCATCGCTATCATCATCATTGATAATTGCAGTGAATATATAAGCTTTTTAATTATGATTTGTTTCTTATTTGATTAGTAAGATCATGTTTTTTTAATGGCAGCACAAGTTAATTGGAATTAAATTTGTGAAATATGGCCTGACATTGTTCCTACTTTTAGATACATGTACCAGATATCACGATGTTCCATCATACTATTCCACTGAAACTAAAAAATCATAGAAATCTGATGAAAAACTTCTTGGAAATGACAAAACAAAATGGAAATTTAAGTATATAATGCCTTAACATGGTGACTGACCTTTAGCAAATACTGACATGTAAACTCTTCATATTAAACCTAGACACATGATGATGATGATGATGATGATTACAAGACAGCTGTTAAGAGATGGCAAGGAAGGAAACATGTAAACACTACTTACTTTTAGTTATGAATTGGGAATATGAATTTCTAATAGCGTGGTTTAGCATACCAGTATTATAAGTTCTCCTGCTACTCACCTTCAGAGAGAGGGTCATATGCCTAAAATATTACTTTATCTAAATAGCATGGGGATTTTTAGATAACTTGGACCAACAGCTTTGCTAAAACGGATACATGTAACACACAAAAATGACTAAATCTCCAAAAGTATGTCATATAATGTAAAACACCATAACTTGAAAGTTGATGCATTGAATGCACTGACAAAGACAATATAAACAATATTCCTCTCAAACAAATCCATGTAGGCTTATCCTTTGCATTAATTGCAAAGTAGAATGTGAAATTGTGACTCCTACATGTGAATCTGATGGGATCACACACACACAAAAAGAAATCATTATTGAATAAAGTCTGATTATGTTAAGGATATACTGCACTATAGGACTCACACATTTCATTCCATTTGAATTGACCTATGACCTTTGACAATATGGTCAAATATAATATAAACTGCTATATCTCTATGCCAATATTAACTAGTTCAAACATGTAGTTAAGGGTAATCCATTCAAAGATTTACATGAAATCACATATTTATTTGAAAAACAGTGAAAATAAAAATATGGTATAAATGTTTAAGTACAAGGTATGACTATATGCTCTTCATGTTTTATTACAAAAGAAATTGCACTTAAAAGAAATGGTTAGAAGCTTACCTTACAACTTTGAACATATCAAAGTTCTTGTACCAACTATTCTTGAATAATGATATATAAAAATATGGACCGTAAAACAGTACGGAACCTGGGTACAATGAGTATGCCCATTCCTAAATAAAATCATTTTTAGATTTATGGGAAGGGGCATTGATGGAATATTTTTGCTTGGGGAGGAGTTGTAAGATCAAAATTTTCTGGAATATGCTGTTTGGATGATCTATTCACACTTCACAGGCACATACATGTTTGGAAGCATACAAGACTGTTTCCAAGATGGCAGTAATAATTATAATTGAGTTTTGATTAAAAAAATATGACCATCCATCTATTTTTGAGTGGTGCCAATCACTTATAATGATCAATTCACATCCATTCAAATGCTACCCTTCTTATGTCACTGGCTAAGTTATACATTCAACATACAATTTCCGTAGCAGACATGACTTTTGCAACAGTGAAGTAAAATTTTAAAGAACTGTTAATGCTTGTTGTGTCATTAGGTGCACATAATTTAAATTCATTCAATGATTCATAACTATTTCCATTTCTTGTGGATATGCCCACATAAATCCTGGGTCACTAAATTTCTCAGACTAGTCTATCTGTTGTGCCATACCTCCTCAGTAACAAGATAAGTAGATCATTAACGATAAAATATTGTAAATGAAGAAAAAGGTAGAGCTAGGAATGCTGTCATGTAACATATTTCATCTTAAATTACAAACCAATGCTACAATATGACACCTGACCTGATTTCATTGTTTATATCAATGTTTATAAAGAGACCTGAATGATCTAAAATGGATAAACTCAGGCTGGTAATTTCAATAACATGGATTAAAAGAAAATATATCATATCCTGCCTAAAGAGTCACTGTAATTAATACATCATTCTTTGAAATATAACTCTATAATTTAAGGTTTGCACTTTTCAAATATTCTAAAAAAACATACTACAATTTGTCAGGTTATTTTGAAGCGATCTACAGTATTTCAGTTACTGCAAGTATGTTCCTTTTGAATGAAGAAAACGCCATATATTGAGACAGCAACAAAGAGTGATCTTTGATGATGACACCAGAAAGACATTAAAATAATGAACTACTGTTGCTATGGTTACCACATAGTCCATTTTGTTTGGTCCACCTGGCAGAATTCCCCAGTGTCAAGATTCTTGGCCATGACGAGGTTTGGATCAGCATTGGGAAGGCGATGATAGACATATACCTTCTCATTACAAACATCCTATACAAGGAGAGATAGAGAGAGAGAAAGGAGAGAATATTACAAATACGAAAAAAAAATTATTATGATGCACTACATATTAATTCACAGGATGCTTGTGACAGTAACAATAAAACCATATTCATCAGAAAAAACTTGTCATCAGGTGAGTTTTCATTTTTCTCCTACGATCTACAGCCGTAGAAATGTCCACTGATTTGGGGATTCTGTTCTACAACTGGGGAGCTGCTGCATCTAATCCTATTTCAATTCCTTTCCAAAACTGGGACGTAAGGTAAGCAGAGGACGTCCAGAGTCCTACCTGAAGGTAATTGGTTGCTTGCGTTGTGATCTTGGTGCATCCTGATACAAAGAGCGTCTTGAGATCTGGACAGTTGTTGGCGAGGGCAAACACGCTCTTATCTGTGATGCTGTGGATTCCAGCGAGGCAGATATCCTCCAGAGGGCAGCACCTTGCCAGTTCAACAACGCCATTATCTGTGACCTGTTGAAATACAGACAGAATGCTATGATATCTTTCTACAACAGCACAAGTGAACACAATCATGGCCACCCCTTGAAGTTTATACACTTGACTGTATGACAGAATAGTCAATGCCACTGCTGATCTGCCTCAAAATATTTATTTAAAAAATTATTACAACAAAATCTTAATCAGGACATTCCTTACTGTGTAATTCCTGAAATACAATTATTATGCATGGGTTTAATTTCAAAGATTTAGAGATGTAACATGTTCTTCACCTATATTTTACCCTCCCTCATACCCAATCCATTTATGACTGAAAAGAGGATGACCCATTTTCCCCCACAGGCAGCACCTAGAAATTAAGCGGAAGGTGATTAACTACATATACGGTTGACAAGCCTAAAAAACAGACTTGGGCACCGTCTTGTAAAGAGTTGCGATCGATTCTAATTGATCGCATCTTGATATCAACTGCAACTTTGTAGTAAAGGGATCGATGATTTGCAATCAATGTGGATCAACCACAACTCTTTATAAGACAGGGCACAGATTAACCCTTTCAGGACAGGAATTATTAAGGGCTAAATTGATCACATGTTCTTCTTCAAATTGGCAACAATATTTTTCTCTTAGTGCTACATGGTTGTAATAAGATGTAATGTCTTGAAAACGATTTACATGGTTAGAAAGTTTGTCGAAAAGTTGAAAAATTGCCAATTTTGATAAAAAACAATGATTTTGAACCTCTCAATAACTTGCCAATTTAAGGATTTTAAAGCTTATTCTACTTTTTAAACTTCCTGGCATCAAACCCAATGTGGTCATGCAACAAAAATGGATGCAGTGTGTGCAGAAATGTGTGCTTTTTCTACTCATGCATCAGGTATATCTTTTAGAGCTCTGAATCAAAAGTTATTAAACCAAACCACAAAATGTGGTCAATTGTCTCAAAAGGATTGAAAGAATAAACAAATATTTCACCTGATCAGCTGTTGTACCAATGCAGCTTTTGAGTGAGATGTTCTTAAGATGAGGCATGTTGTTTGCAATGGAGAAGAGTAAGGTGTCATCAACACACTTGATACCTGACATGAAAAGCTTGGTCATGTTCACACACGCTTTACTCATATCAAGCAGAATATCATGGTAAAACTGGAAGAAAAAATAGAAAAGAAGCCTAAGAATAAGACTAAAAGAGGCTATCAGACATCCGTTTGTCTTAAAGAATGTATGCTCATTGAAAAGTCTTTACATTATTTGCTTGAATAACAAAATTGATACATAAAAGTTAACAGTGATCACAATAATCATCTAGTTTTGCACAAAAATAATAATTTTAAAATGGTATCTGATGAAGTGTTTTTCTTTGTCAGACATTAGTATTTTGATGCTCCAATATTACAATGGTTTTACTGGGCCCTGTTTCATAAAACTGGTTATCAAAAACAAGTCACAATTGTTAAAAGCTACTGAAATCCTTGAATCTGATTGGCCGAGAGCAAATTTGACATAGAAATGGGGCAGTTGTTATTGATAACAAGTTTTATGAAACAGGGCCCAGAACTCAAGGCAGTAAATGAAATCCTTCCTGCCCATGTACCCTTTTACTACACTTGGGCGAAAGCATACAATGGTACATTTTAAGACTTGTCTGAAGATATGTAAGCAATGAACAATGACTTAATTTCTTACTTTCTTGATTGAAAATCAAGTGAATGAACAATAATTCCATGCTGCCCCTGACCTTTTCTGTCTTTAACAAGAAATCTAGAACTCTGCAGGGGAGCGTTTCATCAAGCGGTTTGTCAGTGATTTTTACTGACAACTGTTATAAGCTACTGAAATCCTTGCATCTGATTGGCTGAGAGCAAAGTTGTCAGTAAAAATCACTGACAAAACGCTGGATGAAACGCTCCCCAGGTGAGTACTTACATCTTTACATCCGCTCATCCTTAGCAGTGTCAGATTGCTGGACCGTTCGTGATCTCTGAAGAGCATCCTTAAAGGTTCACCAGTCAACTTCATACAGAATGCAAGAGAGATCTCCTCTAGGGCTTTACAGTTCTTGACGATAAGCCTGAGTATATCGTCTGTCATTATCTGATGGCAGCCAGTCATATCTAAACAGGTTAGCTGTGGCCCAACTGCCTGGAATATCTGTAATGTACAAGGGATATTTTTGTTTTTCTATACAGCCACATCTAGGTATAAACAACACGGAGCATGGTATTATAAAAGATTGCAAGTCCTGATTTTTAACTGAAAATTATACGTCTATATCATCCGACATCAAATTCATGATAATTTCTTTCAGCCAAAGGAAAGAGGTTTTCATATGCCCTTATTATGAGATATTCTGGAGATATTTTCAATTACCATTCCTACGATCTGGAATTCCTCACCCCATGTATCAAAGTATTGTCAGAAAAAAACAGACTTTCTAATTTCTGTAATATTGCTATCTACCTATTCATTACTTAATGTGATATCATTCATACAAAACTTTATTTTGTCTTATTTTCCTGTAATGCACTTTGTATCTCATGAGAAGTGAAATACAAAGTATTATTACTGTACATGTATTTATTATTATCATCATTTAAAGTGTACCAATCACCTAAAAAAATAATATATGTACAGCTAGAATGTATAATATCAACCTCAAAACACTTTACCTGGCCTTCAGCCAATCCGCAGGTCCCCTAAAAGCGCGCTATTTTATTTCCAGTTCTGCCTGACTATGAATACATAATGAGCAAGAACAGCCACGAACATCTCATTTGCAAACTATTGAATAGACTACTTATCATTCACCAATTGTCATGAGTTATACATCAAATAAAAGAAGAGGGATCAGAGATTTCTGACATGCTTTTATTGTGTTCAAAATAAAAGATGAAATTGGTAAAAAATGGTGTTCCTTTTATGACAAAAAATGGAAATGAAATGAAACATAAATCTGGCCAAAACTACCATAGTTTTATTGTGAGCCAGGGCAAATTTGACATAAGCGTAAAGGGCATTTTCTGTACTTTCCAAAGATTGAAATAACATTAATGTGCACTTCATGACAGGGTCAGGATCCAGCAATATGTAACCAATGTACACACTTTGTCAAGTCAATTCCAGCATTCCGATTGGTTACCACCATGCAAGATGTTTTCTCACAGCTAGGCAACGGCTATGCGCATGTTTGCGCAAGGATGAAGCAACAGGTTGCGCATTGTTTCATTCAACACGCACATGGTTACAGATGGCTCGCTTGCCAATCACAGGGCTAAGATTCTATGGTCTTGACCATGGTCTTGACAACTGATAATCTGTGGCTAAATATTACTGGATCCTGACTCTGTCATAAATTTATGGATGTTTTGAATGTAACGATGAAAAAGATGAGATTCCAGCGTTTCCATACATATGTGTCTTGATGGCGGCTCATATACTTTTTATATGTCTTTTAACAACTTGAAATCTTGTGAAAAAAAGGCTTTTGTATGACTATTTCATCAGTTATTTTAAACAACTTATTTCTAAAATTCTGACTGAAACAAAATATCCGTGTTGGTAAGCTATTCATTTATTTTTGCAGAAAGTCTAATGAGCACAGCATTAATATTTATTGAAGAACATAACTTTAAAGATGACCATGCGATACAGCCGACTGGGTGCAGGGAGAGAGTCCATTTCGGGCACTGGAAATAAAATGCGTTATTTTTGCTCATTTGCATACGACCTGCGGTCTGACTGTCTACGGGTTAACAGTTAAGAAGTATGATGAGAATGAAGGAAAACATGAAGCCTCCTTGTGTGGAACCCAACTCCAAGTTCGGTTCCATGCGAGCCCTTATTTTATGCAAGCGCATAAGGGTGTGTCGACTAGTCTCCTCACAAGTCACAAGTGACTGTAATATCTCTTAATATCTCTTAATGGAATCAACATTTGAAGCTCATATTTTTATTATAGTATATCGATATAGAACCCCCAACATACAGAGCAAAATATTTTTGATGATTGGTGCACTTTGGCCCAAATTCACAAAGGAGGTTTGGTTTAAACCATGGTTTAAACCCCCTCCTGGTGGTTTTAAGCGTACGTGCGCACGGAATCCGATCCAATCATATATTTTCTTTGAGCGCGCGCATGGTTAATGTGCGCTTATTTACGCCTATTTCACTACGCTTACGGAGGTTTAAACCATGGTTTAGGTTTAAACCTCCTTTGTGAATTCGGGCCTTTAAGGCTAAATGAATCCTGAATGTTACTATACTACAAACCTTTATGGCATGTTCTTCAGTGATAGAGTTCATCCCACAGAGTCTGAGTGTCTCCAGCTTAGGTAATCTGGAGACAGCTGCATGGATATCTCCACCCTCCAGCTGGAGCCCTGATAGGACAAGGTTCTTGAGACTCACAGGGAGCTCTGTCATGAAGTCCTTACTGGAGCTCTCCTGGAGCTTGTAGCAGAAGGAGACGTCAAGGAGCTGGAGCTTGGTGCATTCTTTACTCAACTGTAAGTAGATAATGATAAATAACAATGGCAGTGTACACAGGGATGGATAGAAAATAATTTATTTTCTTTCTTTTTTTATTTTATTACATAAAATCTGAGAAAAATAGCCTAGTAAAATAAGATATTGATCTTGTATAAAATACACCTCTTATTTGTTTAGAATGTATTTGACCTAAAGACAAAAATCTTGGCTTTTTGAACCACAATTAATTTTTCTACTTATAATTTATATATCAAAATCAGTTCACATCTGTCACTCAAAATTTACAAAAGCTTGATGGTTCATATTTCTTGTTGTTACATTTCTCTCTTCTAGTGTTCACTTATTGCATTTTATCATTACTTGTTTAAGTGGTTTATTTTCATGTGTTTTTTGTGCATGGCCATAAAGTATAACTGTGTCAATCACTGAAAATATATATGATATAAGCGTAGTGCATTTCAGGAAGTTGTATCTTCTAACACACAGACCACCAGCGAAAAAAATAAACAAGAGCGGTGAGCAAGTTAGCTCTTGAAAGCTCCAAAACAGCTCTGGTAACTGAAAAAAAAGCTCTGATGGTAACAAATAAAGAAATTAGAGAAGACATAAGAATTGCTGTGAGAAAATGACACTCTCAAAATGTAGCTCCTGTTAACAAAAAAAAATTTTTTTTACACTGCAGACCACAGAGTAATCATCATGCCCTTATGGCTCATTTGCCATAAATTTACACTATTTTTACAATTAGCAGTTTTTAGATAAGTGTAATTCATAGATTTTTTAGATTTGTCATAATGTGCAATGTCACTTACCGACATGAGCCCTGCACTGGTTATTCTATTACAGCCATGCAGTACAAGCCTGGTGGATATTAAGATACAAAAATCTTTGTCATTTCTATTTATATGAAATGAACATTATGTACATATTAAAAGTCATGCATATTTGCAACAATTACATATCAATCTATTCGTATATTAATGACTGAAAACACTACATGGTGTGCATTAAATTAGTAGACATATAAAGGCAACCTTAGGGCCTTAGAATAACCTTTGTGACAAACAGCTCCTTAAAGATTTGTGAGGAATAAGCCACTTCGGAGATGCAATCTGAGCATGAGCAGATAAAGGTCATCTGTACCAAATTCTAAAACCCACTGACACTAATATTTGATATGTGCTCATGAATGTCATGTAATCATTATTCAATTATGCACTAATGGTGCATTCCATGATATCCAGGTGGAAGTATTCTTTTTAAAGGGGGAAACAAAAGCTATTCATGAGGCACCTCTATCACTCCCAGAGTTATTTTTCTGAAGTGCACATAAAGGGACCCTCCATGTCTAAAATATCTGTGGATATTTGGGGTCATTTGTACCATGCGCTAACCCCGAACTGGCTTATTATAACAACGTATCAGGTGGAAGTTACATTTATTCCTCAGTTGACAGCCAGAATATATTTTTATCATTATTAATCCCTAGCGGGCCGTGGGTGGCTATATCCGCCCGGGAGTTATCCTTACAGCTGGCCGTGGGCGGCATCTGCCGCCCGCCAAGTATCATCACATTTAACATCAAATGTCAAATTATTGCCAAAATATAGTTTTCTAAATACATGAAAAGCTTCATTGTTTTATAAACTTTCGATTTCCAGTCAGTTTGATATGGGGTTACATTCGAATTTAGTGCGAAAACATGATTTCTTGGTAGAAAGTCAGATCACGGAGGCATAATGTACTACGATAACTTTCTTGAGCTCGCGCACACGGAAAACATATCCCAGAATGCATTACACTATGCTGGGCCCTATGGCTGGGCGCAGCAAAGGTCCTTTACGTGCGCTGTATATTCACCATTCGCTAGCGCTATCGAACGATGCTTCATGCACCAGCAAAAACCGAAACGCTAAATCAAGCAGACTTCAGATTATACAGCCAGCCTTCTACTTTGCGCTAATTGATATCGAATTCGAATGCTCCAACCATGACCAGAAAACCACCTTGAAAGGTATATGACGGAGATAAAGCACGACAACTATACCATGATCTCTAATGTTGCCGACAATGTCAGCGAAAATGGAGACTTTGACGGGAAACCCATGGACATAAGTTCCGAGTCGGAGACCGAATCAGACGACGGTGATTGGGAAGAGAGTGACATCCCTCAGGCTCAGCCTGCTCCAGCCCGGGTCCCTGCCCCTCTTGCAAGCGATGATCTCATATCTTATATCCACCCCCCTTCATAAAAATAAGAAACTTTTTATATCTTCACAAACTTATATTAGAATGAAAGGGAGACAAACCCTGTGTAATAAATGAAATATATACATGCATATATATATATATATATGTATATTTTATTTCTACTCTCCCAAAACATTTATAACTTGGAATGTACATTATAATCCCACTCTCCTACTATACAAGTTGTGATGATCACAATGTAGTAAATACATACAAGAAAGTATCCTGGGCTTATAATACAAAAACTCCATCCTATAGGCATTTCTACGACAGGAAATGGAACAAATGAGCGTTATGTAATAGGACAAAGAGGCAGGGTTCTGCAAAGACTTTTTGTCAAAGAAAAGACAAGTTCAGACACTATGAATAGAAAGCTCTCAGCTGTAATACATCCCTGAATTTGAATGCATTTTCAAAATGGACTGTAAAACTGTATAATAGGTATATTTTGTAGGGATACATGATATCGTCCTAATTATTTATTCTTCTAATATTTTGTAATGCTAGCCACTCGGTACATTTCTGACAGAACCCCTATTTTTCACTTGGATTGGTCCAATGAGCTTGCTAATGCAACACCCCTATTTTTCCTGAATGGAACATTCCTATTATACGTGCTCTGAAATGGGTCAATAGGGTTTACATGTATGAACAGAGAATGAAATGAGAGTTTTGACACCCAAAAAGTAAGATTTTTAAAACATTTAGTTTGTGAATTTAGGGGTGGAAAAATGAATTACTTTTATTGTTTTCATTGAAAGGATATATTAGAGAATATATTTTGTGTAGAAATTAATTGTGTAGGATGAAGAGAAGGTATGATAAAATGGTGATAAACATGCATGAAGGTGAAAGTCTGACTTTGCCTTTTTTGGGTGGCCAGACAAGGGGGGAATGTACAGAATGGGTGGCACGGTAGGGGTTAACCCAATGGCTACTGAATTCTCTGATTCCCATAGGCTTAATACAGGGACCACCCGGTTCCCGTAGTCTGTGGGTTAACCGTTGACTACTGAATTCTCTCATTCCCATAGGCTTAATACAGGGACCACCCGGTTCCCGTAGTCTGTGGGTTAACCCTTGACTACTGAATTCCCTCATTCCCATAGGCTTAATACAGGGACCACCCGGTTCCCGTAGTCTGTGGGTTAACCGTTGACTACTGAATTCTCTCATTCCCATAGGCTTAATACAGGGACCACCCGGTTCCCGTAGTCTGTGGGTTAACCCTTGACTACTGAATTCTCTCATTCCCATAGGCTTAATACAGGGACCACCCGGTTCCCGTAGTCTGTGGGTTAACCCTTGACTACTGAATTCCCTCATTCCCATAGGCTTAATACAGGGACCACCCGGTTCCCGTAGTCTGTGGGTTAACCCTTGACTACTGAATTCTCTCATTCCCATAGGCTTAATACAGGGACCACCCGGTTCCCGTAGTCTGTGGGTTAACCGTTGACTACTGAATTCTCTCATTCCCATAGGCTTAATACAGGGACCACCCGGTTCCCGTAGTCTGTGGGTTAACCCTTGACTACTGAATTCTCTCATTCCCATAGGCTTAATACAGGGACCACCCGGTTCCCGTAGTCTGTGGGTTAACCGTTGACTACTGAATTCCCTCATTCCCATAGGCTTAATACAGGGACCACCCGGTTCCCGTAGTCTGTGGGTTAACCGTTGACTACTGAATTCCCTCATTCCCATAGGCTTAATACAGGGACCACCCGGTTCCCGTAGTCTGTGGATTAATCGTTGACTACTGAATTCCCTCATTCCCATAGGCTTAATACAGGGACCACCCGGTTCCCGTAGTCTGTGGATTAATCGTTGACTACTGAATTCCCTCATTCCCATAGGCTTAATACAGGGACCACCCGGTTCCCGTAGTCTGTGGGTTAACCGTTGACTACTGAATTCCCTCATTCCCATAGGCTTAATACAGGGACCACCCGGTTCCCGTAGTCTGTGGGTTAACCATTGACTACTGAATTCCCTCATTCCCATAGGCTTAATACAGGGACCACCCGGTTCCCGTAGTCTGTGGGTTAACCGTTGACTTCTGAATTCTCTCATTCCCATAGGCTTAATACAGGGACCACCCGGTTCCCGTAGTCTGTGGATTAATCGTTGACTACTGAATTCCCTCATTCCCATAGGCTTAATACAGGGACCACCCGGTTCCCGTAGTCTGTGGGTTAACATCCTTTCTGACTCTCCGAATACAACAATCCAATTAGCAAAACTTTTATAATTTCATGTTCATGCATATAAAAGTTGTGACAATGAAGCAATGTTTTGCTCACCCTTGTAAGTTTTTACAGTGCTGTGATAATACAACCAGATCATTGTTCTCTATTGTGTGAATGCTGCTCAGATCTAAATGGTCCTGGATGAAGAAAACAAATCCATACAGTCATAATCATAATAATAATAATAATATGAAACGTTTATTAGGCGCTTAATACCGATGTTTCTAAGTGCAACATTTTCTGTCTACAGATTATGACCAGGACTAATATTTGATAATAATAATAATAATAGCTATAGTTATATTGCGCACGTATCCATCCCAGAGGATGCTCAAGGCGCCTACAAAGGAGTTATTATTACCCCGGTCATCGGATTCTGACATGCTCGCACACAATGTATGCACATTCTCCGCTCCCTGGGGAGTATTCCAGCAATGGGCAGTACAGTGACCCTCTCATTGCTAAGCAAACGACATTAACTTTCGCCATCCTACCGGGTACCCAATTAACACCTGGGTGGAGAGTGGCAAATGTAGATTAACGTCTTACCAAAGGACACTAGTGCTGCGCTGGGATTCGAACCCCGGACCTCGTGGTTCACAGTCCGGGGACTTATCCACTGATCCACAACACCTCTACATAAATTATAAATCTAAGCTTAATTCAAGACAACATACATATGAATTAATGACTGGATATTCAAATCATATGTACAAGGAATAAGATGGTGTGCACCTCCATTGAGTATCATTCTTCTTATCTTTAAAAATTAGCATAATCAGCATATTTATTATTCATCTCTGGCAAAGAAATGTCTTATAATAAGAAGACACAATGGAACACATTTAGATAACATAACCGGAGCTCCATTTTTTGCAAACAAGAAATTCATTGAAAAAGACCTATTACACATTTTATTTCAATACAATGTGAGTTTTTCCCCTTTTTTTCTTCAAATATCTCAATGGTTCTAATAAGAAGACCTCCAAGGACTACCACCCCCTGACAAGTACCCTTATGCAACCACCATCTAGGAAAAATATTCCCCTGGCAAGACAATTACTACTTCGGAAAATTTCCCCCCCCCCCCCCCCCCCCCGCGACAATGAACCCCCTAACTAATCCTTCAGACAGTTATACCCTTGACTGTAATTACAAAACTCTGATACTATCCCTCAATGGGGAGTCATCGTCCAGGGGAGCGTTTTGTCAGTGATTTTTACCGACAACTCTTATAAGCTACTGAAATCCTCGCATCTGATTGGCCGAGAGCAAATTTGTCAGTAAAAATCACTGACAAAACGCTTGATGAAACGCTCCCCAGGGTGTACACTAGTTGTCTAGGGCTGGTAGTCGAGGTCGTAGTTTGTCCTAGAAATCATTTTCTTCACATCAGATTGTTATACTTACAAGGCCATTGGCAAGAGTTGCTGCTATTGCTGGGATGACTTCATGTGTCAGTTTATAGCATGAACCGAGATTGAGTCTCGATATCGTTGGATTTCTTGTCATAAGGGCTACAAGGCCTGGGGGATAAATTGGGCATAAAAAAAATACAAAGTAAATGCTAGACAGAAAGATGGAAATGGAATTAAGTAATATCCTGCTGAGAATAGTTCTCTTGCAAGCAACTCAAGCACCTCCATGCACTTTCAAAGGGCTTTGGAATCTATTACCTTGACCTAAGCTTCATCAAACATTATGGCCAAATTCACAAAGGAGGTTTAAACCATGGGTAAGGTTGAAACCTGTGTAAGCGTACTAATATAAGCGTAAATAAGCGCACATTGCCCATGCGCGCACTCAAAGAAAACATATGACTGGATCGGATTCTGTGCGCACGTACGCTTAAGAACCCAGGAGGGGGTTTAAACCATGGTTTAAACCAAACCTCCTTTGTGAATTCTGGCCAATCTGGTGCACAGTACACAGTGCTGTGGTCTAGTGGAAACGTTACAGTGGATCACAGGGTTCCCATTCCAAGTCCCAGCCTTGGCACTAACCCCTAATCAAATGCCACACTTACCAGGATTGCTGAAAGCCAATGTGACTACCTTTGCCATCGCCCTACATGCATGCATGTGAACAAATAGGTGGAAATATTCCATATGTCGTGGAGATGGTCCACACTTGTTTTAGTGTGCTTGAAATCCAGTAACCAAGGATAATAATAAATCATTTTTTTCAATTCATTTATTTCACATTTGCATAAAAAACAAAACAAAATAGCATACATAAATACATAGGTTGAGTATACAGGCATAAAATACAAAGAATACAAACGTGGGGGATTTGTAAAGGCCATAGGCCTATCAAAGGCTAATCCCAAACAAAAAAGACATAAGATAATACAAAAAACAAAAACAAAAAACAGCATCATAAAATAAATTACGAGTCAATGAGAGTAATAATAACAACATTGTAAAGAGTATTGAAGTATGAAGTATTCAAGTATTCATGTAATGCGTCATATAAATGTAAAATACATGCATTAGCTATTCATTCAACTAATAGATCCTACCAAGTACCCATTTACTACACTTGGGTTAATAATTGCAACAGTAAATCATTGTCTTGTGAAAGGACATTTAGTGCTATGCTGGGGGCTTGAACCAGTTCCTATTACTAGGCAAGTGTTTACTAGATTCAAGTCAATTATTGATGTGACTTACTTTTGTTGGTAACATTAATGCACTGGAAGAGATCTACTTCTCTTAATTTTCTTGATCTGAGGACTTCTAGCCCTGTTCCTGTCAGGTCATGTATCTCCTTCAAGACCAGGACCTGCAGTTCAACCTGATGACTCAACAATGCTGATACACCAACATCTGCCAATCGAAAGAAATGTACGAAATCTTAGTTTTGTCTCCCTTGTATAAACATAACAAATCAATCATTTATCCATCTATCGAAGTTCATGAAGCTGAAAAATCATTTTATTGCTGTTCATGATAGTTGCTTAGATAACACAAAATTGGAATCTTGATCGCACTCAAAGAGTTAAAAATGTCAATAAAAAGCATTCGGCAAAGAATAAAATAGTTTTAATACACAGTGGTATATATGGAGTAGGATGGGGATACACGGTTCAACTACAAAATTTGTTATACAAGTATTACATGTATATCATACATGTGTCACCATCCGCCCCCCAATTAAATTTGAGAACCATTTCTTTATCTGTTGTCCCGTAAATAGTTGGACACTTCGTCTGTTTGGAGCCAGAAGGGTGTTAACTCATATACTTTAACACAGAGTTAACGCCCTATTGACTCTGAACCAACGACTTGATCCCCTGGCCCCAGGAAAACTGATATTCTTGATCAACCACTGGGCAATTCCACGGTAACAGAAGGACATTCAGATAGTTTGTGTCTGATTGTCCTTCCGTTACCGTGGAATTGCCCCACTGATGCATGGGCAGAATCTTTAGTCACTTTCTCTAGTGGCCGTAATATATGTACTTTTAAAAAAATGTTAAAACCTGGTATGGCCTACCTGTAACTTTACATCCGTCAATGGTGATACTCTCAAGACTACACTTGCACGCATCAAGCTGGACAAGAAGCTTGTCTGTGATCTGATCACATTCATTAAATGAGACCGACCTCAACGCTGGGGAGAAGAGGTGATACGTGACATGGGGCACGTATCCTGCCGTCAGCATATTATGGTCCACAACCCACTGGAGTATTTTCTCTTTGTGCGATGTGGGGAGATGCTTGCCGACGTTGCTAATGGCGTGAAGGTTCTGAGCTATGCAGCCTAAACACATGTCCGTGAGTTGTTTGACCATTTTAGTGTTTTCTTGATTTTACCTTATGCCCAATTGAGTTGATCTGTCAGGAAAAAAGAAGCAAATCAATTGGGATCTTTAAATTCTTTTTAGCAAGTTATCTGCAGACAATAGGTAAAACTAAACGATAAAAAGAAGCCTAGGTCTTTAATGGCAAAAATATCCATGAAATAATATCCTAGGAGTGTGTTTTTTTATGCAAAATCCACTAAACCTATTTGGAAAATAACTTTTTTTCTAGTTTGTTTCGAAATCATCTTTGAAATGCTATCAATAGGGATATTTTACAGAGGGGCCTCCTTGAAATGGTACACATACATGTACATGTAGGAGTGTTTTTCACCTTTTCTTGTTTTACTTATAGATCTGGGGGGGGGGATTTTGAAATCCTGGAACAATCCATTCGTAAGTCGTTTTGGACCAACAGGAGATGAATCCACAGTAGCTACTAGTCCAAATACTAGCCTGACCTGTTCAGTTCAGGCACAGGCATGGAGTGCTCAGCCAGTGAGACCTCCTAAGTGATAAATACATGTAGTGTATTTTAATTTTTATTTCTTATTTTTGTACAGGTCTGTTATTCTTTGTAAATTGAAAATTGAGAATGATCCTGTATGTTTGGATTTTGATGAATTTGAATATGAATTATATTGTCGGATGGGGGGGGGGGGCTGCATCTGAACATTTAAAAATATTAGCCTGTTACGTTTGCAGTTGGATTTGACACACAATATGCAAATTACTATATATAACAAAAATACAGTTCAAACAAAATAATTTTTTGCATGATAGGAGCACCAGAAATCAATTCTAAGTTTGTATTTGCATTTATTTCCAGAACTACAGTATGGTGATAAGCAGGAAGAAAAGAGGATCACATTTGGCACTCCATAATCTGGTGTATAGCCACTGGTTTTAAAGCTTAATTCGCACCATGAAAATACGCCCAGTGCGACGCTTTCAAAGCGCCAAATTACCGCTGTGACTAAGTAACGAAAATATCATTTATGTTTGCCAAAGAGAATGAGTAGTTTCCCTTTATCTTTGTGATATTATCACTATTTGGAAATCGGTGTGAAATTTACATCAGTCAGCTTCAAAATCAAGATTTGCATTCATTTATTACGTGTGCGTACCTTTCATTTTGTCAAACTTTGACAAGGGCATCGACATCGACTTGAAAATGAATGTCACTGAAAATCGTCCGTTGTAATTTTCTCAGCAATTTAACTTTGAAATATGTAGAACCAAGATATTTAAAGAAATTCGCATAAACCCCTGAATAAAATTTAGTGGCTGGAAACAACATGTGCAGCTTTAGTTCTCCCCCCCCCCCCCCCCCCCCCCCCGCATACTAAATTGAATTGATTGGATTGAATTTATTCACCACTTTCAAGGAAAACATGCAAAGTCAAAGAATTAAACAAAAGATTTCTTACAAAGACTCGTAGACAATAACATTTTTAAAAAGGAAACTATGAAGGGGGTCATTAAGAAAAACTTCTAGATCGACATGATCCATAAAATACAAAACTAATGACTGTCAATTTAATAATAAAGACAAATGGATAATACAGTAATAATGTAGTTACCATGGTTACATCAAACATAATATTAATCTACACACTTAGGCGGGGTTTAACTTTAACTTTTAAGCCTGGGTTAAAATTAGGCGGCTTTCAAGGATATGGGCCACAAGTTATGGGGGGGGGGGGGGGGAGGAAGACATCAATCAATGGCAATTATGACAAGATAACGAGTGTGATGAAATGAAGCACTCCTGTGAGGAGTGAATGGTAGTTTCCCATATCTATGCACACTTGTTTGGTTCGGTTTGAAAATGATCCCCACCAATCAACCCTGTGGAACACACATGTGGATACACTACACAGTCAGTAGACATATTAAAGTGCGCACACCCACCCACTGCACTGCACTGCACTGCACTGCCAAGCAACTGGGCTCGGCTTCATGCATAACCCGAACAAACAGCCATTACCGATTACCGCAATACCGGTAGCACACCTGATACATGGGAGGCGGAAGACCGTTTCAAAACAAAAGCTTGAAATTCACAGTATCCCTCATCAGTGAAACAATATTCTGTATAATGATTGATACCTGAGTAACAGCAAAATGCCAGTCAAATAATTTATCCAATAAAGAAATATTGAAGTAAAACTCACTCGCTAGTCTGACTCTGCGTGTAGACTGGATTTCATGCACCGCACCATTTGTGTGTCGTATTTATTGACAGGAAACCCTGTGTTCTATTTTTAGAAAATGACTTCAGGCTGTATTGTTTGTCTGGCTGGGATTCACATACAACATGACCATAAATGGTAATGTGGGTTTGCACGTGCAAAAACAGTATACGTATCACGGGGGGGGGGGGGGGGGGGGTGTCCCGCGTTTGCCGTTGAAGTTTATAAAAAGCAAGAACGAAAGTTTAAAGTAACTCTAAATTAAGTGGATAATATTGTCAACATATCAGCGTCAAGGAGTTATCATCACTTGGAGGCTAAGGAAAAGGTGTTTGATTTTGTGTTTGAAAAATTAACTCTCCCAATATTCACCACCCTGTCCAGACACAAAACGTGTGTATATTTCAATGTTTATCGCTTATACCATTTTATCTTTAAAAAAAAGAAATAATAATTAACGGAAAGAAAAAAAATTTAACTACCAAAAAAAAAGAAGAGCCACGGTCAATTGTATTATTTAGTGATTAAAGTCTGCAAAAAAAAATTAAATTAAATAACGAAAAAAATTGTTGGTGATAATAGTCAAAATTGACTGATTGCCATATAACAATAATCAACAACAACTATTACTAGAGCGCTATGCAGGCGCGTAGCCAGGGGCACGGCCGTACGCAGCGGGGGGGGGGGGGGGCAGAAAATTCAAAATCATACTTTTTTTTATCGGGTTTTAGACTTTTAAATGATCCAATATTGAAAGCGATCATCTTGCCCCCCAGGAAAAAAATTCTGCGTACGGCCTTGGCCAGGGGTGGGGCGGTTTGCTATAGCCTACGAATGGGAAGGGGGAAACCCTCCTCCCTGCACTCACCCTTGTTACATACAGTGCAGTATTACTAATATTGCGTACAAATAATTGAAAAGCATTTAGGGCCATAGCTCACCGTGAATCTACTAACAACCGCCCCCTAAAATTAAATCCTGGCTACGCGGTTAGCGCTATGTAATCTGTATAGATTGTCGCTAGGCATGGTCGACGTTGGATCCGTATGAGAGGGGGGGGGGGGGGGGGGAGGGGGTCACGGGTCGGTCAGTACGGACTTCCTTTATTTTTTGTTACAGGTTTTTGTGTCTTCGACCCCCCCCCTTTTTTTTTCATTAAAAGCTCAACAACCGTGAAGACCTTCTGGGGGGGGGGGGGGTTTCAGATGGGGAATTTCACAAAATCCTGATCTCTCCACTGGCTTCCCGTTATATAACAAACTAATTCAGTCTATATAAAGAAATGGATTATAGCACCACAATACCTCCACAATTACCTCTAGTAAAAGTTTCGCAACTTTCTTCTTCACACGATATCTGTCTCCTGCACCTCCCACCCATACGAGACCCATACATGGTCCAATTGACCGCTTCTGTAATGTATACAAATTTATGCACATATATTCTCTGAGCACCTCGTGACGAGCTTCATGAACCTGTTTTTTTTTATAAATGAGCCTCAACGCTTGGAATCCAGTTTGCATACATTATTTGCTGCTATGCCCGGGCAAGCCTCCGGCAAGCTTTCAGGTTCTCAAGAACAACCTTTGTTTGAAAGGTATGCATAAAATTTGCATACATTACCGAATCATTGAGGCTCATTTATAACTTATGGAGCAGCTCGTCACTAGGTGCTCAGAGAAGAAATGTGCATACATTTGAATACATTACAGAACCGGTCTATTGGTTTTCCATTTTTACTTCGGTCTTACCCCCCCCCCCCCCCCCCCCCCCCCCCCCCCCCCCCCCCCCCCCACCCCCCCCCCCCCCCCCCCCCCCCCCCCCCCCCCCCCCCCCCCCCCCCCCCAATGAAAATGAAGCATGTTTTCCCGATAGGGTTTCGTAATGTATTCAAATTCATACACGTTTGCCTAGTGACAAACTATTACATTCTCCTGCAAAAACCTATTCTTTTTCAATAGTCAGAATGTGAATTGCATGTATTAGGCGTTGTTAGGTTGGACAAACATTTTGGCTTGCCCAACCTAGCAACACTTAATGTATGCAATCTGCATTCTGACTATTGAAATACAATGACTTGTGACAGGTGGGTGTAATAGTTCGTTACTAGGAGTTTGACAAAGAGCAATTAAATTTGAATGCATTACGAAAATGGTCTATTGAAGAAGAAGGAGGAGGAGGAGGTAGAGAAGGGGAAGAAGAAGAAGAGGAAGAGGAAGAGGAAGAGGAAGAGGAAGAGGAAGAGGAAGAGGAAGAGGAAGAGGAAGAGGAAGAGGAAGAGGAAGAGGAGGAAGAAGAAGAAGAAGAAGAAGAAGAAGAAGAAGAAGGAGGAGAAGGAGAAGGAGAAGAAGAAGAAGAAGGAGAAGGAGAAGAAGAAGAAGAAGACTTTTTTGACTTTTCAAATGGCCCTTTATTTACAACTAATTACAATAACATATATAAAATTATTTCCAATAATTAAAAATATAAAAATAATTAATTTCAATGAAAAAAAACATTACCATAATAACAGTTTGAAATCGTTTAAACAATGAAATACAAACCAGGAACTCCTTACATAACTGTATGCATAATGTATTTGCACTTTAAATTAACCATGTGAGTGACCCATTATTAAGGTCAAAAAATACATTGTGCGACCACCGTCTCTCAAAAGCATGAAAGTTATTACATAACTTAAAATACTCATAATCCAAAAGAATTTTAGCTTTCATTCTCATTTTCCAAAATGGAAGCGGATCATAGAAATGTGACGTACGATAAAGCCAGTAAACGGTGGTCTTAAAACTAATAATACAATAGTTTGACAGATGAACAGCCTCCCTACAACGCCCACGAGCATGCGAAACCAAGGCCCAGTAGAGTTCAAAGTCTATTTTTATATCAGGAAGAACTCGAGCTATAAGATGATGTAGAAACGTCAGTGCTGGTTGTATGGCAGAACATTGGAGAAAAAGATGAATAATTGTTCCCCTCTCACCGCACCATCCACACCAAGGCAGGATATCTGGATTAAGGTGACGAAGTACTGGAAGAGATGGTAAAACGTTATGAAGAAGTTTGTATTGAGTGTCACCGTCTCTTTTTTCTGTTGGCAGCTGATATATTTCAGTCCAATTAATGTATGTCGACTGAGAGAGGATTGCAGAATCATGCCAGTGAGTTTGTAATGTAGACGGATGACAGTTGACAGAGCGATTAAAGATGCGATATAGGCTTTTAGTGGGCGAAGTAAGTACATTTGAATCGTTAGCGATCCTTGCGGAGTATGGAGAGTTGATTGTGGCAGTGAGGTCTTGTGAAGAACAGAAACGTGGTCGAAGTCCGTGATGTGTGAAGAAAGCAGAAAAGGTACTGGTAAGTGCAGCATGCAGGCGGGAGAGATCGTTGCTTAGAATGCGGATGGATGGTCGTCGAAGAACAGACGGGAAGATGAAATCATCAGCTTGAAGCCAGGTGCCATCAGTTGGATTTATAATATGCTTAACGAGCTTGATTCCACTTACAAACAGACGTGCAGGGTAGGCATTTGTATCATCTGTCTCACCAGAAAATAAAGGAGGGTAATTTAAAGGAATATTCAACACATGGTTAATTGAGGCCGCAGCTAAGACTTGTGCTCCCGAGGTTCTCCAAGCAACTAATACTTCTGAATAGAAAGACGACAAACTAACAAAAAATTTAGGTTCCAACTCAATCAAAAAAAGCTGGACATCAAAATTGAGTCTTTTGTATTTACACAAATTATATGAACCGAGCGCATATGCTGGATGCAAGAACATATTAAGGAAACGTTGAATAAAACTAAAACGAAAAGTAAGTAGACGTGCTTGGAGACAAGCTAAGCCTAATCCACCCTTATTTGGCTCTAAATACAATAGTGTTTTCTTTAAATAATGTCTTTTGTTTGACCATACAAAAATTCACGAGCATATCTTGAAGTTCATGGAGGACGCACTGAGGGGGAGACAAGATAGCGAGACAGTGAAAAATTTTAGAAGCAGCTAGTTGGTTAGCTACTAACACTTTGCCTTTTAAAGATAATGCGAAAGATAGTGATGTCCACCTCAAAAGTGTCTTTCTTAATTTTTCCTTACACACTGCCCAATTTTTATTAATGTAGTTATTGCTATTACCCTAATAAATTCCAAGAAAAACAAGACCATCACTGTTCCATTTAAAATTAAGAGGTTTTGTCTGTGCGTCCAGACCACGACCCTGCCCAGAGACCCTGTGATTTTTCATGATTCAAACAAGCATTAGATGATTTACTGAATAAATTGTATGATTTTTGTACAATATCAAAACCTTGATTGGAGGTGACAAAATAGATATGTCGTCAGCATAAGCTGACACTGATACATTCATAGGCCTATTGCCATTACAAATAGAAAAATTATGTGCATTTAGCTTGCCCTCAGCACATTGAGAAAAGGTTCAATGGCTATAGAGTACAATAGACCTGATAAAGGGCAGCCTTGTCTAATACCTTTCTGAAAGGGGAAAGGCGCTGTAAGAGATCGACAAATCTTTACTAGACCTTCAGCATTATGATACAATAATTTAATACATGAAATAAAACGATCTCCTATGCCCATTGCTGCCATTGTTGAAAACAAGTAAGAATGGCTAACATTGTCAAAAGCCTTCTTCTGATCTAAATTAATAACAGCAAGGGGAATATTGTTATAATTAGCAAAATTGATAACATCTCGTATTAATGCAAATTATCATAAATTGTTCTTTCTGGGACACAATAACTTTGATCTTCATGAATTAAATCACCAATAATTTGTTTAAGTCTATTGGCAAGCATTTTTGCAAAAATTTTATAATCTACATTGAGGAGTGAAACAGGTCGCCAATTAGTGATGTCAGCCAGGTCCCCTTTCTTGGGGATTAGCGTAATGACAGCTTTACTAAAGAGCTTGGGAGATTTCCTGAAGTAATAGAATGTTGTATTACAGAAAAAAGTCCTCCTTAAGAATAGGCCAAAACGTTTGAAAAAATTCTAAAGACAATCCATCTAATCCAGGTGACTTATTTTTTATTCAGTTGTTTAAGAGCAGCATCTGCTTCTTCTAAAGTAAAAGAATCATCAAGTTCCTTAGCATCCACTGAATTTAACTTTCTAACATTAACTAGAATGTCAGAAAGTGCTTCCTGATCTATTAAAGTTTCTTTATATAGACCTTCATAAAACTTTCTAACATAGACTTTAATATTCTTTTCATCTTCTAACAAATCACCTGAAGGTGTTCGAATTCTGGATATAGTCTTAGCACAGGAATTATTCTTTTCTAAATTAAAAAAGTAAGAAGAGCTCGTGTCAGTTTCATTGATATGTTTGAAACGCGATCTAACAAAAGCGCCCCTGGCCCGATTTTTGAGAATATTATTCAATTCACACCTCTGGTCGATTAATGCTTGTTGAATATCTGGAGTGAAAAAAGATGTTGATTGCAGTTCATCAATCTTTTTATTTATACTTATAAGAGCTTCTCTTTTTTCTCCAGCTATCCTCCGGCCATACATCTGTGTTATAGATTGTATATGAATTTTACCAAAGTCCCACCACATACAAATATCCTGAAAGTGATTTTTTGCTCTCGCCAACTTGACCAAAATTTAATAACAATATCAATATAATTCTTATCTTCTAAAAGTAAATTATTAAAGTGCCAAAAAGCGCCCCCTTTCCTCAATATTGGAGTATTTTTTATATTTAAAAGAATGGCAGAATGATCAGAAAGTGAACATGGAATTATTTTACAGGAACATAAGGATGATATCAAGCGTATGAAGCATAAAAACGGTCCAATCTTGCTTTAGAAACCCCATGAATATTAAGAGAATTATTCCTGTGCCAAGTATATTTTTCGTCACGAGGGTGAAGCCTGCGCCACGCATCACACAAATGTGATTTGCATATTAAATTTTCTAAGGCAGTGGCTATTCTAATTCTATGTTCCTTAGATGAACAAAAACGATCAAGAGTGGGGTTTAAAGTGCAATTAAAATCACCACCTATGATAACTGTGCCATCATTGTATGTGTTGAGATGATCCTCAAGCTTATGAATTGCTTTGAGGGCACAGTTATCATCCTGAGGTATTAAAACATTATAGATGTGATAAACATCATTATTATAAATAACTTTAACATACAGAATGTAACTGTCATAAATAACAACTGAACAAGTTGTATCATCACAAAGAGTATTTTTTATACAAATTGCAACTCCTGAGCCTGTAGCATGGCTAGGAGCACAAAAAGCAGTGTAAGCTGGCCATGACTTCCAGCATGGAGAACTTCCAGTCAAAAAGTTCGTTTCCTGTAAAAGTATTAAATTAGATTCAGGAGCAAAATTTTGAACATAGGAAGAGATGGAGGAATTTTTCATGGATGTTGAACAGCCTCCTGTATTTAAGGAAAGTAATGACAAAGTCATATATATATAAAAGAAGATGTGCTTAGTCATGGCCATCATTAACATATTGATTTTTTTTATACATTGTCTTCAAGCTTTCTAATTAATTTATATATTCTTTGTTGAGCACTCTTATCAAAAAGTGAACTATTTCTAAGAGGTTCCAACTGTCTAAGTAAACCTGGGAGATTATGCGTAAATCTCTTCGCTATTTCTAGTGGCTTTTTTCTTCCCTTTACTTTACGCAAGAACTTCATTAAATCTTTATTAGAAAGTGGACCTTGACTTGATGGGAGGGAAGAAGCCCAATCAACCGACTCATCGTCAGATGTCTGACTATCATCAGACCGATCTGGATCAGTGTCAACCTGTATGGAACTTGGGGTGGAAGGGACAGATGACCTTGAAGATGAAGGGGAAGGGGGTTCTGACCCTCGTGCAGGGGATGGAATTTTCCTCTTTAGTTTCTTTGGTGGGGTGGGTGATGCAAGCACAGTGAAAATATTATTACTAGTCGGGAGTTCTGTCAACTGTTTCCTTTTAGTAACTACATCCGAAAAAAGCCTGATAGGGCGTGGGGGGATTTCACAACAGGTTTGCCAGAGGGTTGGACTTCTGGGGCCACACCAAAGTTCCCGGGGTGTCCCTTTTCTGTTACCACAGTGGGGGTGCTATCGAGATCGATACTGGATGAGGGTCCAGGGGCATTTGTCCTGCTGGTGGATTTATGGGGATTGGGCATAGATGTAGGGGCAGGAGCAGTACCCATCCCACTTTCTTCAAGTTTGTTCTTCTTGCAATTTCTGCTCAAGTGACCTATCTCACCGCAATCAAAACATCGCATCTAGATGTGTCAGTTGACAAGAAAACACGATAGGTGGAACCGGCATGTGCAAAATTAATATAATCGGGTAAAATGGTATTGTCATTCATAAGTACCTGTACTTGGCGTCTAAAAGACATGACGTGAGTTAAACGTTTCTCTTTGAAACCAAGAGGGATTGGTCGTATTGGTGAAACAACCTTACAAAAAGACTGGATTTGTTTAGAAAGAACAGAATTTGGAACTTCCGGATAAACATTAGAAAAAATAAGCTTTGTGGTTGGAAGAACTAAAGGCATGATTGGAATGAAAGTCTCATTATGAACAAAACCTTTGGCAACAGCATATTGCATGGACTCTTGTGTATCAAAATAGACAGCTATGCGATGGTTACTGATACGCGATGCAGATAGAATTCGCTTGGCAGGAATGTTGTCAATAAGACTAACAATGTACGATTGTATAGAAATATTTGGTTCTGTATTGAAAGTAACTGCATTGTTCCTGCTAACAGAGTGGAACGGCTCGTTAGCAGGAGCAGGTCTACCTTTAGCGGACGCAGCCGCTGTGCTCGCCTCGGGCAGGCCCGGGGGAGCAGACACTGATGCGCTGGCCATAATGGCACAGCTAAAACAGTGTTTACAAAACACTCAAAATACGTTAAAATGTTACCAAAAAATAAACTACAAGGGTGGATTAGGCCCAGATGATCAAAATAAGTAACACCAAATTATTAATTCAGACAAATCAATGACCAATAGGGTCTAAAATGCCGAAAAATAAACTTACTCGGGAGCACTAAGAAAAACGCTGGTGAAGAAGAAGAAGAAGAAGAAGAAGAAGAAGAAGAAGAAGAAGAAGAAGACTTTGACTTTTCAAATGGCACTTTATTTACAACTAATTACAATAACATATATAAAATTATTTCCAATAATTAAAAATATAAAAATAATTAATTTCAATGAAAAAAAACATTACCATATGATGATAACAGTTTGAAAACGTTTTAAACAATGAAATACAAACCAGGAACTCCTTACATAACTGTATGCATAATGTATTTGCACTTTAAATTAACCATGTGAGTGACCCATTATTAAGGTCAAAAAATACATTGTGCGACCACCGTCTCTCAAAAGCATGAAAATTATTACATAACTTAAAATACTCATAATCCAAAAGAATTTTAGCTTTCATTCTCATTTTCCAAAATGGAAGCGGATCATAGAAATGTGACGTACGATAAAGCCAGTAAACGGTGGTCTTAAAACTAATAATACAATAGTTTGACAGATGAACAGCCTCCCTACAACGCCCACGAGCATGCGGAACCAAGGCCCAGTAGAGTTCAAAGTCTATTTTTATATCAGGAAGAACTCGAGCTATAAGATGATGTAGAAATGTCAGTGCTGGTTGTATGGCAGAACATTGGAGAAAAAGATGAATAATTGTTCCCCTCTCACCGCACCATCCACACCAAGGCAGGATATCTGGATTAAGGTGATGGAGTACTGGAAGAGATGGTAAAACGTTATGAAGAAGTTTGTATTGAGTGTCACCGTCTCTTTTTTCTGTTGGCAGCTGATATATTTCAGTCCAATTAATGTATGTCGACTGAGAGAGGATTGCAGAATCATGCCAGTGAGTTTGTAATGTAGACGGATGACAGTTGACAGAGCGATTAAAGATGCGATATAGGCTTTTAGTGGGCGAAGTAAGTACATTTGTATCGTTAGCGATCGTTGCGGAGTATGGAGAGTTGATTGTGGCAGTGAGGTCTTGTGATAAACAGAAACGTGGTCGAAGTCCGTGATGTGTGAAGAAAGCAGAAAAGGTACTGGTAAGTGCAGCATGCAGGCGGGAGAGATCGTTGCTTAGAATGCGGATGGATGGTCGTCGAAGAACAGAGGGGAAGATGAAATCATCAGCTTGAAGCCAGGTGCCATCAGTTGGATTTATAATGTGCTTAACGAGCTTGATTCCACTTACAAACAGACGTGCAGGGTAGGCATTTGTATCATCTGTCTCACCAGAAAATAAAGGAGGGTAATTTAAAGGAATATTCAACACATGGTTAATTGAGGCCGCAGCTAAGACTCGTGCTCCCGAGGTTCTCCAAGCAACTAATACTTCTGAATAGAAAGACGACAAACTAACAAAAAATTTAGGTTCCAACTCAATCAAAAAAAGCTGGACATCAAAATTGAGTCTTTTGTATTTACACAAATTATATGAACCGAGCGCATATGCTGGATGCAAGAACATATTAAGGAAACGTTGAATAAAACTAAAACGAAAAGTAAGTAGACGTGCTTGGAGACAAGCTAGGCCTAATCCACCCTTATTTGGCTCTAAGTACAATAGTGTTTTCTTTAAATAATGTCTTTTGTTTGACCATACAAAATTCACGAGCATATCTTGAAGTTCATGGAGGACGCACTGAGGGGGAGACAAAATAGCTAGACAGTGAAAAATTTTAGAAGCAGCTAGTTGGTTAGCTACTAACACTTTGCCTTTTAAAGATAATGCGAAAGATAGTGATGTCCACCTCAAAAGTGTCTTTCTTAATTTTTCCTTACACACTGCCCAATTTTTATTAATGTAGTTATTGCTATTACCCAAATAAATTCCAAGAAAAACAAGACCATCACTGTTCCATTTAAAATTAAGAGGTTTGTCTGTGCGTCCAGACCACGACCCTGCCCAGAGACCCTGTGATTTTTCATGATTCAAACAAGCATTAGATGATTTACTGAATAAATTGTATGATTTTTGTACAATATCAAAACCTTGATTGGAGGTGACAAAAATAGATATGTCGTCAGCATAAGCTGACACTGATACATTCATAGGCCTATTGCCATTACAAATAGAAAAATTATGTGCATTTAGCTTGGCCCTCAGCACATTGAGAAAAGGTTCAATGGCTATAGAGTACAATAGACCTGATAAAGGGCAGCCTTGTCTAATACCTTTCTGAAAGGGGAAAGGCGCTGTAAGAGATCGACAAATCTTTACTAGACCTTCAGCATTATGATACAATAATTTAATACATGAAATAAAACGATCTCCTATGCCCATTGCTGCCATTGTTGAAAACAAGTAAGAATGGCTAACATTGTCAAAAGCCTTCTTCTGATCTAAATTAATAACAGCAAGGGGAATATTGTTATAATTAGCAAAATTGATAACATCTCGTATTAAATGCAAATTATCATAAATTGTTCTTTCTGGGACACAATAACTTTGATCTTCATGAATTAAATCACCAATAATTTGTTTAAGTCTATTGGCAAGCATTTTTGCAAAAATTTTATAATCTACATTGAGGAGTGAAACAGGTCGCCAATTAGTGATGTCAGCCAGGTCCCCTTTCTTGGGGATTAGCGTAATGACAGCTTTACTAAAAGAGCCTGGGAGATTTCCTGAAGTAATAGAATGTTGTATTACAGAAAAAAGTCCTCCTTAAGAATAGGCCAAAACGTTTGAAAAAATTCTAAAGACAATCCATCTAATCCAGGTGACTTATTTTTATTCAGTTGTTTAAGAGCAGCATCTGCTTCTTCTAAAGTAAAAGAATCATCAAGTTCCTTAGCATCCACTGAATTTAACTTTCTAACATTAACTAGAATGTCAGAAAGTGCTTCCTGATCTATTAAAGTTTCTTTATATAGACCTTCATAAAACTTTCTAACATAAACTTTAATATTCTTTTCATCTTCTAACAAATCACCTGAAGGTGTTCGAATTCTGGATATAGTCTTAGCACAGGAATTATTCTTTTCTAAATTAAAAAAGTAAGAAGAGCTCGTGTCAGTTTCATTAATATGTTTGAAACGCGATCTAACAAAAGCGCCCCTGGCCCGATTTTTTAGAATATTATTCAATTCACACCTCTGGTCGATTAATGCTTGTTGAATATCTGGAGTGAAAAAAGATGTTGATTGCAGTTCATCAATCTTTTTATTTATACTTATAAGAGCTTCTCTTTTTTCTCCAGCTATCCTCCGGCCATACATCTGTGTTATAGATTGTATATGAATTTTACCAAAGTCCCACCACATACAAATATCCTGAAAGTGATTTTTTTGCTCTCGCCAACTTGACCAAAATTTAATAACAATATCAATATAATTCTTATCTTCTAAAAGTAAATTATTAAAGTGCCAAAAAGCGCCCCCTTTCCTCAATATTGGAGTATTTTTTATATTTAAAAGAATGGCAGAATGATCAGAAAGTGAACATGGAATTATTTTACAGGAACATAAGGATGATATCAAGCCGTATGAAGCATAAAAACGGTCCAATCTTGCTTTAGAAACCCCATGAATATTAAGAGAATTATTCCTGTGCCAAGTATATTTTTCATCACGAGGGTGAAGCCTGCGCCACGCATCACACAAATGTGATTTGCATATTAAATTTTCTAAGGCAGTGGCTATTCTAATTCTATGTTCCTTAGATGAACAAAAACGATCAAGAGTGGGGTTTAAAGTGCAATTAAAATCACCACCTATGATAACTGTGCCATCATTGTATGTGTTGAGATGATCCTCAAGCTTATGAATTGCTTTGAGAGCACAGTTATCATCCTGAGGTATTAAGACATTATAGATGTGATAAACATCATTATTATAAATAACTTTAACATACAGAATGTAACTGTCATAAATAACAACTGAACAAGTTGTATCATCACAAAGAGTATTTTTAATACAAATTGCAACTCCTGAGCCTGTAGCATGGCTAGGAGCACAAAAAGCAGTGTAAGCTGGCCATGACTTCCAGCATGGAGAACTTCCAGTCAAAAAGTTCGTTTCCTGTAAAAGTATTAAATTAGATTCAGGAGCAAAATTTTGAACATAGGAAGAGATGGAGGAATTTTTCATGGATGTTGAACAGCCTCCTGTATTTAAGGAAAGTAATGACAAAGTCATATATATATAAAAGAAGATGTGCTTAGTCATGGCCATCATTAACATATTGATTTTTTTTATACATTGTCTTCAAGCTTTCTAATTAATTTATATATTCTTTGTTGAGCACTCTTATCAAAAAGTGAACTATTTCTAAGAGGTTCCAACTGTCTAAGTAAACCTGGGAGATTATGCGTAAATCTCTTCGCTATTTCTAGTGGCTTTTTTCTTCCCTTTACTTTACGCAAGAACTTCATTAAATCTTTATTAGAAAGTGGACCTTGACTTGATGGGAGGGAAGAAGCCCAATCAACCGACTCATCGTCAGATGTCTGACTATCATCAGACCGATCTGGATCAGTGTCAACCTGTATGGAACTTGGGGTGGAAGGGACAGATGACCTTGAAGATGAAGGGGAAGGGGGTTCTGACCCTCGTGCAGGGGATGGAATTTTCCTCTTTAGTTTCTTTGGTGGGGTGGGTGATGCAAGCACAGTGAAAATATTATTACTAGTCGGGAGTTCTGTCAACTGTTTCCTTTTAGTAACTACATCCGAAAAAAGCCTGATAGGGCGTGGGGGGATTTCACAACAGGTTTGCCAGAGGGTTGGACTTCTGGGGCCACACCAAAGTTCCCGGGGTGTCCCTTTTCTGTTACCACAGTGGGGGTGCTATCGAGATCGATACTGGATGAGGGTCCAGGGGCATTTGTCCTGCTGGTGGATTTATGGGGATTGGGCATAGATGTAGGGGCAGGAGCAGTACCCATCCCACTTTCTTCAAGTTTGTTCTTCTTGCAATTTCTGCTCAAGTGACCTATCTCACCGCAATCAAAACATCGCATCTAGATGTGTCAGTTGACAAGAAAACACGATAGGTGGAACCGGCATGTGCAAAATTAATATAATCGGGTAAAATGGTATTGTCATTCATAAGTACCTGTACTTGGCGTCTAAAAGACATGACGTGAGTTAAACGTTTCTCTTTGAAACCAAGAGGGATTGGTCGTATTGGTGAAACAACCTTACAAAAAGACTGGATTTGTTTAGAAAGAACAGAATTTGGAACTTCCGGATAAACATTAGAAAAAATAAGCTTTGTGGTTGGAAGAACTAAAGGCATGATTGGAATGAAAGTCTCATTATGAACAAAACCTTTGGCAACAGCATATTGCATGGACTCTTGTGTATCAAAATAGACAGCTATGCGATGGTTACTGATACGCGATGCAGATAGAATTCGCTTGGCAGGAATGTTGTCAATAAGACTAACAATGTACGATTGTATAGAAATATTTGGTTCTGTATTGAAAGTAACTGCATTGTTCCTGCTAACAGAGTGGAACGGCTCGTTAGCAGGAGCAGGTCTACCTTTAGCGGACGCAGCCGCTGTGCTCGCCTCGGGCAGGCCCGGGGGAGCAGACACTGATGCGCTGGCCATAATGGCACAGCTAAAACAGTGTTTACAAAACACTCAAAAATACGTTAAAATGTTACCAAAAATTAAACTACAAGGGTGGATTAGGCCCAGATGATCAAAATAAGTAACACCAAATTATTAATTCAGACAAATCAATGACCAATAGGGTCTAAAATGCCGAAAAATAAACTTACTCGGGAGCACTAAGAAAAACGCTGGTGAAGAAGAAGAAGAAGAAGAAGAAGAAGAAGAAGAAGAAGAAGAAGAAGACTTTGACTTTTCAAATGGCACTTTATTTACAACTAATTACAATAACATATATAAAATTATTTCCAATAATTAAAAATATAAAAATAATTAATTTCAATGAAAAAAAACATTACCATATGATGATAACAGTTTGAAAACGTTTAAACAATGAAATACAAACCAGGAACTCCTTACATAACTGTATGCATAATGTATTTGCACTTTAAATTAACCATGTGAGTGACCCATTATTAAGGTCAAAAAATACATTGTGCGACCACCGTCTCTCAAAAGCATGAAAATTATTACATAACTTAAAATACTCATAATCCAAAAGAATTTTAGCTTTCATTCTCATTTTCCAAAATGGAAGCGGATCATAGAAATGTGACGTACGATAAAGCCAGTAAACGGTGGTCTTAAAACTAATAATACAATAGTTTGACAGATGAACAGCCTCCCTACAACGCCCACGAGCATGCGGAACCAAGGCCCAGTAGAGTTCAAAGTCTATTTTTATATCAGGAAGAACTCGAGCTATAAGATGATGTAGAAATGTCAGTGCTGGTTGTATGGCAGAACATTGGAGAAAAAGATGAATAATTGTTCCCCTCTCACCGCACCATCCACACCAAGGCAGGATATCTGGATTAAGGTGATGGAGTACTGGAAGAGATGGTAAAACGTTATGAAGAAGTTTGTATTGAGTGTCACCGTCTCTTTTTTCTGTTGGCAGCTGATATATTTCAGTCCAATTAATGTATGTCGACTGAGAGAGGATTGCAGAATCATGCCAGTGAGTTTGTAATGTAGACGGATGACAGTTGACAGAGCGATTAAAGATGCGATATAGGCTTTTAGTGGGCGAAGTAAGTACATTTGTATCGTTAGCGATCGTTGCGGAGTATGGAGAGTTGATTGTGGCAGTGAGGTCTTGTGATAAACAGAAACGTGGTCGAAGTCCGTGATGTGTGAAGAAAGCAGAAAAGGTACTGGTAAGTGCAGCATGCAGGCGGGAGAGATCGTTGCTTAGAATGCGGATGGATGGTCGTCGAAGAACAGAGGGGAAGATGAAATCATCAGCTTGAAGCCAGGTGCCATCAGTTGGATTTATAATGTGCTTAACGAGCTTGATTCCACTTACAAACAGACGTGCAGGGTAGGCATTTGTATCATCTGTCTCACCAGAAAATAAAGGAGGGTAATTTAAAGGAATATTCAACACATGGTTAATTGAGGCCGCAGCTAAGACTCGTGCTCCCGAGGTTCTCCAAGCAACTAATACTTCTGAATAGAAAGACGACAAACTAACAAAAAATTTAGGTTCCAACTCAATCAAAAAAAGCTGGACATCAAAATTGAGTCTTTTGTATTTACACAAATTATATGAACCGAGCGCATATGCTGGATGCAAGAACATATTAAGGAAACGTTGAATAAAACTAAAACGAAAAGTAAGTAGACGTGCTTGGAGACAAGCTAGGCCTAATCCACCCTTATTTGGCTCTAAATACAATAGTGTTTTCTTTAAATAATGTCTTTTGTTTGACCATACAAAATTCACGAGCATATCTTGAAGTTCATGGAGGACGCACTGAGGGGGAGACAAAATAGCTAGACAGTGAAAAATTTTAGAAGCAGCTAGTTGGTTAGCTACTAACACTTTGCCTTTTAAAGATAATGCGAAAGATAGTGATGTCCACCTCAAAAGTGTCTTTCTTAATTTTTCCTTACACACTGCCCAATTTTTATTAATGTAGTTATTGCTATTACCCAAATAAATTCCAAGAAAAACAAGACCATCACTGTTCCATTTAAAATTAAGAGGTTTGTCTGTGCGTCCAGACCACGACCCTGCCCAGAGACCCTGTGATTTTTCATGATTCAAACAAGCATTAGATGATTTACTGAATAAATTGTATGATTTTTGTACAATATCAAAACCTTGATTGGAGGTGACAAAAATAGATATGTCGTCAGCATAAGCTGACACTGATACATTCATAGGCCTATTGCCATTACAAATAGAAAAATTATGTGCATTTAGCTTGGCCCTCAGCACATTGAGAAAAGGTTCAATGGCTATAGAGTACAATAGACCTGATAAAGGGCAGCCTTGTCTAATACCTTTCTGAAAAGGGAAAGGCGCTGTAAGAGATCGACAAATCTTTACTAGACCTTCAGCATTATGATACAATAATTTAATACATGAAATAAAACGATCTCCTATGCCCATTGCTGCCATTGTTGAAAACAAGTAAGAATGGCTAACATTGTCAAAAGCCTTCTTCTGATCTAAATTAATAACAGCAAGGGGAATATTGTTATAATTAGCAAAATTGATAACATCTCGTATTAAATGCAAATTATCATAAATTGTTCTTTCTGGGACACAATAACTTTGATCTTCATGAATTAAATCACCAATAATTTGTTTAAGTCTATTGGCAAGCATTTTTGCAAAAATTTTATAATCTACATTGAGGAGTGAAACAGGTCGCCAATTAGTGATGTCAGCCAGGTCCCCTTTCTTGGGGATTAGCGTAATGACAGCTTTACTAAAAGAGCCTGGGAGATTTCCTGAAGTAATAGAATGTTGTATTACAGAAAAAAAGTCCTCCTTAAGAATAGGCCAAAACATTTGAAAAAATTCTAAAGATAATCCATCTAATCCAGGTGACTTATTTTTATTCAGTTGTTTAAGAGCAGCATCTGCTTCTTCTAAAGTAAAAGAATCATCAAGTTCCTTAGCATCCACTGAATTTAACTTTCTAACATTAACTAGAATGTCAGAAAGTGCTTCCTGATCTATTAAAGTTTCTTTATATAGACCTTCATAAAACTTTCTAACATAAACTTTAATATTCTTTTCATCTTCTAACAAATCACCTGAAGGTGTTCGAATTCTGGATATAGTCTTAGCACAGGAATTATTCTTTTCTAAATTAAAAAAGTAAGAAGAGCTCGTGTCAGTTTCATTAATATGTTTGAAACGCGATCTAACAAAAGCGCCCCTGGCCCGATTTTTGAGAATATTATTCAATTCACACCTCTGGTCGATTAATGCTTGTTGAATATCTGGAGTGAAAAAAGATGTTGATTGCAGTTCATCAATCTTTTTATTTATACTTATAAGAGCTTCTCTTTTTTCTCCAGCTATCCTCCGGCCATACATCTGTGTTATAGATTGTATATGAATTTTACCAAAGTCCCACCACATACAAATATCCTGAAAGTGATTTTTTTGCTCTCGCCAACTTGACCAAAATTTAATAACAATATCAATATAATTCTTATCTTCTAAAAGTAAATTATTAAAGTGCCAAAAAGCGCCCCCTTTCCTCAATATTGGAGTATTTTTTATATTTAAAAGAATGGCAGAATGATCAGAAAGTGAACATGGAATTATTTTACAGGAACATAAGGATGATATCAAGCCGTATGAAGCATAAAAACGGTCCAATCTTGCTTTAGAAACCCCATGAATATTAAGAGAATTATTCCTGTGCCAAGTATATTTTTCATCACGAGGGTGAAGCCTGCGCCACGCATCACACAAATGTGATTTGCATATTAAATTTTCTAAGGCAGTGGCTATTCTAATTCTATGTTCCTTAGATGAACAAAAACGATCAAGAGTGGGGTTTAAAGTGCAATTAAAATCACCACCTATGATAACTGTGCCATCATTGTATGTGTTGAGATGATCCTCAAGCTTATGAATTGCTTTGAGGGCACAGTTATCATCCTGAGGTATTAAGACATTATAGATGTGATAAACATCATTATTATAAATAACTTTAACATACAGAATGTAACTGTCATAAATAACAACTGAACAAGTTGTATCATCACAAAGAGTATTTTTAATACAAATTGCAACTCCTGAGCCTGTAGCATGGCTAGGAGCACAAAAAGCAGTGTAAGCTGGCCATGACTTCCAGCATGGAGAACTTCCAGTCAAAAAGTTCGTTTCCTGTAAAAGTATTAAATTAGATTCAGGAGCAAAATTTTGAACATAGGAAGAGATGGAGGAATTTTTCATGGATGTTGAACAGCCTCCTGTATTTAAGGAAAGTAATGACAAAGTCATATATATATAAAAGAAGATGTGCTTAGTCATGGCCATCATTAACATATTGATTTTTTTATACATTGTCTTCAAGCTTTCTAATTAATTTATATATTCTTTGTTGAGCACTCTTATCAAAAAGTGAACTATTTCTAAGAGGTTCCAACTGTCTAAGTAAACCTGGGAGATTATGCGTAAATCTCTTCGCTATTTCTAGTGGCTTTTTTCTTCCCTTTACTTTACGCAAGAACTTCATTAAATCTTTATTAGAAAGTGGACCTTGACTTGATGGGAGGGAAGAAGCCCAATCAACTGACTCATCGTCAGATGTCTGACTATCATCAGACCGATCTGGATCAGTGTCAACCTGTATGGAACTTGGGGTGGAAGGGACAGATGACCTTGAAGATGAAGGGGAAAGGGGTTCTGACCCTCGTGCAGGGGAAGGAATTTTCCTCTTTAGTTTCTTTGGTGGGGTGGGTGATGCAAGCACAGTGAAGATATTATTACTAGTTGGGAGTTCTGTCAACTGTTTCCTTTTAGTAACTACATCCGAAAAAAGCCTGATAGGGCGTGGGGGGGATTTCACAACAGGTTTGCCAGAGGGTTGGACTTCTGGGGCCACACCAAAGTTCTCGGGGTGTCCCTTTTCTGTTACCACAGTGGGGGTGCTATCGAGATCGATACTGGATGAGGGTCCAGGGGCATTTGTCCTGCTGGTGGATTTATGGGGATTGGGCATAGATGTAGGGGCAGGAGCAGTACCCATCCCACTTTCTTCAAGTTTGTTCTTCTTGCAATTTCTGCTCAAGTGACCTATCTCACCGCAATCAAAACATCGCATCTAGATGTGTCAGTTGACAAGAAAACACGATAGGTGGAACCGGCATGTGCAAAATTAATATAATCGGGTAAAATGGTATTGTCATTCATAAGTACCTGTACTTGGCGTCTAAAAGACATGACGTGAGTTAAACGTTTCTCTTTGAAACCAAGAGGGATTGGTCGTATTGGTGAAACAACCTTACAAAAAGACTGGATTTGTTTAGAAAGAACAGAATTTGGAACTTCCGGATAAACATTAGAAAAAATAAGCTTTGTGGTTGGAAGAACTAAAGGCATGATTGGAATGAAAGTCTCATTATGAACAAAACCTTTGGCAACAGCATATTGCATGGACTCTTGTGTATCAAAATAGACAGCTATGCGATGGTTACTGATACGCGATGCAGATAGAATTCGCTTGGCAGGAATGTTGTCAATAAGACTAACAATGTACGATTGTATAGAAATATTTGGTTCTGTATTGAAAGTAACTGCATTGTTCCTGCTAACAGAGTGGAACGGCTCGTTAGCAGGAGCAGGTCTACCTTTAGCGGACGCAGCCGCTGTGCTCGCCTCGGGCAGGCCCGGGGGAGCAGACACTGATGCGCTGGCCATAATGGCACAGCTAAAACAGTGTTTACAAAACACTCAAAAATACGTTAAAATGTTACCAAAAATTAAACTACAAGGGTGGATTAGGCCCAGATGATCAAAATAAGTAACACCAAACTATTAATTCAGACAAATCAATGACCAATAGGGTCTAAAATGCCGAAAAATAAACTTACTCGGGAGCACTAAGAAAAACGCTGGAGAAGAAGAAGAAGAAGAAGAAGAAGAAGAAGAAGAAGAAGAAGAAGAAGAAGAAGAAGAAGAAGAAGAAGAAGAAGAAGAAGAAGAAGAAGAAGAAGAAGAAGAAGAAGAAGAAGAAGAAGAAGAAGAAGAAGAAGAAGAAGAAGAAGAAGAAGAAGAATTTCGGGTAACCACGCATTTATACTCTATGCATGCCTTACCTCAAGTTTTACAGTAAACAGTAAAGAATGAATTACGAATATGAGTTGAACAACATTTTCATTCTTTTAAAAGATGCATTGTACCGACCCCCTGACAAATTATCAGGGCACTTGCGCCCCCCCCCCCCGATCGCCACCCCATTAAAGAGCGAAGCTCTTCTTATAAACAAACTACATGTATAATTTATTAAACGATACGCTATATGTCGTCACCACAACTTCACGTATTAAAATTTCTTTTCAACACGAGCACCTTAGCAGTTTGGTTGTGTTTTTATTGTTGTTGTTTTGTTTGTGTGATTTTTATCATCAATATAAAATAAAGAAGACAAAATAAATTAATAATAAATAAGTAATATAATCATGATGAAGTGGTTAACCTATATTCTTCCCCGGCATTTTGATTTAGGCCTATGCTATTATTTGTAATCACGGTATTATGTTTCAATAATTGATGAAACCGATATGATTTGCAGAGCGTTACCTCCCTGGATTTAATTTCCCAGTGGGCAAGATAGCTATTCAAATCCATAGCTACCTAAAATATCTAAACGCATTGACCTGTTACGAGTTATTGTGTTTCAGTGATTCAGAATGCATGCTGAAGAAGGCACCCTTCAAGCTCTACATGTGTGTATGATGTTAGCAATAGCAACCATTAATTGTAGGAGATTAAAAATCATCTTATTCAAACGCTCCGCTTCAGGTGACCGGTGATGGGACGGTTCCAGTAACAGTGGTGATACGTGTGCTATATATTTACCCGTCTACTAATCAAGATCTTGCCTTTTCTTTATTTAAAAGAAAATCTAAATCAAGGTTTCGTGACATTTTCTAAGTTAAGCTTAGTATTAGAGGATGGGGAATTGCATGAAATCGAATGAGACAGCAGAAAGCGCAACTGTCGACTCCAAAGAAGGGACTTCGAATGACGGCGGAGCTAAATCATCTGAGTCTACTAAGCCTGTCGTTTTCGTATTCGGCTGCACCGGTAACGTCGGTGCCGCTACGATCAAAGCCCTGTCGGCTCAGTTTGGAGATGAGTTGGACATCAGAGCAGGAGTTAGGGAGTCTAGTACGGAAAAGGCATCTTCTCTTCGAGAACTGAAAGGCGTCACTGTTGTTTCTGCAACAATGGGTGATAAAGATAGTTTAAAGTCGACTCTAAAAGGTAAGCAACGTTGAATATTTGCTTCCATTTTTTATAAATATATATTAGCTGGGTCCATGAGCGTACGAGGGGAGGGGGGGGGGGGGGACATAATTTTGAAGTAACCAATATTTTAGGGTCAATCGCCACCTCATTATTTTGGCAGTGAGGTGATCTATTTGCAATCCTTTATAAAGATGATCATATTTTGTATATTTTGATGACAGAATTATATTGACTATATAATAACATTTATAGAATCTGGAAATTTGATACTGGGTCTACAGAGATGTCAGCCCTCTGACAAAATCTTCTTCTCTTCTTTCTTTCTTCTTTCGTCTTTCGTCTTTCGTCTTTCGTCTTTCGTCTTTCGTCTTTCGTCTTTCGTCTTTCGTCTTTCGTCTTTCGTCTTTCGTCTTTCGTCTTTCGTCTTTCGTCTTTCGTCTTTCGTCTTTCGTCTTTCGTCTTTCGTCTTTCGTCTTTCGTCTTCCGTCTTCCGTCTTCCGTCTTCCGTCTTCCGTCTTCCGTCTTCCGTCTTCCTTCTTCCTTCTTCCTTCTTCTTTCTTCTTTCTTCTTCTTCTTTCTTCTTCTTCTTTCTTCTTTCTTCTTTCTTCTTTCTTCTTCTTCTTTCTTCTTTCTTCTTTCTTCTTTCTTCTTTCTTTTCTTCTTTCTTCTTCTTTCTTCTTCTTTCTTCTTCTTTCTTCTTCTTTTCTTCTTCTTTCTTCTTCTTTCTTCTTCTTTCTTCTTCTTCTTTCTTCTTCTTTCTTTCTTCTTCTTTCTTCTTCTTTCTTCTTCTTTCTTCTTCTTTCTTCTTCTTTCTTCTTCTTTCTTCTTCTTCTTCTTCTTTCTTCTTCTTTCTTCTTCTTTTTTCTTCTTCTTTCTTCTTCTTCTTTCTTCTTCTTTCTTCTTCTTTCTTCTTCTTTCTTCTTTCTTCTTCTTTCTTCTTCTTTCTTCTTCTTTCTTCTTCTTTCTTCTTCTTTCTTCTTCTTTCTTCTTCTTTCTTCTTCTTTCTTCTTCTTTCTTCTTCTTCTTTCTTCTTCTTTCTTCTTCTTCTTCTTTCTTCTTCTTCTTCTTTCTATCGTCTTCTTCTTGGTGTATCGAAATCGAAATACACATAATAGATGTATATCGAGAAAGAGAACAAGTAATGGAGAGGAGTTAGACAACGTGAAAGATGCATGGTCCCATTCCACGAACTCCCCTCCCTGCAGATGGATGGCCTCGATCTTTCGCATTTCATCCATACACATTAACATGGCGAACAAAGAAGCGGACAAAATATACAGCTCATTGTACCTTCCACAATTGCTCTGGTAGACAAAAGAACATCCCTTGATTGCTATTAAGTAAAAGTATGTAGAACATGTGTCATTCACCTGTTCTACTTATTTTACATAATAGCAATGAAGGGATGTTCTTTTGTCTACCATGCAGAGCAATTGTGGGGGGTACAATGAGGAGCTGTATATTTTGTCCGCTCTCTTTGTCATCGTGTTCATAGTGATAATTCCAATTACACCCCCCCCCCCGACTCCAGTATGTCCCTTAAGTTACCAGACAAACGCTACACCATTGATAAATCTCTTTTCCCCCTGCTTTCCAAGGTGTCGATGTCATCTTCGTAACCGTCCCACCCACGGAGGATCGAGCCGACCTCAGCGTCCGTACCATGGAAGCAGGCAAGGAAGTTGGTGTCAAACACTTCGTCGTTATCAGTGTTCCATCCGTAGATCTCGACATCTTGTTCGGTCGACAATGCAAGGTTAGCAAACTGGCCCCCACTAGCATTTTTTGGGGTAAATCTGTATTAGTGCTTGGCGAACAACGCATGTCCTCAACGCTTCCACGCTCATTGATTATGTTATTGTCACTGTTTTTGTCTTTGGTTATTTACTCTTGCCCAGTCAAATATCTGGTGCCTATCATCAACCACTTCCTCAAGCAAAGGTATTAACACAATGAACACAACGTGTATTTTAAACTCTTATTACTATTTCTATAGATACTCACTGTTAGATGCATGGCCTTGTCCTAAGACTCGTTTTATACAGTCTTTGCCTTTTTTGTTTTGTTTTTGTTTTTGTTTTTTAAAGTGATGTTCTCTTGTCTCTTAAATAGCTGTTCTCTAAATGGGGTATCCATGTACGTTGTGACAGTATCCCTCCCTGATGATAGTCTTACATAATGGTAAATAACGGTAATAATGATAACATACCCGGTAATAACTTAACCAATGATGAATTCTGAGATGCCTTCCAAACGTTATTAGACTCTCAAACTCGCAGTCCTGAAACTAAATTTGTTAATGATATGATCACTAGTCTAAATTCGAATACCAAAGATTTTGATGCACCTTTTGATGACAATGAACATAAAGCCAAATCATCCTCTTATTACTCTGAAAATCAATTAGCTTCACACTTTTTAACTATGGATACGGCTGAGTTTTCTTTGTTTCATGCTAATATTAGAAGTATGAATAGAAACTTTGAGTGTTTGCGTAATCTTCTTGAACGGCTTAGTTTTAAATGTTCTGTAATTGGCCTATCAGAAACATGGCTTACAGATACTCCTAATTCTTTGTTCACTATTCAGGTTTTGACTTAATAGTGAATAATAGGACCAATAAAACGTGTTGCACTATATATTTCCTCAGAATATAAATATAATAGACCTGTAGTGAATGATTCCATAGAAACACTTTTTATAGAAATTGATTTTGTTAATAGAAAAAATATCGTTATTGGAGTCATAATTATATAGGCCTCCCAATCTAGCCACAATGATTTCTTATAATAAGCCTTCAAAATGTTCTCTCAAACCCAATACTGCGGGGCAAGGATTGTTTTTTTTTTAATGGGTGACTTCAATATTAATTTATTGAACTACCATCCTGATGCTCTTGTTCATGAATTCTATATGGAACGCTTTTAACTTCCTCATTTATATTATTAACAGAATGGTTGTTCTAATTTGCTTTACAATTTGCAATTGATTGCAACTTTCTTGCAACACCCCATAAGCATATATTGGAATGATATTTATGATATAACTGATGTAAATAATAGTTTTGATGAATTTATGGCCAAATTAACTAGCTTGTTTAATGAATGTTGTCCTATGAGAAAAATCAATCTTCAAAATATGAAAAGAATTCCCAAATCTCCATGGATTACACCGGGCTTATTAAGATCAATAAATAGGAAAAATAATCTTTATTTGAAATATAAAGCGAATCCCACTGAAAGTTCTAAATCGAAATATTTGAATTATAAAAATACATTGACAGGGTTGCTATACGTAGAGAAAAAAGGATATATTTTTCACGTCAATTTATGAACTGCAACAAAGATGCTAAAAAAACATGGAAATTAATCAATGAAGTTCTGAATAAACAGAAAAAGTAAAGTACTATTTTTAATATACAAATTGATGAAAAAACTATTTGTGAGTTACAAAATATTGTTGATCACTTTAATGATTATTTTGTTGAAATTGCTCCAAATTTAGCAAGTAAGATACCAAACTGTGATAGAAAATTTTATGATTACTTACAAAACCCTAACCCTAATTCTATGTTCTTTACTCCTGTACATGAAGGTGAAGTCCTTGACATTGTGAACAATTTTATAAGTAAACGCAGTTGTGGACATGATGATCTGGATAATTTTATAATTAAGAAAATAATAGCAAGTATTGTTAAACCATTCACTTATATATATGTAATCTATCTCTGAGCACAGGTGTTTTTCCAAACAAAATGAAATTAGCTAAAATAATCCCTATTTTTAAAAAGGGTAATCCGTTATCGCGATCAAATTTCAGGCCAATATCTTTAACCACTTTTTCCAAAATACTTGAAAAAGTAGTTTTTACTCGCACAATGATTTTTTTGAATAATAACGATATTTTACATGAATCTCAGTTCGGATTTAGAAAACACCATAATACAACACATGCTCTCCTCTAATCAATAATATTACAAGTTCTTTTGATAACGGTACCCACACAATAGGAATGTTCTTAGATTTCTCTGCTTATATAAGGCATTCGACACTATAGATCATGAAATTATTTTAAGCAAACTTTCACATTATGGCATAAGGGGCATTGTTACAGATTGGTTTCGAAATTATTTATACGAACGTCAGCAATATGTCTGTATTGAGAATTGCATGTCGCAATTAAGAAATATTAATTGTGGTGTTCCACAGGGTTCTATTCTAAGCCCTTTACTTTTTATCTTGTATATAAATGACTTTCATAAATCATCAAATTTATTGACTTTTATTATGTATGCAGATGACACTAATCTATTTTTTCGCATAAAAGCCTAGAAACTATATGTAATGTGATTAATTCTGAACTGGATTCAGTTGCAAAATGGATTAAGGCTAACAAGTTATCACTAAATCTAGATAGAAAAAAAACAAATTACATGTTATTTAGTAATACTTTTAACGAACTACCTCATCCGATTCTCATAGATAATATACAAAATAATACAGAAGGTGATTGAAACAAAATTTCTAGGCACTATAATAGATAATAAGCTATCATGGAAGCATCATATTGATAATGTATGTAAATTGATATCCAGAAACATAGGTATGATTAACAAACTCAAATGGTCTTTTCCGCCAGACTTCTATCATTATACTCCACACTAGTTTTACCATATCTTAATTATGGAATATTAGCCTGGGGAAACAGTGCGGCATGCCTGTTAGAGTTTTTTTATTACAGAAAAAGGCTATGCGAATTATAAGTAATGTTAATTATCGCCACCACACTGATGGTCTTTTTCACTCTAATAATGTACTAAAAACTTATATTTACCGCCTCAATCTTGCTGTACTTATGTTTCAGTATCATAATCATGAGTTGCCCACTGTCTTCAATAATATATTTACAGCAAATAATGAGATCCATCATTACCCCACCAGACAAATCAATCTATATCACTTGCCAAGAACTCGTACAGCATTAATTAACCCAGAATACTTTTTCATATACAGCTCCTAAATTGTGGAATTCACTCCCTTTAAATATACGAGACAGTATAAGTTTAAGTACACTCAAACGTAAATTGAGAAAATCACTTCTTGCTTTTTATGAACGTTGATCCCTTAATGGTGATTCTTGTTTACCTGTGTAGCAAAATCTATAGATTATAAATGAAACCTTCCAGATCCTGCCCCCCCCCCCACCTTCCTCACCCCCTGTCACTTTGTCCTCCTTCTGTTTTTGTAAATTTTACTCCTTTCCACTGTTACTATTCCCAGCTTTATTATTTTTCAATGCTTTCTCTTCGATGGAAAGTGTTATGCTTATGATTTGTTTGCGTTTCATGGTCATGTATCTGTCTTTTTCCCTTTCATTGGGCATTTTATGCATGGTTGCCCAGTCTAGTTTTTTATGTACTGTATTCATGATTTATCTTTTGCCAGGGACCAGCGCTGCTACAAGCTATGCTTTTCATTTTCATAAAATTAATCTAATGTAGTCTTCATTACTGTTACTTTTTTTCTTACAACTCAAACTTTAATGCACATTATTTTGCTTGTAGTGATCAAAAACGTTTCTGCACTAAGTTGTGTTGTCAATATTGTTGATTGCATAATACATATTGTTATATACATGTACTTTGAAAAATGAAAGTGTAATGAAATAAAATCTAAATCTGAAATCTGAAATCTGATGAAACTTCCCCTATTTCAAAGGCTTTAATCGCAAGAATATTGGTATAACTACCGTGTAATTCTCATCAACCGACGCTGGACAATTATTTATATCAATAAGTAAATAAGTAAATAAATAAACAAATAAATCATGACATCTCATCTCATCTGGTCTACAGTCCTTTTCAGGACTTCACCCATTGTCACGAAAGATTATTTCTTCTTTTCTCTCTTGTCATCCTTTCTCGTCTATCCATTTCTAATTTCCTTTTCCCTTTCCTCCTACCAACACACATGGTGAACCGTAAACCTTCTCCACGTTATAAGCTCCACCATGCAAACTTCAAAGATCATCTAAATCATGACAATTATAACCAAAAATCTAACTCCCGCACCATTATATCAAATGTCACTATTCATTGTTTTAATTTTATCATTAACTTTGGCTTCAGTGATAATATTTATTAAATTACTTAAAGATATTTTAAATATTTATCTCAACTAATAACTGTAATATTCTTTCCTCCTTAATTGTGTAATCAGGCTATTGAAACAGGGACGAAAGCTCTTGGTATCTCTTACACCATCTTGCGGCTGCCGATGTTCGTCGACAACTTATTTATGGCCCGAGATGGGATCGTTGGTCAGTCCAAGATCTACTCTCCCATAGAGCCAGACAAACCCTACTGTCCTGTCGTGGTCAATGATGTCGGGGTTGCTGCCGCGACCATCATGGCGTCATTCGAGAAATATGCAAGTATGTATGATCTCTGCTTATGAACATGATGGATGCTTCTTCTATATCCGGAGATGATTGCTTCCATCTTCATGAGGGTTTATTAGAGGAAATAAACTGAATACATGTTAAGCCAAATTTATGTGCTTCAGTGGGCTTCTGTATCCATGTGCAAAAAAGTGTCTGATAATCTCAATACTGTTTCTGTTTATAAGAAGTTAGAATGTACAAAATGATTATCAGGGCTTGCACAGTATTTCTCGTGTTAGCATCTTCATTGAGATTAATATGCCATTAATATTCCATATTTCATATCCGTTCAGGGGCCTGGGAGCCGGGGGTGGGGGGGGGGGGTGCTGCAGCACCCCCTGCAATTTGATTTTTCTTTAAAAAGTAGTTGAAAAGAGACACTAAAATGCTGAGGACCTTTTTTTTTTTTTTTTTTTTTGTTGCTTGTTAGAGATTTTTGGACAGAAAAAGAGACACTAAAATGCTGAGGACCCTTTTTTTTTTTTGGAGGGGGGGGGGGGGGGCTCACAGCACCTCCAGTAACAAAATCTTTCCCAGGCGCCTGTATCCATTTCTCTTATTTCCCCTCTCTCTCTCTCTCTCGTTTTATCCCTCATATTCTTTCTCTCATTTTTTCATTCTCTCGCTCTTTCTCTTTGAATGAATTGTATTCATTTGTATCTATTGTTTTCATCGACTCTCTTTCTTCTCCTCCTCCTCCACCTCCTCCACCTCCTCCTCCTCCACCTCCTCCTCCTCCTCCTCCTCCTCCTCCTCCTCCTCCACCTCCACCTCCTCCTCCACCTCCTCCTCCTCCTCCACCTCCACCTCCTCCACCACCTCCTCCTTGCTCTCTCGTTCTTTCTGTTTTGTGCTCTCTCTCTTTCATTTTTTCTCTATTCTTTTTTCTCTAATTTATTCTTTCTCTCTCTCTAATTTATTCTTTCTCTCTCTCTCTCTCTCTCTCTCTCTCTCTCTGTATAGATAAAACATACACCATCACAAGTACCCGGTTTACGTACGGAGAGCTCGCCAAACTATTCAGTGAGGCGTTGGGCCGTGAGATCGAGTACCAGTGTGTGCCCTACGAGGCTGGCAAGCAAGCTTTCATGGCGGTCGGAATGGGTGAATGGCAGGCCGATGGCGCCATGGAGCTTTTTAAGCTTGTCAACGATATGTCACCAGCCGCCGACATCGCCGACATGGGTGATTACAAGACGATCACCGGCAAAGAGCCGACGGATATCAGGACTTGGGTGGACAATGTCAAAGATGCCTTTGCCTAAGCTGAGCGAAATGAAGGCATCACCGTTTATCAAGGAGTCGTAGGTTCCAGAATTTGTATCACTTTACTGCTATTCAGTTCAATCATTGACTTTGTATTCAAGCGAAGAAGAGTATATTAATTCTGTATAGTAACTGGTATACATAAATGCACCTATACTTATTGTAGTAGTACATGTATGGTAATCAGCAGCAGCAGTAGTATAGTAGTAGTAGTAGTAATAGTAGTAGTAATAGAAATGTGTCATAACTACCATTCATTATTAGTAGTAGTAATATTATTAGCATTGTTATTATTACTATTATCAGTAGTAGTAGTAGTAGTAATAATGTGTCATTACTACCATTCATTATATTATTATTATTAGTAGTAGTAGTAGTATAGTAGCAGTATTAGCATTGCTATTGTTATTAGTATTATCATTATTATTATCAGTATAGTATAGTAGTAGTAGTAGTACTATTAACGTATTTTGTATTATAATATTATAATATTAATATACTTTAAAAAAATATATAAAAAAGTATACTTTTTTATATTTTAAGATTTTTTTTAGATTTAGATTTATTTTATTTCAATTCTTTTCAGCAGTAAACATACAAATCAATAATAATGTAAATACAAATCAGTAATAATAAAAACACAAATCAGCAAGTAATAATCATAAACATAGTGTATGGGTAACATGAATACCGAAGAACCGCATAACAACAATATTACTTATTATAGAATCAATTTAGATAATAAAACGAAAATACATTTAAGTACATATAGTTATACAAGTGTGTGATTTAAAGTAAGAAAAGAAATGAAAACAGAGACCAGCAAAAGAAGCAGAGCTTGTACAAAACGCTGGCCCCTGGAATGATTAATGATTGTAAAATATTTGAACAAACACAAATACGGGAAGAGTTATTTTTTAAGCACATACAAAAATTTAATTAAAAAAAAAATGGATTTCGAGTGTATTAATTGTTTCGAGCGTATCAATTATTAATTATTTCGAGTTCATTAATTATTTTAGCAGGAAAATTGCAGGCAATTGTAAGCAATTACACTCAATAAGTTCATGTAAATCTTTGAAATAATTCCCCCGTTTCTATTAAGCTTATGCGCATTGTTGTGAAAAGAATAAATCTTAATGTTGATATGGAAGAATGGTGACTTATTGGTTGATAATTATTAGCAAGTTTCAAGAGACGAATATTCATTCATTGATGCAATGTCGACAAATGATTACACCCGATATTGGAAAGAAAATTTAAACACATTGCAAGGTCTGTCCCATATAAACCCAATTTGCCAAGTGGTGTTTGATTCTCTGAAATTTCAATAACTAGATCAACATGTTTAGTTCAACCACCAGATCTGTTCAGAGGCGGCGCACCCTTTCTCTCTGATAAGTGCCCTTTTTTCAACTAAAACTGCCCCTTTTCCTTTCCAATAAATGCCCTTTCACTATCTAATTGCCCCCTTTTTATCTCTATTATGTATGCCCTTTCCCCTTCCGATAAGCGAACCCTTCACCTCTCATAAAAGCCCTTTCCTCTTCTATAAATGCTCCCTTTTACTTATATTTCCCACCCTTTCTTACAAAAAGAGCATTATCTATAGCTTCAGAGAATCGGTGCCGGTTTATTTAGTAACGGGTGCCCCATATTACAAAGCCCACACCCCCACCCCTCCAAAAAAAAATATATATATATATATATATATATTTCTCATTCCGCTCCATCGAATGTGCCCATAATTTACACGACGACTAGTAAGGGCAACACTTTCTGAAAAGTTCCCACTATTGATTTTCAGGGAAAAAAAATGATGGTAACAGAGAAAACAATGAAAGAATTATTTGTGAGTTTTAGAGAGAGAGACAGACAAAGGAGAGGGGTGGGGGAGCGGGAAGGCAGCGCGAAAAAAGGATGATAAAATACGAACCGCTCCCAACTTCCCCTGGGATGCCATTATTATTTCTCGAATTTTATCCACCTAATCCTTTCATAGTTTCATTTATTCCATTTGTCTTTCCTCTCGGGGAGTGGAACCAAACGTAGAGTTCGATCAGCAACAACTAATATCTATTATATAGGGGTCCACCCACTGATCATTATGGGAAAAAAATCAGTGGGTTCGTGACTATAGCAAGGAGTTATTCCAGAACTTGACTTATATAGTAAGAGTGGTGACTCTCCACGCTATGACATGACTGTAATCCATGGCTAGGCCCACCCTTTTGGCATGAACAAAACACATTTCAAATGTATTGTGGAGGACATAATAGAAACATGCCATCCATGGCGATTATTATATAAATAGTGCATGGTCTATCATGCACTATACTGGATTATGTCCACGACGAATACTAAATTATCCCGAGTGCATTTTTATTTCACCGAGGTCGCAGACCGAGGTAAAATAGACCTGCACGAGGAATAATTTAGTATTTGGAGATTATATAGCCCAGTAATGGTGCATAAATAGAACATACACGAATTGTTACAATAGTAAATAAACCCCTAGATCTGTAACTGTTATTGTGTATTGAAGCCCGGGCCCCCTTTGCAAACATCGAAGTTACAGTGCACGATCATGCACTATCTATAACAAAAATTTTGCACGTCATGTGATGCGAATCTAACCAATCACAGCGCGTATTATACATATACACTATTACTATACAGTGTATTTTATTATAAAATTATTATGTAGAGGTGTTGTGGTCCAGTGGGTAAATCTGCCACAATATTACCCAGCCATATTAAGTGGGTACCGGTACCAGTACCTGGTATTGTGGGATTTATTCATTGAATGCAATGAGCGTAAACTTGCCGGAGCTGATAATGCGCTATATATAACAAGAACCGAATACAAAATATGGGTGACAACAACAGCTGTCCCCAAATATACCCGGGGATACCTAGGGAAGAAACTGAACACAGGCACTACGCCTCCAGTGGCGGATCTAGGGGGGGGGGGGGGGGGGGGGGGGGGGGGGGGTAGGGGGTTTAACCCCCCCCCCCCCCCCCCCTTGGGTTGCCAAGTAAAAATTTAATGTGCATAGAAAAACGCCATCATAATACATAAAACATCAGATACGGGGGTTCAAAATAGCAAAAAGTCATTCACACATACACACTGTCTTCTCCCAACTAGAAATGCTTCAATCCAACTAACCACCAACTCACTTATGCCATAGCTTCTAATCTTGGCAAGCAGCCGACGGTGGGGCACCTTATCGAAGGCCTTCATGAAATCTAAATAAATCACATCAATTGAACCATTTTCCTCCAGAGTGCTAGACCATTCATCAACTACGTTTATCAGCTGGAGCATTGTTGAACGACCAGGCAAGAAACCATACTGCTTGACACTAAACAATTTGTTTATAGTCATATGATCCAGAATCTCATCACGAATTATTGATTCCAAAAGCTTACACACTATACATGTAAGACTAATAGGTCTATAGTTCGATGGCAGCGATCTATCACCTTTCTTGAAAACAGCACTAAAATTCGCTGATTTCCAGTCTGATGGAACCACAACAGGCTCATTCGTGTAAACAGTAGAAAATAATCAAGTAGGATATCGGCTTTTTCTTTATCAGACTCGGTAAATATGTCAAAGTAAAAAAAAAAAAAAAAAAAAAAAAAATCAAATTTGAGATTCAAATAGCTTCAGTCGTTATTTTTTTAAAACTTCGATAGAACAGAGTTAATATCATATTCACCGATAGAAAAGGGTTGGGTTTTTTTTTTTGGGGGGGGGGGGGGGTGAAAACTGAAGTCAACTTCAATGAGACCAATACCATGGGCTTAATGGGTGACAATTTCTGGAACGGGAAAGACGGCCGGAAGGAAAGACTCTGGTGTACAGTGGGGGCAGTCCATGGCCAAGAGTCCCATGGATTTTTAGCAGGAACGCCCTCTTCGATGCTAGCTTCCCATTCGTTTCTACGGAACGAGCGTCTTGCGGAAACGGATCTTTGCTTCAGAGTAGTCGGAGAATTCAGGGAAAGTTGTCATCTTTGAATAAATACATCTGTCATCTAGAAATACCTTTTACAGTTTCATGAAATACTTGGGTTATATCTAGATCAAGAGTAAATTGTTACTTTGGTTTAACATTAAATCTTTTCGAAGTAGAAGTCTGTCTAAGCTGCAGGAACTCCTTACGGCACACTGCCAACGTTCATCGCCGAATCATCCCGCTGTGCTGAAGCTGAGCTACCGCTTATCGACTCTCCACGTACTGTACAGTCCACAGCACAGGATACTGCGCAGCTCGAGCTCTCAAAGAATGAGAATTTGAGGGAAAAAGCAATTGCAGTTATGTCAGGTAAGATTTGCTTCCCTCATGTCTCTTTCTTCTTTGCTTATTCCCTCCATATGATTCACATCCAGTAATAGACCGAAATATCTCTCTGTTTGGAGGACTTTTATAACATTTTTTTTACTTTCGAGGCATAGTGATTCCGCGAAGCCAGACGTAGTCTCAGCGGAGCATATCCCCGAACGAAATAGAACGAGATTTGGGTCTAATCCAGTAATTGAAATTGACTATGTCTAATGTTAGACATGTCAGACTCAGAATGTCACATCATCATTTCAACAGTGTTCAACATGTTCAAAGCCAAAGGCCAAGAAGTGAGATTGTTAAAATATCTTTCAATCAATTGTACCAAGTTTATTTTGGTAGATAAATGGCTGTATGCATTTATACACAGTTATCTGTATTATAATATAAGTGTGAGTGGGCAGTACCGTACATCATTTGGTGTGTTGTTAGTGTTACTCAAACCTTGAGATGAATTCATGTTCAAGGTCGTGAAAGTTGTTGAGTTGTATGGCTGAGCATGAAAGCTGTGCCTATGCGGCAATTAAGAAATAGACCCTATAATAATACATGTACAGATGTAGGATTGGGGTTGTGTGTCAAGACACTTAAAGATCACATTACAAGAAAATTCCATCAAAATAAATATTGGCTTAATACTTATTATTGCATAGATGGCATAAATTAAACAAGGTTATCCAAATTCAACGCTTGGAAACATTTGAAGTAATGATTATTATCAATTATAAAACGGTAAAATACAGCCCCCGATATAGCAGCTGAAGAGCTCCTCGAACGCTGCTGAGATGTGTGACGACACACCAGACCAGGGACCAGTCCTGTCTAAGCAGACAATGTCCCATAACGTCTTACACATTTTTCAGTGCCTGTTTTGTCATCTCCTCTTCACTTATTTCTCTTACTTGACTAGCGTCAGTCTTAATGTTAGTCTGTTGCCTCACTCTTAACTTCGTGTATGGTATTATTTTGATGAAAAATGCAGCGTTAAAAAAATAAAGGAATCAGTCACTTGTAAACAAAATAAGACGGCAATGTATTTTCAGCTGCTTGCACCGGGGCATGTTCGGCGTTTCAAGAGGGAACGAATACCATCCGTGTTATTATTCGGAGGGCTTTTCAATTTGAAAGTGGGGTTTATTTCATTGATCATTGACCCTTCTGTGTATTTACAATCAAACGGTTTTAGTTATCAGAATCAGTTTCACTTTCCCTTTTAGAATGGTGTGATATACAAAACTCTTTATAATTTGATAAATAATTGCATTGCAATTACGTTCATTCATTAAAGGACGTCGTCTGCTTAAGCAGTCCCTAGTGTGACGACATCAAAACATTGCTATATTTCTGGCAAATCCTCGGATATTCCAGATGCTGAGAAGAGCTTTTATTTATGTTGTTTTTATAATCATCAGATACATAGTTGACATAAAACTTATACGATTGCCATCTGTAAGCTTCCCAGTTTCTAGTGATACATTAATTGCCATATTTGTGATTTTCTTTGGATAGCTACTTTAAAAGTGACATTAAACAGGTAAATCTTTAACAGCGCCATCTTACAGTGATTGCTAAATTTTAAAGATTATAATTTGAAATTTAATTGCATTTAATTTTTAATTTTGACAAACAAGTTGTTTGGATAATTCTAAATAGGCACATATCATAGTTCAAACTATTATTTTTGACTTGGCAAATGTGGAAAATTGCCTGCAGGTACATGTACATTCTAAGCTTCTACAGACTAGAATGGGGCATGAGGGAAAATGAGACACAGACACTTTTCAAATCCTGTTAAAAGATGGTGCTATTTACTGTCACTTTAACAACAGTAAAGCCACAGCCAATCCGCAGGTCCCCTAAAAGCGCGCTATTTTATTTCCAATTCTGCCTGACTATGAATACATAATGAGCAAGAACAGCCAGGAACATCTCATTTGCAAACTATTGAATAGACTACTTATCATTCACCAATCGTCATGAGTTATACATCAAATAAAAGAAGAGGGATCAGAGATTTGTGACATGCTTTTATTGTGTTCAAAATAAAAGACGAAATTGGTATAAAATGGTGTTCCTTTTATGACAAAAAATGGAAATTAAATGAAATATAAATCTGGCCAAATCTACCATAGTTTTATTGTGAGCCAGGGCAAATTTGACATGAGCGTAAAGGGCATTTTCTGTACTTTCCAAAGATTGAAATAACATTAATGTGCACTTCATGACAGGGTCAGGATCCAGCAATATGTAACCAATGTACACACTTTGTCTTTAAAAAAGTCAATTCCAGCATTTTGATTGGTTACCACCACGCAAAATGTTTTCTCACAGCCAGGCAACAGCTATGCGCATGTTTGCGCAAGGATGAAGCAACAGGTTGCGCAATGTTTCATTCAACGCGCACTTGGTTACGGATGGCTCGCTTGCCAATCACAGGGCTAAGATTCTATGGTCTTGACCATGGTCTTGACAACGGATGATCTGCGGCTGAATATTGCTGGATCCTGACTCTGTCATAAATTTATGGATGATTTGAATGTAACGATGAAAAAGATGAGATTCCAGCGCTTCCATACATATGTGTCTTGATGGCGGCTCATATACTTTTTATGTGTCTTTTAACAACTTGAAATCTTGTGAAAAAAGGGCTTTTGTATGACTATTTCATCAGTTATTTTAAACATTTTATTTTTAAAATTCTGACTAAAACAAAATATCCCTGTGTTGGTAAACTATTCATTTATTTTTGCAGAAAGTCTAATGAGCACAGCATTAATATTTATTGAAGAGCATAACTTTAAAGATGACCATGCGATACAGCGGGCTGGGTGCAGGGAGAAAGTTCATTTCGGGCACTGGAAATAAAATGTGCGATTTTTGCTCATTTGCATACGACCTGCGGTCTGACTGGCCATCTCTTTTAATATTTAATAGATTTTGCTAAAAATGTGCATTAAATATGTCTAATTTCAATGAATATTTTTCATTTACAAAATTTTAAACATAGACTAGATCTAGCCTTTTACAGATTCTTGGAAAATACCATGCAAACTTGTTCAAACTGCTGTGTCCGGACGGGTTGGTATCTGGATACCAACCCATCTGGACACACAACATATAGCCATCAGGGGCGATGGGGGTGGTTGCTCCCCCCCCCCCCCCCCCCCAAAATAAAAAATGCTAACTAAAAAAAAAAAGAAAAGCAAGAGCAAAAAAGTGGGGGGAAGTGAGAGAAAAAAGCTGAAAAGGGTGGTACGAGCTGTTATCTTGCTCTCAAAATCTGCTCAAATGTCAAGCTTTCACGCTTCCCGAGGAGGGAGGGAGGAAACTTCCCCCTCTCTGCGGACATACTCATGTTTATAATTTCTAAATTATACAGGTCGTCATTTGTTGTGAAAAGGTGCTTGTTCCTGCATTAAGATTTTTTGACATAAAATGTTCTTAACATGAATTAAAGAATTATTCTTCAACTTTAACTGATCACAGCAGTTTCTCTGCAGTCACTTACAAACACTATTCAAATTGCTAACTACAATTCTGGAACTAGTATTACATGTACAGTGGGTGATTTAAAGTATGGTGTTAAAATCTGATGTTAGTGTCAACAGTCAAAAGTTAGCGCTAACTTCATGCCTTTGGACTACTAAAATTGATAGTAAGCGAGGGTTGAAGTTAGCGCTAAATTTTGACTGTTAACACTAACACCATACTTAAAATCACCCAGTGTACCTAAAACTAAATCACTATCCAAGTCATGATGTTCAAGCATCAGAGCAAATGTGGGATCACCTTTAAGATTTTACATCTAGGGTGCAGTAGCGACCATCAGTTTAAGAACACGCATTTACAAAAATCACATTGTTTTTGTCTCCTTGATGACTGTTTCTCATTGAAATGTGTAGAAAGAGAACATACAGACACCTGCCTACATGTATTATGGCTGTGGGGTGTTTTGTTGTCGGGTTTTTTTTTGGGGGGGGGGTTGTCTTTTTAGCTCACCTTGGCTCGAGTGAGCTATTGCGATGGAAATTTGTCCGTCGTCCGTCGTGCGTCGTGCGTCGTCCGTCGTCCGTTAACTTTTTACATTTTCATCTTCTTCTCCAAAACCCATGATCGGAATTCAACCAAACTTGGTAGGAATCATCCTTAGGGGTAGGGGACCCAAAGTTGCTAAAATGGTACATGTGGCCCCCAGGGGGGCCCAGGGGGAGGGCCCCAATTGTAAAAGCTATGTAAATTTCAAACATCTTCTTCTCCAGAACCAGGCATAGCTCACACTTGGTATTGTGTATGGAGATACCTCTATAGATGAAGAATGAATGTTGTTCATGAAATTTCTCTGAGTGGCCCTATAGGGGCCCTGTGGGGGTAACATACTGGAGGGGGGGGGGCGCTGCCAGGCAAAATGTACATTCTGATCTTCTTCTCCTAAACACATGATTGGAATTCAACCAAACTTGGTAGGAATCATCCTTAGGGGTAGGGGACCCAAAGTTGCTAAAATGGTACATGTGGCCCTAGGGGGGCCCAGGGGGAGGGCCCCCAATTGTAAAAGCTATGTAAATTTCAAACATCTTCTTCTCCAGAACCAGGCATAGCTCAGACTTGGTATTGTGTATGGAGATACCTCTATAGATGAAGAATGAATGTTGTTCATGAAATTTCTCTGAGTGGGCCCTGTGGGGGAAAGAGGCGGGAGGGGGGGGGGGGGGGGCGCTGCCAGGCAAAATGTACATTCTGATGTTCTCCAAAACACATGATCGGAATTCAACCAAACTTGGTAGGAATCATCCTTAGGGGTAGGGGATCCAAAGGTGCTAAAATGGTACATGTGGACCCCAGGGGGGCCCAGGGGGAGAGCCCCCAAGTGTAAAAGCTATGTAAATTTCAAACATCTTCTCCAGAACCAGGAATAGCTCAGACTTGGTATTGTGTATGGAGATTTTTTTCTGGGTGGCCCTATAGGGGGTCTGGGGCAAGTTGTCCGCCATCCATAAACTTTTTACATTTTCAGCTTCTCCAAAACCCATGATTGGAATTTAACCGAACTTGGTAGGAAGCTCTGACTTGGTATTGTGTATAGAGATACCTCTATAGATGAAGAATGAAAGTTGTTCATGTGCTAGAGAGAACATGCACCAGATGTGAATTGATCCACCTCAGGTGAGCGTCATGCCCCCTGGGGCTCTTTTTTCTTTTAATGATCTCCTTTGGGTGATGAAACACAACCATGAGCAAACATTTGGATATATACTGTGGATTTCATAATCTTCGTTAGAAACCACCTGGAAAGAAAGACCACCTGTCTATAAAGACAACATTTTTTTGTTTGCCTTGAGTTTTTCTCATTCAAATGAACATAGAGAACACCTCTCTGTTAAGAATGCTTTTCTTGTCTCCCTTAATAGGTTTCACTGTATTTCTTTTCTTCCTTTCTATTGTGTACAGCACCCAAGAAACCTGACCCACCTGTCGTGGGTAAAGTGACCCATCACAGCATTGAATTGTACTGGGATGCAGCAGCCAAGCAGGATACCGTGTCTAAAGGAGACGGGAGACTACGATACATCATCCAAGAATCAGATCTGACGCAAGGATGGGGCAATGTTTACACGTAAATACAATTTTATTTTATTTCATTTTAGGTCACTTCTGAGCCTGTGTATGTATGTATGTGTACCTGAAAAATGTTAAGTATATTCTAGTCCATTCTTGTTCACTTTGTCTTGCAATAATGATAATTTAAAATGATCTGTTAGGAATTATAAATGGTGATTACTTTATAAGGGCAGCTCAAAATTAGGAGGATGAAAATTACAAGAAATAAACATTGTAATACACGTATGTATATTTGAGTTCAGTACTTTGAAGTAAGAAAATACATGTAGGCAAGAAATTGCAATTTGGGAAAAGGGCAACCCCCACAATAGTGGGTTTTTTTCTTCACAAAAATGTGTCCATAAGGGGTACATGTTGATGGTAAATAATGAAAGAACTACTATTGCAATGCTGTTTCCATTTTAACTTCATCCTTTCAGGTTTCCAATGAAAAACCCCCACATGTACTGTATTAAAAATAATGGTGTTACAGAAATATAAGTTATTTATGGGCTGTGCAGATTAAGAAAACTCAAAGAGTTGTGTGCTACATGTACATGTACACTGTATTAGCATGAATTACTCAACTGGACAGCTACCAAATGTACGCTTGTTGCATGCATATATACACATTCATAAAGAGTAACTTAATGCTATTTATAGAGTTCCTTACAAACATGTACCCTGGGAAAGAAAGGGAAATTTCTTTCATTTATAAATTTACGTATGAGATAATTTAAGGTAATTTTTAAAGCCATTTTTCTATGAATTCTGTCCTTCATTGTCTGGTGATCATAAGCCCCCTGCGTTTGTTGACATTGTTACTTCCTTAGCAACTGACCTAATAAAGGTGTGCATATTAACAGATGGCCTGATATCTTGAATGTGCCGATCAATGGATGCATAGGGTTCAGACTTCGATCTAGGGCATATCACGTGGCAACGCTTGATGGGCAATTATAAAGTCTCTTTCTCAGTTATCAGTGTAGTCTTCATATTTGTCATCAATCTTCTTCTTTCAAGTAGTTTGTTGGTACTTAAGCCCGGCGCACACTGCATGATCTGACTACGATGTGATTTTGGGAAAAGTTGTTATAACATTTGATGTGAACCTTCAAATATGTAAAATCTTTGTGATCAGAGTTCCGAATAGTAGTATGAATACTAAAATCGAAATTCCGGGCTACTGCAAGCCCCCGTGTAGGAATAAAATCGAATTCAATTCCAAATCGTAGTGATGTCATACCAATCTTGCAATCGACTAAGATTTGAAGCCGATTTGGCCTTTACTCTAACAAGAAGAATTGCAGTTAAAGGAGAATTAATCTCAAGCAATAAAGACGATAGTGTTCAAAGGTGTTATTTATTCCTACTTGTTAGACTATATGGCTTCGCGTCAAAATATACGAGATCGATACGAATCAAGATTTTATGAGCAAAATTTATCATCTGCTAGCAATATGTATCGTCTGCTAGCAACACATGGGGGCTGCCATTTTGTTTATGTGTACAAGAAGATTTTCTTAATCCAAATGCCCAATTGCCTTTTTCAAAATTAAAAACCCATTTGAGATTAAAAATATAGAATAGATATGTCAATTTATTTTTAAACTGAAGATTTCCTTTTTATATATTTCTGTTGAAAATCGATATTCGCTTAATAAAAATCTATTTTCTCAATACTGGACGTATGGGACGGAGCAAATTAATTCAAATTTTATGGATGCTTCTTCCCTGAGCATCTATAGCGGCAAACTATGCATCCACCTGCTTTCAGATAATGGACTTGAAAAGTCAGAATGCATGCTGCATATATTATGTTCTGCTTTGTTTGGCAAACCCAAGGAAATAGATTTTTGTTAAGCAAAACCAGACAATTTAAAAGTATCATTATAAAGATTTAATTGTTATAATACATGTAATCACCCACATTATATTTTTCGTCACATATGGGATTTTAGGTAATAAAGAAAAACAATTTAGGTTTTGGATTCAAAATATCTTCCTGACTGGAACATTTCTCAATGGTTCATGTACAACTCCTAATCAGGAAGAAAATGGCACCCCCCATGTAAGACGATACCGGGTGTTGGAATATCTTTATTTATACCCTTTTCTGATATCTTATTAGAAAACGATTTAGGCCAATAAGTAGGAATATATTACACCTTCCAATATAAGTAAATTTGTAAGCAGGTGTTAATTCTCCTTTAACCAAAATTTCGATATTAGTATTGGTATCATTATTCCGAGCTTCAAATGAGATAATTTCACTTTTTTAAACTTTCACATTTAATGCAAACTGCAATTTGTTTGAAAATCGGGTGGCAGTCGGATCGTATTATTTGTTGGAAATAATGGCAAATTGTAGGTGTTACCAAAGTCACTCAAGTGTACAATGATTATGAAATAATGCAAAAATATTCAGATTCATAAAGAATTCATTCTAATCCTAACCATTACCTATAGTGGTTTGTACACTTGAGTAACTTTGGTAACAATTTTGAAAAGAATTAACTCTTGTGACTCCAACTTGCCAGAGACAGACATTTTCCACTGATGTCTCTGACAAGGGGATAACACCTACACTTTGCCCTCATTTGTTGAAAATACTTGTAAAATAATGCAAAAACAGTAAGATTCATGAACAATAAATTCTCATACCCATCACTATTTTCCATTTAGTACCGTTGGAAGAGACGGACTTGTGTGTATAACTTTCATTTGAAGAAAGTAGAGTTTCACATGGAGTCGAGTGTGGAATTATTCTGTAGCTGTTGTTAAACAGCTTAGTACACAAAATGCAGGAATGAGTCATGCATTTCAGAGATTCCCCCCCCCCCTGAATAAGAATAGGTAGGTATAGATCATTTTACAACCTTCAAAACTCTGTTGTACTCATCCAACTGTTAAAAACAGGAATCTCATGAGAACGATGTTAAGAATAGTTAGAACATATGTACAGCAATAGCAGAAAGTGGTACAAAAGTTGCTGTAATGTAGATCTATTTAATGCACACAACACTAGCTGCAATGGACACTTTCAACTCATTTTAAAAGGGAAAGTCACTTTTTCCATTAACTGTCTAAACAAAACCATCACTTGGCTTTGCATGGCCTGTATAGAAGAGCAAAATAAAATTGTATCACATGACCCTACACAGAAACATGCTGTAATTGATATGCCCATGATGACAATGCTCTGGACCTGGTAAACTATTGTTACAAGAAAACAGCCTGCAGCTATCGTCATGGAAGGTTGATGAGCCATAGTGCTAAAAATAATTTTCAAACAAATTCTTGCTTAATTCTTCAAGTTCATTGTTACTATCTTGGACGCAACTATATGATAAACAAACTGTAGTTAAAACTTTTCAACTTAATTTTAAAAGGGAAAGTCACTTTTTTCCCATTAACTGCCTCTTTGGTTTTGCATGACTTGTAGAACAGCAAAATACAAATTGTATTGCATAACTCGGCTCTAAAGGAGATGGCCAGTATTTTCATAAATCAATGATTATTTCATATGCATCATCGTATGCTATCGTCATAGAAGTTTAATGAGCCATAGTGCTTCACTGTAGGAATAATTTTCACAAAATTCTTCCTTAATTCTTCAAGTTCAATGTTACATGTACTATCATGGACGTAACTACAGGATAAACAAACTGAAATTTGTGTTATCAAATGGATGGGCTAATTTTTATCACCCAACAAATGACTGAAATCTGGGAAATAATTATATAAGGGTATGACAATTTCCTAATGTCCAGCATCCAAAGTGGAATTGTGTTAACCCATAGAGGTACAGAGCTTTTGGGAGGTCTAAATTGATCATCTGTAATCCTCAAATTGGCAACAACTATTGTTTTTTTTTTTGCGCTCTTATAGTTTGAAAAAAATAAATATGGATATAACATGAACCAAAATGAATTATGATTGTAAAATCTAAGTGGAAACTGCCAATTTGAATGCAGAAATAGTGATTATTTAATATTCACTGCCTTGCCAATTTAAAGACTAATGATTAGCTGCACTTAAATTGCTCTTATTCGAAAACACACCATCCTACCACATTGAAAATAGACTTAAAATTTTCAATGTATTTTGTTCTTTCTACTCATGTATAATGTGTAATGCCCAGGTTTCTGGATCCACAGATACTGAAAAAACGTCTCCTAAAGGAGACATTGTACCTCTATGGGTTAAAACAACTAACACTTCACAACTTCACAACTTCCAAACTCAAATACTAATAAGTTTTGTAGCATAAAAGTTTAACTGTCAAGTTACAATATAGAAAGTGATCCATAATTGTTTCCTCAACTGTGGTTCTGAACTTTGTTACAGAAAACATGCAAAAGATACAGAAGTCCTTATGTATATCCCATGTCCTTTATCTGTACATCTGTCATCTTCATAACCTCTGCAGTCCATTTCCTTGTTCCCCACGAGGTGACTTGGGGAGATGGAAGCGGTATTGTTGAAACTGGCACCCATGCAGGAATCCACGCTTCATCGTCTTTGGCAGGCCAAATGAAATGGTCACATCCTGCAATTTGAAATAGAAATTAAACATGTTTATATCATTCATATCTTGCAATAACTTGCTTTCTTACATCAGTGCTAAATAATTAAATGTTTCGTCCTCTTAACTTCTTCTGTAGTCCAGATTGTCTACAAAGCTAGTTCTTACCTGTCACCTTTTTCAGAAACTGAATCTTTGCTTCTTTTCTTTCTTCATCAAAGTTCATCACTTGCCCAGCATACCACTTGGAGCGTCCATATTTAACTGCTACGAAAATCCCTGGTTTCAAACCTTGTGTGACTCTCTGGCTGGCCTGTACTGATGGAGTTACAGCAGTTTGCCTGTTGCATGGCATACCTGCAGTAAAATAGAAAAGTGATCCAGTTTTGTGGTAGCCAAAAAATCATATCACTGAAATGCATAATTCACAATAGAGACTGGAATTCATCAGGAATTAGATTTCCTTCATTGATTTCGAAAAGATCATATTCTATCAACTTCATGTCTACATAGTATCTTTAAACGAATAATCAGACCTTGTTCAATGTCAGTGTTAGCTTGATTAACTGGAGAGCAACATATCTTCTAAGATTCTGTGTAGGTTATGACATAACAAACCTTGTTATGATGAGGACAGGGCCTGATCATGACCAGGATTTTCTGAAGCCTCTGCTGGAACAGCCTTCTCCTTAACACCAGAGTATGAGCTTGAGGCGACTTCTGGTGTGAGGAAACAGGAAAGGGAAAATATAGGCAATAAAAGTTCGCTGAACGTAGTTAAAAAGAACAATAAAAAAAGAGCACTTATAAAGCCAAAGCACCAATAGAACTTATCCTATTGTTTACACTAAAGATTGTTTCAATGCATTTTAATCACATATTGTTAGGAATTGTGTATTGCTTGTACATTTTAGCACTTTATTTCATCCATTTACTTCTTTTCTTGTGAGGGTGTCATGATGTACAAAATTTTTTCAACTAAATTAAAACTAAAAAATACCTGGTTGGTTTGCTGTTACCTGTGAGCCACCTTTGAATTTCAACTTCTTTGTTGTCCATGTACTTGTGTATTCCTTGTTCTCACACATTTCTTCTCTATTTTGGGGGCAGGAGAGCTGTATATACTTGTTTTTATAGGTAGCCACTCCTCTGACAGCATAGATCCTACTTGTCCCTGGAAGGGTGGAGACATTTGTCCTCATAGGTCTACTTCTGTTCACATCGCCTTCACCAACATGGATGAATGTGCGTCGAGAATGATTGCACTGGCCAGAAATGTTTGCCTCTTTGGTGAGATGCTGGTGGCAGTAGGTGAACATTGAGGTACTGTCATTGATGATGGTGTCCGCTTGTGATTTGACAGCTCTTGAAATGTTGCTCTTCACAACCCCGCCTTCTCCATCACATGGGTTCTTCCCATGGCGGGAACCAAAGTAATGTCTCTCTACTATGGGTATTTTCAAATTTTGGGAACCGAAGGAAATGTCAGTGAAGCTCACTCGTGCCTTGTATTGCCCAAAGTGGTTGATTGCAAGCTCAACGAAGTGCGCCACAGCATGGCTATCATGTGTCCTGTCATTGGAAATTATGTCAATACTTTCACGAACAGGCTCCTTGTTAATGCATGACTCAGTTCAGCACTTGTAGTAGGCAATCATGGGGTGTAGTGTGACTTGATTCTGGTACCAATGGGCCGATTGCACCTCCTGCTGCATCAAGCAACGATAGTTTTCAGCAAAGTCCATGACCATGATGACTTCATTTTCCCCAGGAGATTTGATACACTTGGAAAACTGTGCCTGTTGCCAGCGGGCTTCAAAGAGATGACGAGGGAAACATTCCATCTCCTGCAAAAGCTCCTCCACCAGTACCTTCAGACTGCCACGATGTCTCTGGAGAATCACCCTCTTCTTTTTTCTTTCCATGTCATAGGTGGTCTGTTCCCATTTCTGCCATGTAACTTCCTTTGTGCATCTCGTCACCAGAGGTTGAAAATATTTTTCCAACTGATGTGTGCCACACTTTTTGCACTGTCTATCAATGCAAGGTTTCTTGGGATATGGCCCATCATAGTCGCAGAGCGTCTTGTCTGATGCATGATATCTGTCAGGCAAGTTGCACTTCATCTGGAAATTTGCAGCTGTATGAGTTATTGCCTTCAGTTTCAGGTCTACATTTGTGCAAGTTTCACACAAACACTGGAAGAGTTTGGCTTTTGTACTTGGGAGGACATGCTTCGGCCTATTAAAGCTTTGCAAACTGGGCACGGCTTACAGGTTTGGGAGTGTCTTTGGCATACAATTTCAAAGGCCCACTGCAGTGCCCACAGAAACCAGGCTCGGACCATGCAATACGCGATTGTAATGTTCGCACATTTCCAAATGTGACACACCGCGCTATTGAAAATTGTCCCGAGTCCACTTCTCGAAAGCAGCTCCCACCGTGCTACATACAAAATAATATATACACATACATACCTATACATGCACATAAACCTTACACATATCCTAATATGGGGTGGCATGAGATGTTACATTATATGACTTGCGTACAGACGTGTAAGAAAAAAGTCATTTGACAGAGGTAGAATGTATATGTATAGACTTCGTTATAAAAGTTCCTGTTCCTCGAATAACTGAGTTACTGATGAACTAAAGGGGGTGCATAAGCCTGTGGGGGTAGTACAGTCGGCCTTCAGCCACCTGCCACTAATCATCAGCCGCGAAGGAGACTCTCTCCAACCGTTGACCAATGAAAGATTTAGATATCAATACATTAGCCCCAGTATCCGATTTGCAGGATTATAGCTGATAATAAAGTATGAGAAATTTTCCTGTGTCCGGCATTTGTTTACTTACTTTTTTTTTCTTTTCCTCCCCCTTTCCTCCTTTTCTGATCTTTTCTCTTCTTTTTTTTTTTCCTTCCTCCTTTATTCCCTTTTTTTTTTTTAAATGTTGTCGTTTGTAACAATTCATGCCACGCATAAACAAGAAAATGTGCAATTATACAGCCGCAGTTTCAATACACACACATAATATATACATGCATACATTATACATCCAACCAAATATTAATGTATGTCAATGTTCTATGAATACAATACAAAGTACAAATACCTACACCCTCACATGCGCACCTATAATCCTATGGGCTTTATATATTCGTCTTGTTCGGAGAACGAAACGTATCAGTGCTCTTTGTTTATCGATGTTATTACTTTTCAGGAGGCCCTGAATTTCTTGAGGCTCGTTCAAATTTGTTTCTGTAAGCAACATTGCTCTTTCGATAATAAAATGTGGGCATACAATAAGAAAATGATCAATTGTTTCTGTCTCTTTACAGATATCACATAAACCAGTTGGATGTAGTTTTAAACGAAAAAAGGTCAAAGTTAAGCCCAATTATACCAAGACGAAGTCTATATAGTAAACTTTCACAAAATCTGTTAAGATGACATTCATATAAAGAGTGGTGAACTCTCGGTTGTATCTGTCTCAAATTGCAGGTTGAAATCTTCCACCGGTTTTGCCATTCCTGTGTATATTTTAAAGTGATCAGATTCTTTACTTCATCAAAACTTAGTTTGTTCTTGATTTCGATGTTTTTTGTTAATGCCAATTTTGTGTGAAAATCTGCTGCTTCGTTTCCACTTATGCCACAGTGGCTAGGTATCCACTCTAAATTGACTTCTTTACCATGGTTCTTCAGTTTAGTAGCTAAAGTCAATATTTTGGTTATGAAAGATATATTTCTTTGGTTTTTTATGGCTAACAAAGCACTTAGTGAGTCACAAAATATTACTGCTCCTACGTAGATTTTCTAACCAAGTTAATACAAGTGATAGCATTATGGCTAGTCTCATTACCAGATGTTAAGTTAATGTTGTAATCATGAGGGGAAGAACCTAAATTGGGATGTGTTCTTCTGGAAGTTTTGTTGTTTTATTATGTCTACTGTGTAACAATTTTGACACTTTGAAGGGGGTGGACATGAGGTTTCAATTTTTTATAAAATTTCAGCCAAAAATTTTCTCTTTATCAAATTATGTCAACTATCTCTTAAGACTGTCAGATGGGATTGCAGTGCTTAGAGTAATCAACAGTCACAATTCTTCCATCAGTTCAGTTACTAATCAGGCCATACCAAAAATTTCCCATTACATTAGACAAATGAAAAGCAAGCATCTTTGGACATGTACCGTTAGTCAAATGTAGACGTACGGTTTTCAGGAGATGCTGGTAGTACAGTACTTATACAGAAGTGTTCATCTTTTTTAATAAGCTTTCCATGTTAATTCATGGAATTAACAAACTTGAAGAAGATATCTGCGTATTGTACAGGGTAATGACATTGTGTAGGTAATAATGCAAACAAATTACTCTTCAAATAACCTGAGCTGTTTTATGTTACGACCAAATCGTGCCAAGATGTTTGCAAAGCAGATTCTGAGAGTTTCAGACAGGCTCCAGACATCTTGAGATTGTAAGGCTTGACAAGATCGGGACCAATACATGATTGAAGGTATACATGCAGTGCTTTTATTAGGAGAATTGAGAGAGCATAAAATCTACTTACACGTACATGTGTACCTAAAAAAATTTCTAGCTTTCGCCAAAAGAGCTTTAGCAGTACACTCGTCAATCTTATTGTTTGGTTTTGTCTAGATGCGGTGAAGAGTGACACATTCCAATTTGTTATGTCAAGTTTCGCTTGAGCGAAGTTACAAGAAGTTTTAGACAATGCTTCATTTTTTTCTAACTCATTTTTTATTCTGTGGATCACTGTGACATTGCATTGATTGTTCTCTTTTGTATCTATTACCTGATACCTTTAGAAACACTATATTATGATGTACAGTACCTCTTTCATAGTAGTCTTCTCTTAAGTTCTGTATTAACTACATTGTAGATCGATTCTATACTATTTTTTGTAATAACTAAATAAATTCCACTGTACATTAAGAGACTGCACTGTGTCATTTCACTTTAAATGTCTCTTTGTTTAGTTTCTTTAAAGATGAAATTCTGCATGGTATATTTCTTTAAATTGATTTAGTCTTTAAGAATAAAATTCCAAGATTTTGTTGATCCTATACCTAGAGGAGCAATTTCAAAGGAATTACATGATACCATTTTTACCACTAATGCAATTATGCTCCCCATAACCTTTTGGTTGTGATTTTTAAACATTGTAGAATAAACTTCATGAATTTCTGGGTTGTTTTTTGGGATGTATATTAGCTGGACAGCTGAAGACAAAAGTTTGGAGTACCAGTGTCTCAAGTTCCATCACATTGTCAACCCAACGGCCTCCAAGCTATGGGACATACATGTAGATAGATAGATAGATATTAGCTGCATGTTACAGTACACAAAAACTTACGTCAGCATGGATTCATTCTAATGAACTTGCAGGTGTAAATTAGAAGTTTATATCTTCTGTGATAAATAAATCTGAGATGAGAAAATGAAGCATCATCTGTAATGCAGGTGTTGTATTGACAGTAAACAGCATGATTAAGGGACACGGTCTTTGATGAGGTTATGTACTTTGTTGCCTACCTGAGCATGTATTGCCACCAAGCTAAGCACTATTTAAATTATTTTCTGAGCGAAGAATGAAGGAATTAAAAGAATACAAAATATTTGTGATTTAATTAGCTGTCCCTATGATAACCTAAAAAAAGAGCTCTGGTGAAAGATGAATTAGGGTATAAATAAAGATATTCCAACACCCGGTATCGTCTCCTAGTCATTTACATGGGGGCTGCCATTTTCTTGCTGATTTGGAGTTGTACATGAACCATTGAGAAATGTTCCAGTCAGGAAGATATTTTGAATCCAAATCCTAAATTGATTTTCTTCATTACCTAAAATCCCATATGTGACGGAAAATATAAAGTGGGTGTTTACATGTATTATAAAAATTAAATCTTTATAATGATACTTTAAATTGTCTGGTTTTGCTTAACAAAAATCTATTTTCTTGGGTTTGCCAAACAGAGCAGAACATAATATATGCAGCATGCATTCTTACTTTTCAAGTCCATTATAAATCCGAAAGCAGGTGAATGCATAGTTTGCCGCTATAGATGCTCAGGGAAGAAGCATCCATAAAATTTGAATTAATTTGCCTCCGTCCCATACGTCCAGTATTGAGAAAATAGATTTCTATTAAGCGAATATCGATTTTCAACAGAAATATATAAGGAAATCTTCAGTTTAAAAATAAATTGACATATCTATTCTATATTTTTAATCTCAAATGGGTTTTTAATTTTGAAAAAGGCAATTTAGCATTTGGATTAAGAAAATCTTCTTGTACACATAAACAAAATGGCAGCCCCCATGTGCTGCTAGCAGACGATACATATTGCTAGCAGATGGTAAATTTTGCTCAGAAAAAATTGATTCGTATCGATATCGTATATTTTGACGCGAAGCCATATAGTCTAACAAGTAGGAATAAATAACACCTTTGAACACTATCGTCTTTATTTTTGAGCGTAATTCTCCTTTTAAGTACTTCCTGCTAAAAACAAAAAGTGTCCATTTTATCTACCAAATCACATGTAGATAGAGCTCCTGTGAGTAAAATTATTTATATTTATTTTTACATTGAATAAATTGATCATAGTTATATTCTATTTTGAATTTTTTCATAAAGATGTAAGATTTGGCAAAGGAGATCATCATTCACTGTTTAAAAAGAAATTTTTCTCCTGTGAATGTCATTGTTTTCACCATTTACTTACTTTTTAGTTTGCATATTTTTGGGGGTCAACTTACAAATTGTAGTAATATGTGTTATGTTTATTTTGCAGATTCTTAAGAAAGTGGGAATGGACTTTGTGTTGAGTAGTACATGTGTGTGTAAAGGATAACATCTAAAGATTGTAACTCTTTAAAGCTTGTAGAGGAGATCAACAACAGATGGTGTTCCAAAAGGATTTAAATCTAGACAAGTCATAAAATCTAGCCTACATGTACCTGTACCATGGTTATGCAATTGGAACTCAGCTTGATGAATGACAAGTGTTTCCAGGGATGCATATATGTTGGATACAATGTATGTTTTCAGGAGTATTACAAAGTATTACGTGGCTGATTTTCTCACCAGAGTGGAATTAATTTAAATTGCCCAAATAGTAGACATTCAATTGCCCATGCTATAACCAACAGAAACAGACAGACTGACTTGGGATTTACAGAGCTTCCTTTTATAATCAAATCTTACAAGTCGATACTAAAGCCAGCTTGTTAATAATTGGTACTTAAATTAAAGGTATATTTTTGTAATTCTAAATTTTTGTTGGATGAAATGCATAATATGATTTGAAAAATCAACATATAGGCCTATAGTACTAGCAAGTACATGAAAAAGTTGTCAGTGTGTTTTGTTAAAAACATAGTTTATCTCTAATACAAAAGTCTGCATGATTTTTGTGGAATGCAGTCATGAAGAATGGCAAGATCAATCACAAATTCACTTATGTATAGAACTACATACCCTGTTATTTTGATGGAGTTCCCCCACCCCTCCCTCACCTTAATAATGGTAAATTGTACATGTGAAAGAAGTACATCTTGAAATTTATGCTTACACATGACAAGAAGACTAAAAAGCTGCTCTGAAAACATTTGCACAATGCTTCATTTAATAGTTTGCAATTTCTGCAATCCAATCATTGTGTCTGAAATACTGCAAGAACAAATAATGGATGGTATTGAGGAAACCGAAGAGTCGCATTGCAAAGCATCTACATACTACATATTAGGTCTCATTTATGCAAATTGGTTCAGTTATTGTTCTGAAAACCCTTGAAGAACATGTAAAATAGAGAAACAAAATCTTGGGAAAGCTAGAATTGAATAAATCTAAATTTAGATAGATAGAAACAACAGATATTTTTAGCTATTAATTTGATCTGTTAATGTGATGCATCAAGGTACAAATAAGTTTAATCATAAGAGAACTCAGTGATTTAGAACACGCACAAACTTTTGTTCTATAAAGTGTGTTCAATGTTTAGTCATGGGTGGTAGCTTTCCTCCATGTTGTTTTCATGTTACTATCGCAACCAGTACCAACGGTGTTTAAGTTTGAAAAGTGTTAATGAGGGATGCATTGATCTAGACCTCACTTTCAGAGAATTTGAAGTGTATCAAGAAATTAGTGAAGCTCTATTTTCAATACCTATACCATACCTGTGAGGAAATACAACAAAACATACAATAAAAGCTACACTCTATGTAAATTACAGCTCTAGCTTACATTTACCAGTAATGGTTGTGAGAGGTCAAAGGTCAAAGTGATTCAGTTGAAAGAGTAACAGAAAAATATATATATACAGTAAAATATAAAATGGAGTTCTGTAGAAATGAATTTGTTATGTGGGAAGTAATAATGTTATAAACGGCTCTGATTAAATTTAATGACAAGTTTGGGATAAATTTCTGCTTTCAATAATTAATGCCCTTTGATTCCTCTGTCCATGGAATTGGATGAGCCGATTTGATTGTAAAAATGAGGTTGGGTCAAACTTAGGATGGCACTGAAATCATGCTTGGATCACAGCTGATATACTATGTACTTGTTTAATTTGTTGTAATTCTTTTTTTTTTCATTTGTGTGTACTGTGTGTTTTTTTCTCATCAAATATTCATGAATTTTATTTGATATTTTTTCTATGTTATTAATTCAGTGGATATGGAACCAATCACATATTTGATGGCTTGGATCCTTCTGCACAATACAAGTATCGTTTGAAAGTCATGAACAATAATGGCAACAGTGAATTCAGCCAATCAGTAACCGTCACAACAACAAGTAAGTATTCGTTAATATAACCAGATGTTTTAAATATTAATGTAAGGATGTGTTTAATTTACCAGTGATTTTAGATAGTGATAAAAATATACAAATTATCAAAGCGAAGAAGAGCTTTGGCGAAATAAGATGAGCCCTGGTTAAAAAATTAGATACTAGTACTCTATCAGGCTCTTTACACTTGCAACATTTTGCTTAGTTCCATATTATCGGTGGGGCTAGATGAGGATTTAGCCCCACCAATAGTACGGGACTAAGCTTAGCCCACTTTCTTTTCTCACTACATTTTACCAAAGTGGGCTAACTCCATAATAGTACATGATTATTTTAGCCCTGGAAAAAGCAGGGTTAGCCCTACCAAAGGTGGGGCTAAATGTCAAAAGGTGGGATAAGTGCTCTGGCTAGGGAGATAGTATGGGACTAAAACTGCAAATGAGAATAGCAAAAAATATAGTCCGGGTTAAGGATAGTACGGGTTAAGGATAGTACGGGTTAACAAAATCAAGTGAAAAAGGCCTTTATAATAGCTGCAAGGAAATATGGGGTAACCTCGCTAGTCATAAGGACCGCTATTCATAAGGACCACTTATTCATAAGGACCACTTATTCATAAGGACCGCTATCCATAACGCGTGACTAAATGAAGAGCGGTTTTGTATGAATAGCAAGCAAACCATAGACAAATTACCTCGCTATTCATAAGGACCTTCGTTCATAAGGACCATTATTCATAACTATTCATAACTATTCATAAGGACCACTATTCATAACACATGTTAAATGAATAGCGGTCCTAATGAATAGCGAGCGGACCCGAGGAAATCTCACTTCCACAACAGAACAAAAAACTAGCTCTTGTACTTGTAATTATGCGAAGCAAGAGTAATTTGTAGACAGATTTCAGTATTGGCTCTTATTTCATGTAGCTGAGCAACCATTTTAATAACATTGTCAACTACATGACTGCCTTTATTTCTGATTTATAAAGGCATTGTTTTATACAAGGTTGTTATGACACATGTAATCAATACTGAGACAAAAACTCAACCCATGTGAAAATGTGACATGATAGCATGTTCTACATGCATCATTAGTCAACTGATGTGGTATTATTTTTAAGCTCAGGATATAAATGGAGTACTACTTATTGTCCTTTATGTCCCTGCATGAGAGGCCACAAGTTATTCCCATAATCTACAAGTCATTCCCATAATCTACAAGTCAATTGATTGGTTATATGTCATTTTTTTAAAGGTTCATAATTCCATGGTTCGTTTTTCTGAAGGTTCGTTACTCCGACGGTTCATAATTCCAAAAATGAAATAAGGTTCATAATTCCGGAATGAAAAATGGTTCATATTTCTGAAGGTTCGTAATTCTGAAAAGTTATGAAGGACTCTATTGTATTTTCAGAATTACGAACCTTCAGAATTATGAACCGTTTTATTTTCGGAATTATGAACCCTATGTCATTTTCAGAATTATGAACCCTTTTTCATTTTCAGAATTACGAACTTTCAAGGGAATATAACAAACTTTCGGAGTAATGCATCAAATGTTCGATATTATGAACTCTATTTTATTTTCAGAATAATGAACCTCCGGAAAAACGAACCTTCGTAAAAACGGGTACCCCCAAATAGATTTAGTGTTCAGGACTAAAGAATAGAGTAAATACTGCAGTTTTATTTCATATTTATTTGATTAGCTCAATTTCACAACTTTCCAAGTCTCTTTAATATAGGAAGCTGAAATGGCTAATAAAATTTTTTTTTTAAGTGATTTCTTTTTAATATTTGAAGAGCGTTGATTGACTCTAGGTTATATTGTACATTCTATACCATGATATGTACATGTATGTACTTTCTTCTTATCATGTTTTCATACATTGTATGAACATGTACATCCAAGATGAGTTCATTATTTACAGCTGAAGGACGTCTTTGTTAAACAGGAATATATACCATCAATGTAGGCCCATGTATGTGTTGACATTAATCATACATTGTATACAATAGACCACCTGCCTGTTGATCAATACCAAACCCAATAGTCATCGAGCAATATCACCAGGTTTTATGTTTGATCAAATCAACGTCCTGACCCCTTTGACATTTTATCGTAGTAATTAATGAGAAACAGTGGCTATTCAGAGGCAGTGCACAATTTTAAGCATGTACGTTGCTAACTGTACATACATGTATGTCTAGTTTATTATTGCAATATTTACAATATTACTCAGTAAGATTTTTCTATATTGCACTGTTTTGCGCAGATTGTTGAAAATAATGATGATCATCATGATGATTGACTTATAATCAGAAAGAAAGATAAGAAAGCAAAAGAAAGAGATGATATAATTGGGTAGAGAGAGAGAGACAGGGGGGTAAATAAAAAAATAAGGAAGATTATAAATATGTGTAGCCAGTAAAGGAGAGAAAGAGAAAAAGAAAATTTAGGAGGAAAGAATACACTGATGGATGAGAGACATAGATAAGGAGAGGAAAGTAAACTAGTCATTGTTTGTAACAAGAGCAATAAAAAGTAAAGGGGTGGGGAGGTCATGTACATGTAGAGAAAGAACAAGAAAGAGAGAACGACTCAAGAGTCTAGTGTTCTGTGTAGTAAAATCATGAAGTGGGGCTTTTTTGTAAATTATATGAAGATGTAGAAGAAAAAATCCACCTTCACATTAGGAAAAATGCAATTTCATGCCAATTTAATATAGACAAGTCTATATTAAGAACACCAAGACAAATATCAGGTTCTCATTCCATGAAGAACATTGAAAGTAACTTGAGTCAAGTTTTTTGGATTACAGATGGCACATGAATGACTGATAGGGAGATAGATCAAGGTCGCATCCCTCAGAGACAGAACACGATTTGGTCCATTCACACTAAAGGAAAAATTTAGAATTGAGTCCTGATTAAAATCCTGTATTATTGTGCTACTGTAGTTCAAAGAAGGACATTGTCCTGAGTCAAGTTCTAGGGATTACAGATGACATGACTAACTGATAGGTAGATGATAGCTCAAGGTTGCTTCCCATGGATAGCATTCCCTTCAGTTGCAGCAAGGTTGTGCAACAAGCTACCCACCACCCACCACCCTGATGAATGCTACATCTGTGGACCAGTTCAAACACTTTGGAAGGCCCACTTATGAGGTGTTACAAGAAAGTTGCAATCAATTGCAAATCCCCCATTTGCAATTGATTGCAACTATGTATTTTGAATGGAACTTGCAATCAATTGCAAGACTTGCGACTGATTTGGGGGATTTGCAATTGATTGCAACTTTCTTGCAACACCCCCTTATTTTGCTAAACAACATGGATTGTGATATGTTTTTTATTGGCTCAGCTGGTCTCTTTTTGATGTTTTTCATCATTGTTCAAGTAGCCATTTTACAGCTTTGTGGAGCAAATTATGAAGCGCTTTGTAACTGTATTATACCAAATACCAAATCCAATATACACTAAAGGAAAAAAGAAACTTATAAAAGTTCAAGAGATCACCAAATTAAATTCTCTGCATGGAAATGTACCAAATTTGGATATAATGTTGATTCAATGCATGGCTTTAAATGACAGTCAATAACAAAAAGTTTTCTTCAATGCCACAAAAGAAATGTGCACTGAAGCAAAGGACTCTCTAATCCCCAAGTCACAAAGACAAACTGCAGCCTTGTACACCATATGCATGTCAATGAATGAAACAAAAGAATTTCAAAAGGGATTTGCACCCCTCGAGCAAGAGGATATTGATGTTCTGCCATGGTGCGCCCGTTCACCAGACCTTTCCCCAATTGAACATCTCTGGGAAGAGCTTGGTCGACGTGTGTCAACCCATCAATAGGGAGACGCTCATTGCAGCACTGCAAGAGGAATGGAACAATGTTCCCCAGGCTACCATCGCGAATCTGATCGGAAGCATGCGAAGACGGTGTACAGCTTGCCAGCAAGCTAGAGGTGGACATACTGGCTATTAATCTGTTTGGATATGAACTTGCAAATCCCTTTTGAAATTCTTTTGTTTCATTCATTGACATGCATATGGTGTACAAGGCTGCAGTTTGTCTTTGTGACTTGGGGATTAGAGAGTCCTTTGCTTCAGTGCACATTTCTTTTGTGGCATTGAAGAAAACTTTTTGTTATTGACTGTCATTTAAAGCCATGCATTGAATCAACATTATATCCAAATTTGGTACATTTCCATGCAGAGAATTTAATTTGGTGATCTCTTGAACTTTTATAAGTTTCTTTTTTCCTTTAGTGTAGGTTGATTTGGATAGAGACATGACATTAGACTCATTCACACTAAGAAAAGAGAGATTTAAAAATCTTGAAGTTTTGTACTCATTCACACTTGGGATATTGATATATATCTTACTCCTCCATTCAGATCCTCACTAAGTAGTGATATTTTTTTGTGATTTTAATCGCTGTTCAAAAAATTTATCTTGTGAATTGCTGTTCCTCTGTGTGTGTGTGAACACCCTTATTGGTTGACCCATCGCATATACAGGTCTTATCATTAATCCCGTGCAACTCGGTGGGGGTACTCATAATACCAGCTTGATTTCAGTTACAATCCTTAGTTCTCATAAAGAAATCAATATTGTATACACTTCTATATCAAAGACATATTGGCAGTTTTTTTAGTTGCTAATACAAATTTGGCGGTCATTATTGGGGTCTGAAGTGTCGGACCGTTGACTGCACCCATAGGCCATGATACATCCATGCTTGGTAAGCTTCCCAAGTTTCCACTCAAGAAATAATATATTTGGCTAGAGTCAAATTAGAGTCTGTGTTTGCAGACCAGTTAGTTCTTTTGTTGATGACGTTGGGGGGTCTCCTTGTACCTATCAGCTTGAATACAATTTCATTTTGACGATCTTTGTGATGATTGACAAGTTAATTAATTATACTATTGCTTCAAATTCATCGAGTTCAAACATGAAGCTACGGTTCAAAGTATCTCTTGCATAGTTAACACATGGACATTTTGATCGAGGAAAGGAAGTAACAAATTTGTACTGATTGTACATGTATATCGTTGAAGGGATGATATGTATATGTGGACAGGAAATATAACATCACCGTAGACAGCAAATATAAGTTCTTACATATACCACCTGCATGTACATTGTACATGCATTGACAAAAATAATAACAGAATCTAAACAACCAAAGAAAACCCAATTTTATAATTTGTATACTACATGCATCCTTGTGAATATGGTCCACTATTTGCTTTCCTGCCTTCTGTTTTTTTAATAGGTCAAAAAGTTTCAGATTTGTGTATGATCCATCATCATTTTGGATTTGAATACAATTTTATTCAAAATCTGTTGATAATTGATAATGTAACTATTCCACTTATTTGGGCAATAAACCTTTACAGTTATATACAGTGTATTCACTCAATCTATTTTATTTCTATAATTCAATCAAAATGATTATTTTGCAAATTATGTGGAATAAAGAAAAAGGTAAGTTATACGCCCTAAATTGAAAATTTCACTCACATGTTTGTATAGATCTGCTTATAAAAGTATACATTATATTCTAAACAAGCTGTTTATTGCAAAAATTACGCATCATATTCTATATTTGCAAAATTACATTATCCCAGTTGTTGCAGCACATTCATGTACAGTGCATAAAGACTTCTTGCACCGTAAAACTGCACATGAAATGTTTAGTTACAGGAGTTTGAAAACAAATCTTTGTTTACCATAAGTATATTTGTCATTGTATAATAATGATAAGAGGTATCAGAATCAAACTTACCTATATATCATCTAACTGTATGCCATCACATTTTTTGTAAATAATCACTTATAGCACTCCCTAAGAGGGTATATTTACATTTTATAAGTCACCATTATCATATAACTGTTATTTTAACACTTTGTATTGTTTTCACATCTTATTGATTTTGCATTTGGCATTTTATCAAGTTTGAGAATTTTTTCCCCATGTGAATAATGATGATAATGATAATAATAATATGTTACATTTATATAGCGCATTACATGAATACCTCAATGCACTTTGCAAGGTTCTTTTTATTATTTCATTCTTTCATTATTGTTTTTTATTATTTTATTATTTTAAACCATCCGATCTAAAGGTAGGGAGAAGAGGAACTGGACTAATTGGTTGCTACAGTGAGACTAGATTTACAATAAAAATCAGTTATTGAATACAGCGTGGAACAATGTCAAAGGGATCTCTTCATCAATTTATGTATGCTTTTATTGTAATTCCAAAATGATATATTATATTACACTATGTAACTTACTGAGAGAGTCAGATTCTCATTTGATACAGACACCGTTAATGCAACCCTCAGGGAAGTTGCAGACACTTTCCCTAAATCCGATTTAATCAGCTCCTTCATGTACAGTGTATGTACCCCCTCCTGTTCCTCAGGGGCACTAGGAAGGAGGGATTCATTGGACTATCTTTATTGTATCCCCCGAACTAGTGTTCGGGGATACTATGGATTTGGCATCGTCGCGCCGCGTCCGCGTCCGCCGCAGAGATTTTCTTGTGAGCGCTCTACTGGCTGCAGTTTTTGTCGGATCACCTTCAAATTTCACATGGAGGTGCATTATGGTAAGATGAAGAAGCCTATTGTTTTTGGTGTGGGCGGAGTCATGGTTGCCATGGTAACCATATTTTTAAAGAAATAGTAAAGATTTTCTTGTGAGCGCTCTACCGGCTGCAGTTCTTGTCGGATCACCTTCAAATTTTGCATGGAGGTGCATTATGGTAAGATGAAGACGCCTATTGTTTTTGGTGTGGGCGGGGTCGACATGGTTGCCATGGTAACCATATTTTTAAAGAAATAGTAAAGATTTTCTTGTGAGCGCTCTACCGGCTGCAGTTCTCGTCGGATCACCTTCAAATTTCGCATGGAGGTGCATTATGGTAAGATGAAGACGCCTATTGTTTTTGGTGTGGGCGGAGTCAACATGGTTGCCATGGTAACCATATTTTTAAAGAAATAGTAAAGATTTTCTTGTGAGCGCTCTACCGGCTGCAGTTCTTGTCGGATCACCTTCATATTTCGCATGGTGGTGCATTATGGTAAGATGAAGACGCCTATTGTTTTTGGTGTGGGTGGAGTCATCGTTGCCATGGTAACCATATTTTTAAAAGAAATAGTAAAGAATTTCTTGTGAGCACTCTACCGGCTGCAGTTTTTGTCAGATCACCTTCAATTTCAAAACAACTAAAAAATGACAAAAGTACAAAAAGGTCAAATTTGTCAGCAGTGATACCCGAGGTCCCAAATTGCCACTTTATCCATTTCAGTCACAACATTGATTCAAATGGGGGATGGGTGACGGGTTCGGGGGATACATGTACTCGGACTGGGGGTAGTTATTATATCATTTTCAGTTTACCAATTATTCTTAATGTGTGGATAGTCATTTTTGTCACCTTGATCACTGGATTTCAGGCCTACACTCTATTATATCCGATCCATTTTATATTAAGAACTTATTATCAAATAATTGTATTTTTCCAGAGGAGCCCCAAACTGGTGAGCAACTCCACAAGGCAATCGTCCTAACGCAAGATCTGCAGAAGGTGCAGGAGATCCTAGAATCTGGTGATGTCTGGATTGATGTCCCTGACAAGTTTGGTTATACCCCACTCATGGCAGCAGGACAGAAAGGACTTGTAGAGTAAGTACAATGAGATAGATGTCCCAGACAAGTTTGGTTATACCCCACTCATGGCAGCGGGAAAGAAAAGAATTGTAGAGTAAGTACAATGAGATAGATGTCCCTGACAAGTTTGGTTATACCCCACTCATGGCAGCAGGACAGAAAGGAATTGTAGAGTAAGTACAATGAGATAGATGTTCCTGACAAGTTTGGTTATACCCCACTCACGGCTGCAGCACAAAGAGGACTTGTAGTGTAAGTGACTACATTTTACACCCCCTCCCCGTTCAGTGGGTGCCCTTTATACAGGGTTCCAGAATTATTGTTGTGAAAGGATGTTTTATATTTCTTGTCAAGAGCAAGGGGTCCTGCGTAATCTCATATTTGGGAGTCATGCTCGAATGCCTTAGACCCCTGTTAATGGTAACCATGCCTTCCATGAGCATATTCTAGAAGATTCTGGGACCTTTGCTGTGGCAACAATTACATACATATACTCTATAGTCAACTCAAACCAATTTACTAATGTCAACACTAGAACCAAAATCGTACCTTAACCTAACCTAAAATCCAATCACAACTTAAGACTTAAGCTATATCATGTACAAATAAAGCCTACAGCACATGTTAAAGTTTCATTTGGTTCAGTATTCTAGAATGCTGGTAGTCTGATAACTATTGTAGAAATTGGGTATATGTGTAATAACTACAATTTTATAGGATTTGAAGGTTTGCATGGTGAAGTTGTAATTCAGAAAAAAGGTTTGCGGTACAACCATGTGAGTTGGAATAACTCCACGTTCCGGTCAGAATGCTCTGGCCGTCGTCAGGAGAATAATAAGGGCGAATAAATCAGCAGAATTTATATATGAAGCGGTAGAAATTCTACACCTTCACAACTTGTTTGTAATGTTAGGCAACTCACATGGTTGTACCGCAAACCTTTTTTCTGAATGACAATTTTGTGTGTTATTGCAGGATGGTAGACTTATTGATAGAACACGGAGCAGACATTAACATGCAGAATGGTAGCGGGAAGGACGCCCTCATGCTATCCTGCTTCGCCGGTCATCTAGATGTGGTCAGACATCTACTCTCTCATGGTGCATCATGGGAGAAGAAAGATCTAGGAGGATCTACGGCTCTTCACTGGGCGGTGGATGGGGGACATAAAGATATTGTACAATGGGCTATAATGGATGGAAGTAAGGTAAGATCACTATCTCTGTCTCACTTCTCTCACGGGTTTAGGATATATTCTTCAGCGACAAAATTTGCTCTTTGGTCCAGCCCTTGACCAAACATTATACGTAACCCTAATCCTTAACCTATATTTTAGATGAAATGAAGCCTGGAGAAATTGTCGCAGGAGGAAGTGCCATAGCACTCCTCCTGTGGACCAGTGGTTTCTAATCATTTTTTGACCCATGACCCCATCTGACACTCCTTTTCATTGCTGATTCTAGAAGAATACAATCATTGGTCGGTACCATTTCCTTCTGTGAATTCAACTGTACATAGATCCTTATGGGATTTTTGTTTTCCTTATCATTTAGGAGCAATTCATTACCTATACATACATGTATCGTCGTTGAATTCACGAAGTGGCACAAACGTTTTTTACGTTATGGTGAATGGAGCGCATGTATGACTAAATAGCGCGCATGGTACATGCGCGCATCCAATGTGTCACTTTGTGAAAAAGTAAAAAGCGAATTAATGTGTAGTTCGCAGGACAGACTGTTGTGTCGCTTCGCGCATATAAAAACACATAATATTTTTTCACAAAGTGGCACAAGGTGACACAAATGTTTGCAGCCTTGCACGGCTAAGATTTCACATGAACAACTCTATTTTTCTCCATGAATGGGTAGACAAGATTCTTCTCGTTCTTAACATACATGTATATGATTTATCAATTTAACTCATATCAACAAGTCAAATTTGCTGTTTTCAATATGCAAAAATTTGAATCACGTTTTTCTCGGAATGCGTTTTGAAAGATCTCACTCTGCTATTATTATCACAGATTGATGAGAGGGATGCTAGCTCAGGATGGACACCCTTGATGCGTTGTGCTGCTATGGGCGGCAACCATGAGATAGGCGAGGTACTACTACTCGCTGGAGCTAATGTCAATATGAAAGACAAGGATCACAAAACACCACTCATGGTAAGTTTCTCTTCTATAGAATTAAAAAAAGAAATGCTCTGAAGTTTCTCACAGGAAACGAACGACACTGGTTTGATCGTAAGTATATAACAAAAAAATTTTCAGAGATTAATTGACTTAGACCATCTCTGCCTCTAAAATAATTAAAGTCTTGTGTATAGGGTAGTGAAGTGTGCAATAAATTTAGCATGGTATCAGTGACTTGCTAACACGCAGTCTTTCTTTTATCTCATAACTAGTTGCTATGGGATTTTATTTTCAAGCACATTTAAAATAGTTTTTATAAGCTTTTGGACATTTAGGTATAATTTGTCATTTTGAATTGTAATCTGATTCACTTTAGGTATCAGGCAAAGTATTATTTGATTGATTGTTAAATCCATCTTTATGTTGATACAGATGGTAATAGTTATTATATTTTGAATTCTAAGGAAATAGGTGGCATACCACTAAAGTATATTTTCAACTACCAGTATGTATGTTTGCTTCGTAGAAATCAGTATTTCAAATGTCCAAGAGCAGCAGAGGGTAATTTTGATAATGTTGCATGTTTGAGTTCAGAAAATGTGATTTTAATCCATAAATATGTGAATCCTGTGTAGATTGCAGCACTGAATGGACACCAGAAGTTAGTACAACTGATGGTAGAACAAGGAGCAGATCCTATGGTTAAGACTGAACATGGCATGTCAGCTTATGAGATGGCAAAGTCATTTGATAGAAAGGTATGTTTCCTTTATTACCTTAACATTTCCCCAAGCAACATTTGCTCAGGTTTGATTGTGATAAATAAAGAAAAAGGTTTGGGGTTGCAGTTGGGTTTTAGGTTGGGTGCAGAGTTAGGTTTAGAGTTAGGTTTAGAGTTAGGTTTAGAGTTAGGTTTAGAGTTAGGTTTTGTGTTTGACCCAGGGCTGAAGTTACTAATTTGGTTAAATTCTCTCAAGGGCTTTGAATGATGACTTGATCACCAATTGGTATAGAAGTATGTGACTTTTCTTTTTAAATCAAGCATATCGAGTTGTTGCCATGGAAACCATATCTATTACTATCCACTTTCCCACCCAAAAAAGGGTGATTGGCAGGGTGTTTATTGCTTTTCCAAATATATAGTGTTTAAAAAACAACTTTTGACATGTACATATACATGTACATGTATGTCTTGGTGGTCTCATGTTGAAACATGAGCATAAAAGCTCTATGGATGAAAAATGCAGAAATATCAGTTTCAAATTTGCAGGGCAGTAAAGTGTATTAACACCACCAAAATTTCCTTCGTTGTGGCTTATTTTACAATTTTTGTATTCTTGCCTTGAAATAGCTTACTAGAATAATCTCTTGCAAGCTAAATTTTGTTCTTTTGAAATTATAATAATAATACATAACATTTATATTGCGCTTAATACAAATGTTTCTAAGAGCTGAATTGTAGTATTATTACCCTGGCTTTAGCCCAGCTGCCCTATAAGGCGCTGAAAGCATTAAGGAATAAATTCCTACCAGGTACCCATTTACTACACCTGGGTGGAGAGTGGCAAATGTAGATTAATGTCTTGCCAAAAGACGTTAGTGCAGTATGCTGTATTTTATTTATTGTAGTACCTTGTGAAATAATATCTGTTCTCTCTTTTTTTTTCCTTTCCATCATTTTCCAGAGAGTGATGAAGTACTTTGAAGAGGTTCTACACAATACCAAATCAAAGAAAGGCCAAGAATACTGACGAAAGATTGAAGTTAAAACAACTATAGTCAAACCCTTACATCTTTGGTCAAATTCATAAATTTCTGCCAAACTTTGAAGTAAAAAAGGCAAACTTGCATTATCTGAGCTATGAAATCATTTTCATCATAGCTCTAGTGCTGAATTCTGATTATGTAAAAAATGTGTAATATATACATGTAATGGATCAATTCATCCTCTGTGTGCTACTGTTTTCAGTGGTCTTGGACAATGAACGAAATTGTAGAAATATTGCAAAAATTACATATATTTATGTATTACCAAGATAAGGAAGGAATACAGAGAGAAGGGGATAAACTGCATAGGGGAGGGGAGGTGCCGAGTGAGATGGAAGGAATGGAACATATAGATGTTGTGACAATTAAAAAAGGTTTCAAAAATGCTTAAGGCAAAGCAGGCTATCCATGCACATCAGAATTCTGAAGATATGTTATTAATGATAAATGCATAATTTCCTTATTTTGGTTCGTAAAAAGAAAGAGGATTAATACTGTGAGGATGAGAGTGTCACATAGCAAAATGTTTTCAATGTTATTAAATTTTACTGAAATAGAAACTTAATATGATTCATAAAACTTGAAAGTGTATAGCTTGAAAACTGCTCTAATTTTTTGTCAAAGGGTGAAATTTTAATTTGACCAAAGATGTTGATGAAATTTTATATTGCTTGATGATTTGAATCTATGAAATGACTTTGAAATTTATACCTCATACTGTCTTAGGATATCATTATTAGTCTTGATGATTAAAACAAGAAATTGTTATATTCCACTTATAAAAATGTTAATTCCATCATAATTCTTGAAATATGTATCCAGTAATTAATTATTCTTCTTCATTTATATAGAAATGTTTTGCACTGTTTTTAAGAATGTTTCCTACTTTATATATTTTTCTTACCACATTATATACATATGTATTTTGTTCAATTCCAATATTCCATAGTTCAAAGTAAATAATTTTATGATTTAGATTGCAAATCAAGTTCAAAGCTGGTATTAAAAAAAAGAGGAATTTGTTGCAACTGTACTAGCCAATAGCCACAAATAGAATACTGTTAATTTCTTGCAAATTTTGCGTATTTTAATGCTAATTTAAGAAAACAGTTTTCATGATTAATACAATTCCTTTTGGTAAAATGGAGCAGACAGTATTTTCTAGTTTTCCATTTTAAGATAAGGAGATAAACATCCATTCCATTGATTTCTTCTAGCAATATATTTGACACAATTTAATTTTTTGTTACATCTCGTCGTTGGTTATATGGAGAAAAATGTTAGATCCCTTTTGGTAATATCGTAGTTCAGTTTCATGGCATACCACACTGTACAGTTCTTCATTTATAGTGCTCTATATCCATTACATTTTGAAAGGCCTATGCTTCTTGTATAGCAAGAGACTTCTATGAAGAATTTGAACTGGTATTTTGAGCAAAGATTTCTTTCTTGTGTACATGTATTTAGGGAGCTTAGCGAAATATAATGACAAATAAAAATGCGGGAAAGACGCAAAAAGCTAGTTGCTAGTTTTGTCTGTGCAGTTAAAATTACAATCAGATTTACCTGGATAAAATTTTTCAGTTTATTTTGCTTAAAAGTGTTAATAGAGTTAAATACTAATTCTACATTCTAATATTTGGGTTCTGCCTCTTTGGAATGAAATTATGATTTTTGATAATTTTGTCGTTTGTATCTTTCCCGCATTTTTACGTGCCACCATGTTTTGCTAAGCTAGTTTAAATAGCACGTTATGTGATACAGTGAAACCTGTCTATAAAGACCACTCAAGGGAGACAAGAAAAGCGGTCTTTATGAGCAGGTGGTATTTATGTACAGGTGGTCGCTAAAGCAGGTTTGACTGTATTAGTAGAATTACTAGACATTACAGGGTTGAGTGTAGGCTTGCTATTGAATGCTTTAGACATGACTGGTAAAGTCATCCTGCTATTCCAGTCCTCTATCTTTCCAATTTGTGGAATATAAAATTTTATGTCACAGTGGCGGATCCAGGGGGGAGGGGGGGGGGGGGAAGGGTTGCACAGGGGGCATGTGCCCCCCGACCAATTTTTTTTTTTTTTTTTTTTTTTTTTTTTTTGCTTGTCAGGTAATTATGGAGGGAAACTGGACCCTCATAACCCCCCCCCCCCCCCCCCCCACTGAGCGAATTTTGAAGGTCTTGGGGAAAAAATTTTTTTGGCGACATCCCCCCCCCCTCACTGAGCGAATTTTTGAGAAGCTGGCGAGACCCAAAAAATACGGGTCTACCTTTTCCAAAAGTTGACAAACCTTCATTTGTATGCCCCCCTGTTACTCAATCCTGGATCCGCCACTGTGTCACCTTGTTAAATTCAAGGTCATCGATTGATTTCATTTTGTGTTTTTTGTAAAATAATTAGTGCAAGCAGAGTTCTTTTGTTGGTGGTCTGGGAGTGTGAAGTACATATTATATTCTAGAGTTAAAATATTGTTTGCTTGATCATTAATGAGGGAAAGGCAGGCTTTTTGAGATTTTTACATTTTTTTTATCATGGTAATATATTCTGTATCTAAGTAACCGGAGGAAATGGCAGAAATGAATAGTTAATGTTTATGGCATTGCGCCGGTCTAACAAATGCTCACTTTTTAATCCCACCGCACACTGTACGATCGGTCTGCGATCCGATTTTGGAAGAAAATGTAATAGCATTTGATATGAACATTTAAACACGTAAAATATATTTCATTGAGGTTCTGAATAGTCATATAGATAGTAAAATTAAAAATACAACCTGTTGCGAGCTTTCTAGTCGGAGGAAAGCCCAAATCAGCTCCGAGTTGTAGTGACGTCAGAGCAGTCTTACGATTGTCTACGATTTTAAATTGATTTGCCCTTATTTTGAGTATAAGGCTGACAGTGCACCAAAATCCTGTTTAGTATTCATATCATTGTCCAGAACTTGAATCAGGTAAATTTTATTTGTTAAAATGCCCGTATTTAATGATATTACAATTTATTTCTAAAATGGGATTGCAGTCGATCGTATCGCGTGCAGTGGGCTTTAGACCCTTGAACAAACATCCTAAGCCCCATTCAGATTTAATGTCTCGAGGCACATTTAATACAATTTGTGTGAATGAATGACAAGATTTTGAGATTTTTAGTAAAAACATTGCTATTTGCAACAATGGTCCCGTGCCCATTCACTTACTGTATCTGTGTGCTTTAGGATACAGATATGTGACCAGGGGAGCGTTTCATCAAGTGTTTTTGTCGGTAATTTTTACCGACAACTGTTATAAGCTACTGAAATCCTCGCATCTGATTGGCTGAGAGCAAATATGTTGGTAAAAATCACTGACAAAGCACTTGATGAAAGCTCCCCTGAACTACGATTATCTCATTGTATATCGCTGTTACAGACACATGTCCCAATTGGGCTTTAGAAGTGGTCATACTCTGGGGAGACTAGAAGAGATATTTGTGAAACTGATTCTTGAATGTATGGCTCGAAAATAGAGACTTTGTTTCGTTTGAAAAGAACATCTATATAAAAAGAAAATACTGGAATGACTTTCATAGAATATTTCTTTTGTAATAAACATGGTGTCAGCTACATTCTGATATCGCTGGTCGATATTATTCTGGCTAGTTTGTTGGTATTGTTTTATTTGAAATTGATTAGTTGTGATGGGATAACTCTTAGGAAATGTTGATGCTATTCGAAGTTGATGTGGAAATATCTGGACGTTCACAAACGAGTGAAGCTGCACATAGTTTTGTTTGCAATTTCTCTTTTCTCATGACCCAGTTGAGTTTTCTTGAGGTCATGTTTAAATGTTTGAAAATGATTGATCCATGTAAAAGTCTAGTTCCTAGATATCTAGAAACGAAGTGACACATGTATCATAAGATATTTGATAGCATTATGTTATAAAAGTCGGTGAATATTTCAATGCTGAATTAGTACAGCAATCTTTAATGGTTTCATTGAGAATAAAGAACTTAAATTTTGAAAGATGTTAGGTGTTGTTATAGAAAAATGATTTCCTTTAAGAATAAGCTCCGTAAGTTCACTTGTCTTTTAACTTGGTATAAATATTTGAGTTTTGTACAATTATTAAATGTTTAAGAACGAGGTCTTTAAAGATCGAGCATATTAACATATTTACACCCCCTCCCAAAACAGGGCATTTAAATAACATATGTAGAGAGTTGATAGTGTTAATGATACAAATATGCGACAATCATCTTATCCATATTCATACAGAAATTAGAATTGTATTTTCATAAGCAATATGATCTCCATGTGCTTTTAAGCCGTCCAAATAAGATGTGTATCTATGCATTCTTACAGTATGTGACATTACATGTACTGTGAATCTGTTATCATTCTTATAATCACCTTGATTAGTTATATATATTGATATTGAATTAAATTATTATTCCGATTCCAAATCATTTCTGGTGCCTTTGTTGATCATTTTTAATGTGGCATTGCTGTAATGAGATTATTTTCTTTCTTATTAGAGTTTTATAACTTTATAACAAGATTCCAATGTAAGAATTCTGTTTGATCAGAGCATGTGGGGTATAATGATGATAATGATGATAGTGATGATGGTGTTGATGTTGACGATGATGGTGGTGATGGTGGTGATGGTGGTGATGATGATGGTGGTGGTGATGGTGGTGATGGTGATGATGGTGATAATGATGGTGATGGTGATGATGGTGATGGTGATAATAGTAATGATGTTGGTGATGGTGGTGATGATGGTAATGATGGTGGTGATGGTGATGATGATGGTGATGATGATGGTGATGATGGTGGTGGTGATAATGATGGTGATGGTGATGATGGTGATAATAGTAATGATGTTGGTGATGGTGGTGATGATGGTAATGATGGTGGCGATGGTGATGGTGATGATGGTGATGATGATGGTGATGATGGTGATGATGGTGATGAAGGTGATGATGGTGATAATAGTAATGTTGGTGATGGTGATGATGATGGTGATGATGGTGATGTTGATGATCGTGGTGATGGTGGTGATGATGGTGGTGATGACGGTGATAGTGGTGACGGTGATAGTGGTGATGGTGATAGTGGTGATGGTGATAGTGGTGATGGTGGTGATGATGGTGATGGTGATGGTGATGGTGGTGATGATGGTGATGATGGTGATGGTGATGATGGTGGTGATGGTGATGATGGTGGTGATGATGGTGATGGTGATGTTGATGGTGGTGATGATGGTGGTGATGATGATGGTGATGATGGTGATGTTGATGGTGGTGGTGGTGATGGTGGTGATGATGATGGTGATGGTGATGATGGTGATGGTGATGATGGTGATGGTGGTTGATGGTTGTGATAATACAGGGAGTAATGACGATGATAAGGGTGATGATGCCGTCAAATATTACATTGTATTTATAAATGTTATGATAGTAATGGGCCTAATGATAGTATACATAGCGATGTTTTTTGTAAAACGGCAAATGAAGCTTGGTGAACATGCAGATTTTCAATTTTTCATCAAACATAAATCGCATTCCACACAAAAAAATATGAAAGATTGTGTACTGTTCTTCTTGAACTTTAATCGCACTTGGTCAGGGAACACATCACAACTACATAATGGCATTTTCTTTAAAAAAAAGTTTCACCGTTCCTTCTATCCTTCTCCATATGAGCCTGTAGTTTTCCATAATATATTCAAACAGTGACAACTTCTTGAAACACAACAACCGATGTCAATCACTGAAAGTTTTTCATATTTCTAGTCCTCATTCTGTTATAATAAATCAAAATTACGAGACATCTAAATCTTGTTATAAGTGGATGATTTGGTAAGTACATAACAATCATATATTTTACTATAAAACCTTATGGCTTGCTCTCATATCTGGCAAGAAGCAATGGGTTAGGGCCATATAATTTTTTTTTCTACTTCAATTCTTTGGGTGTATACAAATGGATGGCAGCAAATGTACATAACTTTTTATCTTTATAAAATGATTTGTAATATCTTTTGTAAAAAATGAATTTGTTTTGCAAATATCTTCTACAGCTTCAGTACATCATGAAAATGTAAGCTAGAGTGCTCTCGACACCCCTCCCCCCCAATCTACAGATGGCACTGAGCAATCCTAAGAAATTAAAATTCATGAATATGTGAGCATTTGCACAGTTCCACTGATTAGTATAGTATAGAAGTATAGAAGTATAGAAATGGTTTATTAAAAGATCATCACAGCCAACGGCCGAATTGCGGTCCATTTCACATGATACCATACAATTAAAATCAAAAGTTCAAATAACGAAAGATATGACATATATAACAAATCAAACATAGATATTTCATAATTCATAATTAATTATGTATAAAGAGTAATCAATTTCCTTTATTCAGAGAAATCCTGTTCCCCCATTTGCAATTTTATTGGTGGTTTTGATCATTCAGGTCAGTGGCAGATCATTTTTTTTTTTTTTTTTTTTTTTGGGGGGGGGCAATCTAGCCCGTGCCCTCCCCCCCCCCCCCCTTTTGAAAGAAAAATATGCATTGTATCCCCCTACTTTTGATTATGCCCCGCCCCCCCTTTTTTTAAACTGATAACTTCTTTTTTTGCTTTTTTTTTGCTTGTCCTGAAGAGAATTATGGAGGGAAACTGGACCCCATAACCCCCCCCCCCCCCCCTCCAATGATCAACTTTTGGAGGGCTGGTGGGAAAAAAAAACTGATACGAAGTTTAATTCCAAAATCATTTGGAGTGATCAAAAGTGTCACAGCATTCGAACATTCATTTAAACAGCACCACCTTTTCAACACATTTCTCACAAGATTGAAGCAAAAAAAATTCCAAACCTTTGGAGTGATCAAAAGTGTCACAGCATTCGAACATTCATTTAAACAGCACCACCTTTTCAACACATTTCTCACAAGATTGAAGCAAAAAAAATTCCAAACCTTTGGTTTCAATAGTTATATTTTGTGCAAAGAAGTTCCCAAGAAAGGAGAAGGGTAGAGATGAATTGCTTTGATTGCTTTGATTGTATCTTTACTTTATGCTTCAACTCATAGTGATAGAAGTCAATATTAGCATCATACTCTACAAGTCATGCAAAGCTCAGTATCTATTTTGGTAACTACAGTCATGCTTGTTCTCATGTTGTGTCTCATATATCAGCAATAAGTGCAAGCTCCTTCACCATTTTGATCTCTTTAGGTGTTCTGATGTAGTGTCTTAATTCAGAATCTGGAATGTCCTTCTCACTTAACTCTGGATTATTCATACTTTCACTTGTGTCATGTCCAGATTTCATGAAAGAACTCTCTTCTGCTATTGACTCGTCCTCAAACCTTCCCTTCCTCACACTTGCTTCATAAGCAGGAGGCAACAGGATGAAGTTATTCTCCTGGTCTTCGATGTCATCCAAGTCTTCTGGTGGTTCAAGGTGAGACAGGAGACTCTTCTTATACTTGAGGATGTCGTCAAGGAAAAACATCCAGGAGTTTCTTTTGACTAGGATAGCCTTGGACACCCAAGGAACCTTTTTCACCATCTTTGCTATGATGTTTGTTAGTTCCTTGTACCGTTTTTTCATCAGATCTGGGATTCTCTTGTTCAAGACGGATCTACCAAACTGCGGTATTGTTTTCTTGTGGTTTGCAGGAGCTGAAGTCTGCCAGACTATACAGTAGGATGCCAGAATCAATGCATTGGCATGACGACCAGTGTTCAACCACAGTTCCTTGGCCAAGGCAATTACTTCTAGAGTCTTTGGTGTCAAACGGTCATCAGCCACACCGTACTCTTTCAAACATGTAGGAACATAATCCTCAATGCTAACTGTATCTATATCAATCTTCAGCTCTTGAATCAAGTCTCTACTCGTGGTCATCAAGAGCTCTCTTGGAGTGTCTGTGATCCCAAGCAGATTGATAATCATAATAGGCCAGTCATGTTGTCTACATGTGATGTACACACATGACACACACATTGCTTGTTTGCGCTCTTTCTGCATGCATTTGAAATGACCAATATTAAAAGCTCTCTTGAAGATATCCCCAGCCTCCTTGTGCATCTGTTTGTTAGCAATCTTCATACTCTCACAGAGATTGTTGATATACTTTGTCCATTTATGGACCATGGACTTATAATAAGTGGTTGAATTGGCGAGGCGATAGTCCTGCTTACCAAACGTAGGGTTGAATGAGCCTCCAGAGTGACAGGACTGACTGTAGTCTTGAAAATCCTGTCATAAATAAAAGGAACAGAAATTTAACTTATTACATCTGTATTAATGTTATCAATAATTGTACAATATATATATTCATATACAGTGAAACCTGTCTATAAAGACCACTCAAGGGAGACAAGTAAAGCGGTCTTTATGAGCAGGTGGTCTTTATGTACAGGTTCCTTTAATACACGTTTCAATGAGAAACACTTTTCAAGGGAAACAAAAATTGTGGTCTTTATAGACAGGTGGTCTTTCTATACAGGTGGACGCTAAAGCAGGTTTGACTGTATATATATAAACACAACACAAAAAGTAAGTTCCCCCTAAATCAAAATGGCATAACTTTTTAACGAAAAGGTTTCGAACAAAATAACTTGGTCAGAGTGTTCCTACACTTATTGACTAAGATCTGTGTGAAAATGAAATTGATCCGTCGAGTCATGCATGAGTGAGCACACATTCAAGGCAAAATTGTCACTTTTCAAAAGTCACAAGAGCAATTTTGGGGGGTCATTTTGGCGAATTCTGTTTCTGAAACCGGTGAAACCGGAAACGGCATTCATTTGCAGATGATAACTAAATGTATTCAAGTGATGTGCAAGTAACTTCATTTAACCATTCATTTTTAGGAAAAATGCAAAAAACTAGCATTTTCCAAGGGGTATGAATAATTTTGTTGTTAACTGTATATAGATATATATACATGTTTATACATATTTTTCTTTAATCATGATTCATTTCTTATATTCGTATCATACACTTTTCTACCTTCTTGGTGGTGACTTATGAAGAACAAACCTTATTATTGTTTAATTATGACCAAAGTCTACAGCACTGATGTTTGTATTTCAGCAGTATGTTAATATCTTAGAACTGAGCTGCTATTTTTTACTTTCAACATTTCAGTGCTCTTATGACTCAAAATAAATACATTGTTAAAAGAAAGTATTTCTCAAATAAATACAAAATAATGACACAGAAACAGGATCTACCAAAATGATTACTTTATAATACACCTTCAGTATTCTTATTAAAGTTTCAATATGAAATACTAAAAATCACTGCAAATTGGCAATGCTGGTAGAACATGTAAGATTGAGATCGTTTTGCCAGGCCAGGCAACACACTCTCGAGTCTTGTACAGCTCAAATGTTCTTTTCAAGGATATCTTCAGAAACAAGGGGAGTCCTATAACTGATTACAGAGGAAATGCTAAATTTGGGAGGATATGTAGCTCTTTAGATGCTTGTTCTGCCCCAGAATCTTTAACATCGTTCAGCCTACGTCTACAGTGCTCAACTCAAGGCATTTTATAATGCTACAAGTGGGAGTACAACAGTAGATATATACCCCTTTGTGACATGTGCTGTTATTGTTAAGTCCTTTTGGACGGGGTTGGGCTAACTCGGCACAGTGCGGTGACTATGTTTCAAGAGTTGAACTCCACGCTATGCACCGTACCGTCTTTTTTAGCCTTAAATTTCATGTTTTTTATAATTTTGTATAAGTTTTCAACATTACTTCTTTGTTAATCATTATACACAATGATATCAAAATAATTTTGAATTTAAGTGTTTTAAAAAGTGTAATTAATGCGAAATTCAAGAGGAATATTTACGATTAATTCTCTGGGCTCACTCGGCCGCAAATTTCCACCAAGGCCGAGTTTGCCCTAGTGCCGAGTTAGCCCAGATCCTTTTGGACCTGATCACAGTTAGTACACACCATCTGAGAGTGCTAAAAGTGTGAAAGTAAACTTACCCCTTCTGTGACAAATGATGTTGAGTCCTCTTGTACCTGACCACAATTAGTACAGACCACCTGCCCTTCATCTCTATCAATGGCCGACTCTCCACAGTTCTTACACTTCTCACCTTCCATGTCCTCTGAATAAAACAAAGTATTTTGATAAATCTACATGAATCAAATTAATATCATAATTACTCATATTTCAAATCATGATCTAGGCTATATTAGCTAATATGCCCAGTAGATCTAATCCTCAAATTGACAAAAATCCTACCTAAGAAGCAAGATATCGAAAAAACAGTGAGCAGAACAGAGGTATTGAATTTCTATAGAGTGGAGGTATAAAGCAACGAGCTGTACCGTCAACTGCTCGTGGTCTAGTAGTAAAGAAATGGTCGAAGTATCCTTATTCTACACCGCACGTTATGCCATGTTGCTGGTTCGAATCCCGCTCTTCTTGACTTATATTTTTTTCAGTTATGAATTAACAAAAGCGTTTATTCCGTTGAAAATGATCAGAATTTCGGCCAAAGTCATTATGCCCAGCCGCCATTAAATCCGCCTGAACAAGTGAATAATTAGTCAAGTTTCTTGGTTTTCATTGTTGAAATTCAGTTATTTATAACAGAATAAACACTATCGTTATCGATTCATAAATGAAAAAATTATCAGCAAGAAAGAGCAGGATTCGAACCCGGGACCTTAAACGCGAGTGCAGTGTACAAAGAGAAATACTCTGACAATCTGACCAGACGCCTTTACCACTAGACCACGAGCAATTGACAGCGAATCTGATCTTGCTGCACTATATACCTCCGCTCCATACAAGTCCTATCTATACCTCCGTTCTGCTGTTTTTTTATATCCTAGGTAGGATTCTTGCCAATTTGAGGATTACTGGGCATATTACTAGCTATTATAGCCAGAATTTCAATAATAAAAACACAAGAAACTTGACTAAATATTCACTTGGTCAGGCGGATTTAATGGTGGCTGGGCATAATAACGAATTTGGCCATGATTAGCCAGGATTGGCTTCGTGAATGTAAAAAAAAAAAAATTGGCTATACGCCTTTTACATCACGAAACCAGGCGTTCATCCCCAGCAATCTAATTGAGCACGGGTTAGCAGGACATGGAAATGCCCTGAAATAACACTTTCCTGATAACTCCCGCAACCGACAGGTCCTTCACCACAGCTTTTCCTTCTAGGGAAACTTTTGGAATTAGTACGTCTTTTTGATCGTACGTATATTTAAAAAAAATCCAAAAAAGAGCATAACAAATTTCGGAGAAATCACCAGTGTTTGTGTATCCATGCCTCCTCTTGTCATGGAAATATAAAATGGCTGCTGTGTGCGACGGCGCGCGCTGTCGGCGACGTATAGTTTCAGTTATATTTGTATCGCTGTCGGCGACGTACAGTTTCAATTATGGTTGTATCGCGCGCCGTCGCCATTTTATATGTGCTCAATTAGACTGCTGGGGATGAACGCCTAGCTTCGTGATGTAAAAGGCGTATAGGCCCTAGCCAATTTTTTTTTTTTTTACATTCACGAAGCCAATCCTGGCTAGCCATGATCTACATCATGGAAACCAACAATAAATGACATCCTATCACCATCACCGTCAACAACATATGATGGGGAGCCCTATGTCTGCGCACCTAAGGTTTTGACCTGAAATTCACACAAATATTTTTTAATATTCCTCTAAAGCTTAATGTTATATTATTCTTGATATTCTAAAGAGTAAGTTTGCAAAAATTGTCCTCAAAATTAGAGCAAGAACAATGCCATTTACGGCAAGAAACGGCGGCCGTGTCATTTCAACATTGAAAAAACAATGGTGCCCATGTCTGCGCACTCATTCATTTTACACGTAGTTCGGGAGTTTTGACGTGAACAACAACATTTTGAGGCTTGTGAATGAAATGCGTGAATGAAATGCATGAAAATTGAAATAAGACCTTTTTTCAATATTTTGACTCGTTTTTTGCATGAATACCTATCGCTATGATAAATATGAAATGTTTGTGTTCGTTGCATGTTTTGTTTTATTAGAATCGCGCAGTTACGCGTGTGCGCAGACATGGGCACTGCGCAGACTGGCAGACTTGGGCACTCAATCAATACATCAATCATCATCGGTCAGCTGCAAACAACGGCATGTCAAACTTTAATCGCCCGGCCAGGCACGGCAGGATCGGCTGGATAGGTGCCGTTGAGTTAAACCACTCTCTTCCGCGGCTAGGCATTCAGACTCAGGTAAGAGAATTCGAGAACGACATACAATTTACACATTTGCAGTAATATTTCATACCAAAATAATGATTGAAAGATATCACATGAAATATATAGACATATTGGCATATATATATATATGTATGAATGTGAACATGAAATTATATCGCACTTACAAAAAAAGTTAAAAACAAAATCGTAGATTTGTCATCGACACACGGGCTCACTTGGCTCGAGAGCTGGAGGGCGCTACTCAGAGGCTGAAGAAATCGACCATCTTTGTATTATACTTCTTCTTCTTCTTCTTTCGTTGTATGGTATCGGCAATCAGTCAAATTTGACTATTGTTGCCAATGACATTATACATGTAATTCAAATTCAGTATTTCTGTCTGACTTCTTCTCTTTTAATAATTTATATACATCTGTATTTAAAACTTAGTAATAAAATAACAAAACACCACATGCTTCAGCTCAGTTCCAACTAGCGCTTGCCTAGCCCTTTCATAGATGCAATCTTACCGATACGGAGCGGTACTTTGCCCCGTTTTTTCGGATATGCCCAGGTAACTCATTCATAGACGTAGGGGCGCTGTTGCACCTGTGCTTACTGATGGGTTGAACATGTATTTTGGATAATTATCAATTAATGAGATGAAAACACTTGTGGGCTAAGTTAGTAGAAAAGGGGGCTTCTAAATGCACCTAACTGTGTGCATCATTTATACATTAAGACATAACTCTTATAATATACAATTATACACAAAGGAAGAAAATACATTTAGCGTTGAAACTACATAAACTACACAAAACTAGTATCCCTAGTTCTTCCTTACTGAGAAAGGAGGGTTAAAGCCTACCTTCCCCGAAAAACGCTTCGTTCTCAGAACGAAACGTGTAATAGCCCTTTGTATTTGGAGATCACTACTTTTCAAATACTCAATTATTTTTCTTTCATTGGTTTCATTCAGTTCAGACAGGAGCATCGCTCTCTCGATAATATATTTTGGGCAATCTATAAGGTAATGGCCGACAGTTTCAACCTGTTGACATCTGTCACAGAAACCAGTTGGATGAATACCTAGTCTTAATATATCATGATTGAGACCTATCACTCCAACTCGAAGACGATGGAGTATAATTTCTTGTTCAACGTTAAAACAATGGGAAAGAGGTATATATTTATCAAAATATTTGGTGAGAAATACTTTGTTAGATCAACAAGACGAAAGGCCAGGCGCGTAGCCAGGGGGCGATGGGGGCGGCCGCCCCCACCCCCCCCCCCCCCAAAAAAAAAACGCAAAAAAAAGCCTAAAAAGTTGCCACGAGCCGTCATCTTTCTTTCATATTTGCCAGAACGTCAAAGCTTTCGCGCTGATCGCGCGGGAAGGAAGAAACTCCCCTCGATCCCTGTGCCCCCCCCCCCCCGTTGTTACATATATAGTGCACCCAAATAATTGAAAAGCAGTCAGAGCGTCGAACTAACTTTCCGCCTAAAAAAACGTGCTACGAGCCGTTATCTTTCTCTCGAATTTGCTCAAATGTCAAAGCTTTCGCGCTTCGCGCGGGAAGGGGACAACTCCCCCTCCCCCTAAAAACTCAAATGTTAAATCTACATTTAAAAGGCTGGAGGTGTGACAACATTTTCTGGGCGTTTTCTGGGCGTTGTGGCGTGCGCCTGTAATCCAGCTACCAATGGAAGTTATAAACTGATTCAGCGGACCCAGGTTCGAGACTGAGTCACGTCTTTCGGATGGTGACGTTAAAGGTCGGTCCCAGACGTAAATAATCATATCTGATTGATACACGTCTGTAAAACCCAATTACACACACACACACACACACACAACATTTTCAAAATGGTAAATGAACACTTTTAACATGCTGCATCCAACCTTTAAACTATTAGATCCAGCATGTTAAAAGTGTTAATTTACCATTTTAAGAATGTTTTCACTCCTCCAACCTTTTAAATGTAGATTTAACATTTGAGTTTTTAGAGTGTTCCCTGCACCCCCCCCCCCCCCCCCCCCCCCCCCCGTTGTTACATATAGTGCAGTATTGCACCCAAATAATTGAAAAGCAGTCAGAGCGTCGAACTAACTTTCCGCCTAAAAAAAAGTTGAGCCGTTATCTTTCTCTCGAATTTGCTAAAATGTCAAAGCTGTTGCGCTTCGCGCGGGAAGGGGGAAACTCCCCACTCCCTGCACCCACCCCCCTGGGGAGCACGCTTCGCGTGCTCAACCGCACCCCCTAAAGGCTGCGAAAGGCTGAGCGTATTCTGGTTAGTCTTTAAAGGAGAATGAAACCCTGGGGAAATATCTATTTTAATGAAAAGAGAGGATAGAGAGATTTTTTTTAAGCTCCACCAAAATCGGTTGCGAAATGTAAAAGTAATGAATTTTGAAAACTTAAAAGTCTCAATTTACTTTCTATGGCGATCCTCAAATTGGCAATGTTGCTTCAAAATGGCAGGTTTAGTAGTACAACTCTCAATATTCACAATTGAAAGTTTTCGGTAACACCATGTGAGAGCCTCCCTCCAAACTTCTCTGACCTGCTAAGAACTTTCCTGATCTCGATCACTCTTTCTTCCTATTGCTTCTTTCCTCTTTCCATTTCACTTCATTTTTGGTGTAGGGCCTACAAACACCGAAAACAAAAACCCAAAATAGTCTTGTGTGTTTAATTTAATTTCATTCCATTTCCATCTCTTTCCTTTCCTTTCACTTCTCCTAAATTCCTTTAAACGCCCCATAGGCCTAATTGGGTTATTTTTCACGAAAGAATATATCAACAGCCTTTTCACAGAGGCTCCCACATGGTGTTACCGAAAACCTTCAATTGTGAATACTCACTCACCATGGAAACCTACAGAGAACATCTAACTCTCAATATGTTTTGTACAAAAAATTTCATATTCTTCTCAATTATCTCTAAAGATGCGGCTTGTTTCTTTGTTAACTCAATATATGTTGTGTCAAATACATTTCCCCATGATATATCTTGAGCTAAGAAGGAGACAGGCTGCACCTTGAGAGATAATGGGTAAAATATGAAATTTTGTGTACAAAACATATGAAGAGTTGTACTACTAAACCTGTCAGTTTGAAGCAACACTGCCAATTTCAGGATCGCCATAGAAGTAAATTGAGACTTTTCAAACTTTCATAACTTTCTCATTTCGTGATCCATTTTGATGGAACTTTTTTAAAATTGCTTCTCTCTGTCCTCTCTTTTCACTAAAATTGATTTCCCCCATGGTTTCATTCTCCTGTAATGTGTGCTTATAGTGCGATACATCTCCAGACAAAAGATGACGCATGCATGGGTCACTCGGTTTGAGTTGCTTAAATTCCCGCAGCATCTAGCGTTTTTGCTTTGTTTTGTTTGTTTTTGTTTATTTTTTATAGTGCACAAGCGGAAAGCCGAAGAGGAATGATGACTGATGTGGCAGTATCACACACACTCACACATAAAAACAAGCAGAACAAGTGCAATAAAACAAGACAAACGTCAGATGTTGAAAGCTTTCCACTAAGCATCACCTATATGTCTCCTGCGTCATCAGTTGCAGGGGCGGATCGGGGGGGGGGGGGGGGCGAATCGGCCCTTGAAACCAACTGGCATACTTAAGTACACAATTTTTTTTAAATGCCTCCTTAATTGTGTACTTTTCCGGCTCTGGGCCCCCTCTTTTACAAAACTCCTGAGTTGTTAAATAACATGATGAACACTCTGCACACAAGCAATCAAGGGGAAGAGTAACAGTGCACCAGTCTCTCCTTCATTCATTATTAAAAATAAGACACAGCGATACACTTTTTAAACTGTTTACCAGATGAAGCTAATTTATGCCTATTAGAGGTACATAATTATCTATATTACTCTTTAAAAAATAAAAGAAAGAAGACGATACAGCAATATAACATACTATATTACATTATATTACATGCTAGATATTTATATTATTATTGCTCATTACAGACTAGTTTACATATTTGATATCATTTATATATACATGTACTTGTACTGACTACGATTATGTAGGCCTATATATTACACATAAGTGAATGAAGTACAAAATTAGGGATGGAGTCTTTTTTAATTTCATTTTCTCTTTATTTTCCCCTCATCTTCCTCTTCTCTCGTTTTCTTTCATTTTCTCCTTATTTTTCGCAAAGTCCCTGGAGAGCGCGTGCTCCCACCCCCGTGCTCCTGTAGCTACACCACTTTGTGGTATGATTGAACATGGGGGGGGGGGGGCATACAAATGCAGGTTTGTCAACTTTTGGAAAAGGTAGACTAGTATTTTTTGGTCTCGCCAGCTCTCGAAAAGTCACTCGGGGGGAGGGGGGTGTCAAAAAAAAAGAAAATTCGCCAGACCTCCAAAAGGGGGGAGCACGGGCCGGATGTGCCCCCTCCTCCTAAATCCGCCCTTGTGATCGAAGTACACACCGGCCGGCAATGAGGATGGGGTTAAATCATCACGCAGACTGCAAAAAGAGACAACGAACATTACTTTGGTTTTAATTTATCATTATGGAATCTTCTTAATAGCTCAACCCAATCTGATCCCTAACTCGATGATCACCAAAACAAGTTTTACAGATCTCATCAAGTTTATTCCCCGATTATCAATTTATAAAAAAAAAAAATCACTGAGAATAATCATACGGATATCAACCACAAGATTGCTTTCTATCATCGAAACAAAATTAATCACAACTAGGCCTAACTATACTTAATCTTTTAGAGTAATGTCACGGATGTGTTTTTGAAAGCCGAGGGGAGGGTCTGATTAAAATACTGAAAGAAATGTGGGGGCTACACTCCTCCCCCAGCCCCATCCCCCATCCGATTCCGTGGCCCCTGTAAGAGTAATGGCAACAATCAACTTGGCTCTAATACCAAGATATCGAGCGGCGTATGACTAAATCACTAAGGCTTCGTCCGAAAGGGTGGGTAGCGTCGCGTTGACTGGAACGCCACCATTCGTCCAAAGCCCCCCCCCCCCCCCCCCGGTTTTGCCAACAGGGTGCGTTGATCTTTTTTCTTCTAAATATTAACAGTTATGATTATTATTGTCAGGGGCGGGTCCAGGATTTTGTAAAGGGGGTGGGCACATAAATGCAGGGTTGTCATCAGGGGCGGCTCCCGGATTTTGTAAGGGGGGGGGGGGCACAGAAATGCAGGTCTGTCATCAGGGGCAGATCCCCCACTTTTTTTTACAAACTCCTGGATCCCCCTGATGACAGCCCTGCGTTTCTGTGCCCCCCCCCCTTTATAAAATCCTGGATCTGCCCTGATGGCAGACCTGCATTTCTGTGCCCCCCCCCTTTACAAAATTCTGGATCCGCCCCTGACAGCCCTTCATTTCTGTGCTCCCCTTTTTTTCACAAAATCCTGAATCCGCCCCTGATGACAGCCCTGCATTTCTGTGCCCCCCCCCCCCCTTTACAAAATTCTTGATCCGCCCCTGACAATAATAATCATAACTGTTAATATTTAGAAGGAAAAAAAATCAACGCACCCTTTTGGCAAAACCGGGGGGGGGGGGGGCTTTGGACGAATGGTGGCGTTCCAGTCAACGCGACGCGACCTGGGCCCGTTGCATAAAAGTTACCATTAACGGTAACTTTTCCATCAATGGTAACTCCCATGGAAACCTTGATTTTGATTGGCTGTTGAGTGATGATACCATGGTAGTTACCATTGATAGCAGAGTTACCATTAATGGTAAGTTTTATGCAACGGGGGCCTGATGCGACCCGACGCTCCCAACGCACCCTTTCGGCCAAAATTCGTTTACTTTGGGTACGAATGCAACAATACACATAATATTTTATATTTATTTGATAAGTATTTTTCCTTCCTGCATGGTAGCTATTGAAAGGCTCGTTCACACAATGAAGCAGTACATTGTGTGCAAAATGACAAACGACGAAATAAAGTCAATCTCATCACCAGATGGCCTGTTTGATGTCGGTGTTGACAACATTGAGTACGACAAGTTTAAGCTTCATCTCTTGAAATAAGTTGTCTAATTATTATGCAGTTCCTCAACCTCTTTCACAAACCCTTTAAATGACTGATGCTTTGTTACATTCTTATAAATTGTCTCCTAACAACTTTAATTCTGTTCTTGGTTTCAATACCGAAGGTTCCTTGAACGTTTCGCATATAAATATTCGATCTTTGAATAAGAATATCGAAGGCTTAAAATTGTTGTATGAGGATTGCCTTAAAGTGAAGTTTGATATTATTGGCCTATCGGAAGTTTGGAGTGTTTATAATAAATCTGTCTTAAATTTACAGGGATATACCTTGGAAGTTAAATGTAGAGAACACAACTTAAGAGGAGGGGGAGTCGGAGTTTATATTCTTGCATCTTATGAATATATATTGTTAGATTATGATGTATCTTATGCTGAATCAATTTGGTTGGAAGTTAATGTTTCCAAACATCAGAAAATAGTTGTTGGTGTCATTTATAGAAAGCCCAATACAGATATTTCAGATTTCCAAGAAAGTGTTTTGCGTGTACTTGAAAAAGTTAAAGTAGATAAGCATAAATGTATTTTGCTCGGGGATTTTAATATTAATGCATTATGTACAGGTGGGGCAGCAGAGAGTTTTGTAACAGCGATGCAATGTTTAGGTTTGACTCAAATGATAGAGTCACCAACCAGAGTGGCAAGTGGTACTGCATCATTGTTAGATCATGTATATACAAATTTAAACATGTTTGTAACTCATTCAGGAATAATAGAATGTGATTTATCTGATCATTTTCCAGTGTTTATATGTTTTCAGAATTATTTCAAACCAAATCAAACTCGTGACAAAAAAGTTTTGTTTAGATGTTATAAAAATTATGACATTGAAAAATTTAATGAAGATATTGCTAATCTTGAATGCTCAAGAATTTATGATTGTGAAGATGTGAATGTGGCCTACTCTACATTCTGTGCTTCTATTATCGAAGTTTTTAATAAACATGCACCGCTTGTAGAAAAGCATAAGTCGGAGAATACTACGAAGTGTAAAAGGCCCTGGATCACTCGTGCTATTATGAAGTCTATACGTAGGAAACATAAATTGTATTCAAAAGTCCTAAAGTCAAATTATAAAGAGGAGAATTTTATAAAGTATAAGAGATATAGAAATGTTTTAACTACTGTTTTGAAAAATGCTAAAAGGAATTATTATAGTACTTTGTTAGATGAAAATAATAATAATAATAATAGTGGCCACTTATATAGCGCTCATATCCGTCACGCAGTGACGCTCATGGCGCTTAGACATTATTACCCTAGGAACAACACTAGCCAAACATGGAGGGTTATTAATGAATTACTAGGGAGTAAGAGTGGTTCAGCAAAACAAATAAACAAACTTATTACACAGGCAAATGGACAGAATGAAGAAATAACCAGTACATCTTCTATTGTAAATGAATTTAATAATTTCTTTGTTAATATTGGACCCAGCTTATCTAATGCACTACCAAAGAAAGATAATGAATTTGTAAATTATCTAGGGACACCCGTTGAGCAATCTTTTTTTTGGAAACCGGTTACGTATACTGAAGTCTTAAACCTCCTTCAGTCATTAAACACAAAGAAAGCGAGTGGCCATGATAATATCCCGGCACGGTTATTAAGAGATTGTGCATACCATATTTCAGCAATTTTAGTGTATGTTTTTAATCTTTCACTGGAAACTGGTACATTTCCTGATGAAATGAAAATTGCGAAAATTACCCCTTTATATAAAAAAGGATCTAATTTTGATTGTGGAAATTATAGACCAATATCCGTTTTGCATGTGTTATGTAAGATATTTGAAAAGATTGTTAATGTCAGAGTGCTTAATTTTTTGGAAACAAATAGTATATTATATCAGCATCAGTATGGTTTTCGAAAAAAATATAGTACTAAGCTGTCAATAATTAATTTGATTAATGCAACATTGAAATCTATAGATGAAGGGAAATGCACACTTGGAATTTTTATTGATTTCCAAAAAGCATTTGATACTATTGATCATAGTATATTGTTACGAAAACTATCCCATTATGGTATACGAGGATTGCCCTTACAGTGGTTTCAAAATTATTTTCAGAATAGATTCCAGTTTGTAAATAACGGGAACACATCATCAGATATGCTGCAAATCAAATGCGGTGTCCCACAGGGTTCTGTGTTAGGCCCAACTCTATTTTTAATGTACATTAACGATTTGCCACTAGTCACTGACTTTTTTAACTTTAGACTATTTGCAGACGATTCTAACTTATTCCACACATTTCCAGCTCGCCAATGTGTTATTGATGTACACGAGGTTAATACACATTTGCAACTGGTGCAAGAATGGTGTTTTGCGAACAGGCTAACAATTAATTCAACAAAAACTAATTTCATACTTTTAAGCAGTCGGAGGATGAAGCCTGTTTTAGGAGGAAAATTTGAAATATTTGGGAAAGAAATAAAAGAGGTTGATGTGGCTACTTTTGTTGGTATACATATTGATAAACATTTGACTTGGAGACCCCACATTGAAGTGGTAAATCAAGGCATAAGAAAAAAGGTTGGTGTTTTGTTTAGGCTGCGCCATTTTGTACCAAAACATACACTGATATTGTTATATAAAACTCTTATACAACCGCATATCACATATGGTATTGAGGTGTGGGGGAGCACTTACAAAACATACCTCAATAGTATACTTTATACACAAAAAATGGCAATGCGAGCTATTACCTTTAGTGGTTTTAGATCTCACACACGGCCAATATTCCAATCTATGGAAATTTTGAATGTTTTTGAGGTACATCATATATCTGTAGCCACTTTTATGTTTGATTTAGTACATAAGAATCTACCTCACTCTCTTATAGATTATTGTACAATCATACAGCATAGTTATTCAACGAGACAAAGAGAAGGGGGCCAGTTGCATCTCCCACTTTTTAAAACGACTCAGGGTAGATTTTCATTGTCCTTTGTGGGTAGTGATTGTTGGAATAGACTACCTAGTGATATCAGATTGGAAAGAACACGATCTAGATTTCGGCATTCTATAAAGCTTTTTTTATTAAAAGATAAATAAGTTGTTTTTTTTTTGTTTTTGTTTTTTTTTTTAGTTTTTTTTAATATTTGTATTGAGTTATACTAATATGTCTTTTTAATTCCTTATGTTTGTTAAATTATTTGATTACACAACTCATTATACCTAGTGTTAATCTTAGACTTTAGGATTTTTACGTTTATATAGTTATTCTCATTGTACAGTTTACTTAGTTAACATATTAATTCAGTACATTATACCTTTGACCTGGGGCCAGGCTCGACTAGCACATGTGCTATTTTCTGGTTCCATTTTACCAGTAATTTTTGCTTTTGAAGTACTTTTGATTTGTCATGTTTATCATGTGTAAAATGTTATACCGTTATATTGTAATACATGTATGTTCTTCTTGTTGGTAAATAAATAAATCAATCAATCAATCAATCAATCAATATTTTATATTTATTTGATAAGTATTTTTCCTTCCTGCATGGTAGCTATTGAAAGGCTCGTTCACACAATGAAGCAGTAAACCGTGGCCATTTTCAGCGGCAAATGTGAACATATATATAAGGCTTTTAATACTGGTCAATATCCTTGGTATTTTTTGATGAAAAAGGTAGTGGTTAATATTGTTGGGTGAAAATAAATGCTGTTGGTTTTATTTGAAGACAAATGATCTCCTGAAGTCTGCGATTTACGTAGTAAAATCAAAATAGTTGTTATAAATGCTTGGGATATTAGTCATGTTGCTGGGTTGAAGCGAATCCTCCTCTGAAATCCGTGCTTTACGAATGCCAGCAGAATAATATACGTTTGGAGAGGGATTCGGTACAGAGAGTGCCAGTCCTGTTTCAGGATGTCCGTGTCGGGTCCGGGGTCGGGTCGGTGGCAAGCTCCCTGATGACGTAGGTACCTCCAGTATGAGATAGCCTTCTCCATCTGTTATGTTTCCTCCGGAGCTCTCTCCATCCCCAATCTCATGATATTCATCCGGATAATCCCTCCCTCTGTCTACGGGAGCATCTTCTGAGCAGACGGCATTATAAAAATGATCGCCTACAGACGCCAGATTCTGTAAATGGTCATGGAAATGATATTTCGGTCATTAAAATAATTATACTTAGCCCTTAATGGGGCTGTGTAGAATAATTAAATATTTTATTCATATAAGGATAATAAATAACATGGCATTCATTAAACCTCGTCAGAGTACTGTAGACTCAAATTATATACTGCGAAAGAGAAAAAAATGAAAGCGGTAAAGAGCATATAAGGTCTACAGGAGACAGATTGAAAAGGAAAGAATAACGATGGGGAAGTAAACAATGGGAACGGTAAAGGATTGAAGATGAAAACATCTGTTGAGAGCCAGAAGGTCGGTAACTCATATATACTTGACATGTATCGTTTTAAAGCCTTCATGTCGCTAAAATCAAGTCATCAAGCTATTTCAAAGACTGCCATTTCACCTCGTTTTCACTATGAGTCTCCCCATTGGTGTTCATCTCCTGCAGAAAGCAGCAGCAGTGATTGGTCGTAGAAGAGTCCCTGATTGAAGAATCTCCAGCATGTTCAGGATCAATGGTCGTAGAATCTCTTTGAACAAACTTTCGCAACAGCACACATCCCAATATGATACAAAAATTAAAAGCCATGCAGGCGCCGAGAGTGATCAAGACTGGATTTATACAGTTCACTGTCATGACTGTAGGACCTGAAAAAAAAAGAGAAATTAATAACAACCATTATAATGATTGTTACTTTTACCATATAATTTTATGGTGAAAATCAGAATATTCGATTATAATCTTGTCGATATGGTTATGGTAGCACCTTGTCACTACATAAATATCAATGGGATTTTCATATTGGGATCCATCGCCATTAATAAAGTTGGTTGTTTTCTTCTTTTTCTTAATTTGATTAACCATGAACATGTGCGGAGATTTCTTGTCACGGCTGGGGGGACGAGACTAGCCTTTGCCATTGCGCCTAAAATTAAAAAAAAGGATATATCTCACTTACCAGAAGTCGATTGTTTTTCTTCGTTGACTTCATTGCCTTCAACAGTTTCATTGTGACAATATTTGACGTTTAGTGTGATAGGAGCATGCACTATAAAGAGAAAGAAACAGATAAAAGGAGTAAATATTTACAAAAAGATGAAATTCAAAAATGAATACAACACAATTCCGCTGAACAAGTTCCAGAATATATGATTTCACCCCCATAATTTAAACGAAATAATTACAGTGAACAGGCAGTGGCGGATCCAGGCAGGGGCGCCAAGGGCGCGCGCCACCCCTTTAATTTTTCTCTTTTGTGATTTTTACCGTGGAAGGGGAGATACCCTCTCCCATACCCTCCGCTCCCTCACCGCTGGCGCCACTCCTATTTCAAATTCCCGGATCCGCAACTGAAACGGTAACATGATTAATCTATATAGTTGAATTAATAATTTTGTTGTACAATGTATTTTAAGGCTGCAGATGAAGTTATATGACTCTAAAAAAACCCGTTTAATTAACCTCCGCTCTTTTTATGAGATGATCAAGAATTTTATAAAGGAACTGCATACAAGAGGGTTGACCACGTGAATTTCAGCTCCTTTTCATAAAGATCTTTCAAAAGTTGCCATCACGTCTATTCGGCTTACTAAATGCAAAAAAAAAATCAATTATAGACGATGTACAACAGTAATTAATTCACTCCTCCTTTATTTTTAAAACAACCGAAAGATGTATCAATATGTATCAATATTCTTCTTCTCTGCATGCATGCCGTACTCATATAGGCTTATATTAGGCGTGATAGAGAGAGAGAGGGGGGGAGGGAGAGAAGGGGTGCCTGCAGCCCCTTGAGAATATTGAAATCACCCCGTTAAGTGTAAGGAATATCCCAAAGTTAATTTTGATATCTTACCATTATAAACACTGACTGCAGTATAACCACCACAGAATATAGTTGGGGTTAATTGGCATGGCAAGCCACACCTGAGATCTTCGAGTGTTGCTGTGAGGCAAGTCTGATTACAAGCACAAGAACATTGTGTAACATTGTAAACGATTGCCAATGGAAATCCTTTTTCTTTGCATGCTGCAGTACAAGAGTTGGGTGTTGTGGAGATGTTTGGGTCATTAACAGCGTAGTCGAATTCCGAGCATCCAACAGAATAGCATCCGATGTAACGACCATCTGAAAATGTCATTTGACAATATGAAAGATTATGCATGTACGGTATATATATTTTCATCTTGTACTTAACTATATAAAGGTAGCTTAGAAGTAGATAAGTTTCTGTTTAATCTGTCTAATATATTCGAATTTCCAAGAAAAAGAAAAATGCCATTGGAGTACATCTCTTTGCGAACTTCTATCCATTTATAGGAAACAGAAATTTCATCATTCTATTTTCTCTGAAGAAAATATATATATTCTTATACAGGGTTGGAAAAAAGTTTGGAATATTTTTTTGGCGATGAGTATGTCTGATTTTAAATGCTAGTTTCTACTATATTGTGATGAATAGTTCATCCAAATCGGATTAACTGTGTTGAATGAAGTCTACTGTTCCGTCTTGTACCAAAGATTACGTAATATTGTTAAACATGTTACAATGGCTGACCAATGAACCACATGTTCACACTAGAATCAAATGAATTAGTATAAGGTTGACAATCAATGATGGCACACTGTTAAGGTTCATTTAATCTTGGTAAGCAATAATTATAAAATATTTTGACATCTATTTTTAAGGAAATTGCAATGGCTGCATTTTCACTTCGGCCATAGGCTCGCTTTTTAGTTTTCCATATATTGAGCATTGAATTTGTATAATAGTGTTTGAATTATATTGTAATCTTCTATAGTGACAATCCGATAAGTAAACGAATTTTTTTTCTTTTGGAACTGTTTCAATAGAAAGTTTTTTCTCTCTCTCTCTTTTCAATAACAAACAAAATTATATATCCTTCTTGTTCTCGTGTACTATCGGGTCCCTACTGAAGAATACAGAAATATTTTGATATCTCAAATGATGTCTTTTGTACATGGCTCATTGCTGAACGAGCAGGGGTTTTATATTACAATGTCTGTACTACATTATTACCGGTCTAATGATCACTGATATTTCATTTTCATTCATGTTTACAACTAGTTTTATGTCATCTTTTATTTCCTTCTCTCATCCAATCATGGTTTTTTCATCACCTATCCATATCATATCACACTCACACAACACTCTGTTCATCACATATTTTCAAATTTCTGGGTCACCAGCTGGCTTGCTCAATTACAATCCTCTCACTTTGGACACTCAAAACACTTATACATTATTGAGAACCGTATCCAAATTGCTATGGCGTTAGCAACAGAATTTCCCTTTAGCTCTATTGATGATGACGAATTTCTGTTCCAGGTACAGACTAATAGACAAGGTCTAACACACATAAATAATCAAGAATACGACACACGCATATCTAATGATCTAAACAAGAATTCAGAAGAATTAACACTAAGCTTTGATGACAACGATGAAGCACAGCATTTTGCTTCATCTAATTACTTTACAGTCAATGAATACAAATCAAATATTTTAAACGATACACCTGAAAACACTTTCCTTTTACATTTAAACATCAGGAGCCTGAATAAGAATTTTGACCAGCTTGGCTTACTTATAGAACATTTTAATCCATATAATAGTCCGGTTATTGGTCTCACAGAAACCTGGTTACAAGACTCTAACAATTCTCTCTTGAATATTGATGGTACTTTTTACTCAACAACAATAGAGAAGGGAAAATAGGAGGTGGTGTATGCATGTATGTACCAAGCCGTCTCGAATACTTTTGTCTAAATAATCTAACTTACATGACAGAAACTTTAGAATCTATTTTTGTAGAGGTGAAAATGAAAAACAGTAGGAATGTTATAATAGGAGTCATTTACCGCCCTCCACAATGTCGCCATGAAGACTTTTTAAGAGACATGCAAAATATCTTACAAAGTCCTTTAATCCAAAATAAACACTGTTTCATAATGGGGGACTTTAATGTTAACCTGTTGCAGTCGAATGCACAAGGATTTTCTCACGATTTTCTAGAACTAATTCTTTCAGCTTCTTTTTTACCCACCATATCCAAACCTACAAGAGTATCAGGCCAGTCCGCCACTTTAATTGATAATATTTTTACTAATATGCCTTCACCACAAGAATCAGGAATCATCGTATCGGATATATCTGACCATTACCCAATTTTTTGTAAAACTAATCTTTTGGACACACCGGCCGAACGATGTACCCCAAAAATTTAAGTTCAGTTGACTGGCAACGAATTTATAATGCGGAGGATGTTAATGAAACTTACGATAATTTTATAGGTATTCTAAACGATCAATTTGATATTTATATACCTTTAAGAGAGCGAGGGAATACATATAAAAGGAATCCTAGGTCACCTTGGGTCACCAAGTCTATTTTAAGATCAATAAACCGAAAGAACAATTTATTTTATAAATACAAAACCAATCCGAATGTATACTGAACAATTTGAACTTAACAAAAACAATATGAGAAACACATGGAAAATAATAAACAGAACCTTAAACAGAAATAATAAGACACAAACAATAACCAAAATTAGATCCGAGACTAACGAATATATCGAAGACCCTAAAGCAATGTCTGAAACCTTTAACACGTACTTCTCTCAAATTGGACAAAAACTTGCTGAAAAAATCCCAGCAACCGAAAGTAAATTTGATAAATTTTTGGGTAATCCTAACCCATGTTCATTATTTCTTACCCCCACCAGCCCTGAGGAAGTCATTGGTATAGTAAATAAACTAGAAGGAAAGAAAAGTTCGGGGCATGATGGGATCGATAATTATCTCCTTAAAGCAATAATCTTATCGATTACTAATCCCTTGGTCTATATTTTTAACCTATCATTAACTACAGGTATAGTACCAAATAATATTAAAATTGCTAAAGTTATTCCTATATTTAAGAAAGGTGATAGTAATGAAACAAATAATTATAGACCGATATCATTGTTACCATCCTTATCCAAAGTTTTGGAAAAAATTGTCTTCGTCAGAGTTACAGAATTTCTAAACAAACATGATATTTTTTGTGAGTCACAGTTTGGCTTTCGAGAAAACCGCAATACAACTCAAGCAATATTGAAATGCGTAGATACATTATCCCATGCCATAGATCACCATCAACATACAATCGCAATATTCCTAGACTTTTCCAAGGCTTTCGATACTATAAACCATAATATTCTTCTAGATAAGTTGTCACACTACGGTGTTCGTGGGATAGCCTTGGAATGGTTCAGGAATTATTTATCAAACAGAAAACTATATGTAGACATATATAATAATAGGTCAACATTACGACCAATAAGTTGTGGTGTCCCACAGGGGAGTATCCTTGGTCCTTTGTTATTTATCATATACATAAACGACTTTTATAAGTCATCTGATGTTCTGTCTTTCATTTTATTCGCTGATGACTCAAACTTATTTTATTCACATACTAACCCAATAACTCTTCTCTCAACAATAAATTTAGAACTCAAACATGTAGTGGAATGGGTCAAAGCCAATAAGTTATCACTGAATGTCCTAAAAACTAATTTTATGCTGTTTAGTAACACCTTGCAAAATTTACCAGGAAATGTTATTTTGGACAACATATCCCTTAAGAGGGTCACATCTACAAAATTTTTAGGGCTAACTATTGACGATAAATTAAAATGGAACATTCACATTCAAAATATATCCAAAACAATTTCGCGAAACATTGGAATAATGAATAAGCTTAAATATTTTTTCCCAAAGACTACACTTTTTACTTTATATTCCTCACTCATACTACCATATCTAAATTATGGAATTATGGCATGGGGTGACATGTTCACAAGAAACAATGATATACATAACTACCCAACCCGACAGTCTCACCGTTTTCACCTTCCCCGGACCCGCACTCTACTCGCACATAAAACAATTTCCTTCTACGGCCCAAAATACTGGAACTCACTCAGCAATGACATAATAAATTCATCAAGTTTAAATTGCTTCAAAATCAAGCTGAAAACACATTTTCTCAAATCACATACAGAAAATTCATAAACTCATATTAAGCGGTCAGGACCCATGACTATCCCCCTCCTCTCTCTCTCTCTCTCTTTTCTCATCTGCTTTACTTTTTGAAATTCTTTTATCTTTCCATTTTTTTTTTCACAGACGCACCACTTTGTCATTTTACTCTCAGTTATATTTATATATATTTTTTCTTCATCTCCATATCTCATTTGTCACTTTCATATTATATTCACACCAAAGAATATGTTATATTATACATATTAATTTTTATTTGGTAACACATACCTTTGATTTTATATTTATGCAGCTTAATCTATTACAATATTTTTTTTGAGGGATCCACACTCAACAAGCCCTGCTTTTTAGTGGATCCCTCTATTTCCTCAGCTCTACATTTACAAAAGGATAGACTATATAAAATACACATTTGTAATATATCTTTTCGTTCACCATAAATAAATATATATATATTTTGTGGTATTGTATTGAATATTCAGTTTTATGGTTTATTATGTAATTAATTGTTATAGTGTTATGATGTTAAGTCGAGTTGAGTTGAAATAAATAAAATAAACTTGAAACTTGAAACTTGAAACATGTTGTCAGATTTGCTCTATTTGTGTTTGAACATCTTGTTATACATTTCTGTACTTCACGTGGAATTTTGAAAAAGCTACGTGCAGTTTGCAGTCATTTTGAGGACTTCGGTATAGCAATTAAACTGTATCTGATTATTTAACTTTTTCGTTAGACATTTGCAAAAACAGCAAATATACGCTTCCGAATTCCAAGTGGACCTCTGCACTGTGTGATAAGCCTGATTTTTAATGTTGTGCTTTTAAAGTTAAAAAGGGACACATATCTTTTATTTGAACCTCAAAGAAGAACTTAAAATGACGAGGGATATGTTTAAGACAAGAAATAATTCTTGGAATAAAAATATTCCAAACTTTTTTCCAACCCTGTATAGCTTTGCCCGAATAAAAAAAGGAAAGTTTTAGAACGTTTCCATCCAAAACAAAGCTCGAAAAGGAATGTATGTTGCTAAATTATAATCATCCTCAAACTTTCAAATTATCATAACTTTTTACCAGGTCTTTCTCAAATTTTCCATGACCCGCTTCTCCCAATTTTCTTCTCTTATGTAAGATCAATTTTATGTCATGGACTTTCCCTTTAACTAAAAGCAATGACTTACCTATATCATACCTCTCCGAAACGCGTCTTACCTGAGCAATAGACGTCACGTTTTCATCACCTGAAGAATTAAGAAAAAAGTAGAAAATAAGCGAGAAAATAATCAAGACATACATTCCGATTTCGCCAGTGCTACAAAATATCGCCTTATGAGTGACAATTTTCTTGCATTTACAGTGGGTTTCTTCGAAGAGGAAATGATACCAGCAACACTTCATTTAAAAATAATTATCCATTGCGTGAGGGTGAATAATATGAATGTGGTGAAGTGTGAATCTAGTGGCTTCAATTATTATAAACATTCTTTTAAAACGCAATCCATGATCTGGAAGCACCAATCCCACAACTTACAGGGGATCACTATCGAAAGTTTTTCTTGTTATCAATTACCAAATTAATTAAGTTAAGTGGATCATTAACACCATATGTCATGTAAACATTAACAATGGAATTAGACTGAGTCTCATTATTTATGTATTATTTAATGTCGCTGGGTTACAAGGGATGGAGTCTGGGGAGCGTTTCATCAAGCGTTTTGTCAGTGATTTTTACCGACAACTGTTATAAGCTACTGAAATCCTTGCATCCGATTGGCTGAGAGCAAATTTGTCGGTAAAATTTACTGACAAAACGCTTGATGAAATTAATGCTTCCCTGGAAGTTTAAATGCGGAATGATATTCTTGTGTTTTGAATCTGTGAATTGATACATACACTTTTTCTGTTGATTTGTCAAATTAGTATTTGAAAAAAGGTCATATCAAAGTACTCCAAATATTCAAAGTCAAATTAACCTTTATTTTCTCCTATCGTTTTTGTGGACATTCGGTTCACACAGAACAATATACATGTAATATAAAGTAAAATATTTAGAATCAAATAACTTTAAATACAAGGAAGAAGGCGCGAATCCCAGTAAGCTTACACTTGTAACAGGTACGCCTGAAAACACAAATACATATTTTTCAACTTTTGAGTTATTGATAAGCAAAAGCGACAATTTTTTTTAGGCTTGCACCTAGTACATACACCATGGGGACACGTAATCTGAAAATTAGATTATCTTGAATCTATAGCCAATCAGCAACTTTCGTTATTCTTGTATTAACTGGTGTAACGAAATTCATACGAAGAGGCATATTTCATTAAAGCAGTTGAAATTTTTTGGAAAGATGATCGTTTGAGCAGTTTTTCAGATATTCTGCAGCGTATAGTATACCAATTAACTATTAATATTGTTTGTTGAACACTGACGGTACAAGCCTTTGCCTTTTTTCTACTTGCGGTTTTCGCTCTTCAAAGATACCTCACTTAGTGCATCTATCGTACATGTTTTGATTGGTAGATTCAGACTGGTCCGTCCTCAAAGAAAAATATGTGCGATTATTCAAATTACAAATACAATGAGCGACGATCGAGGACTGTAAAAAGAGTGAACATTATCAGGTAAATTTCTTTCGCATTTTAAGTTATTATATTTCCCTTGTGGTGAATTCGAGTCTATAAACTAGCCATAAAATCATTATCATATTTTGAGATTCGTTTGAACGTGTTGTGTGAAGAAAAACCGCCAGCTAGCGAATCCCGCCGATAAATTACACTGACACGGTCACGGACACGGTAACTCCCCCAAGCTCCAGCGACAAATAGCCGTGCGCTGGGCCTGGGTTTTGGGCTCGCTCCCGCACGCGTCTTTTTTCCCCCGTCATCTGGTCATGCCCGTACCATAGCGAGGCCTGGGGGTCGTTTCATCAAATCAACTCCATGACAGTCATAACTGTTGTCGGCGATCTACGGAAATGTCATGGACCTGAAAAACTGTTTCACGAAGACATGATAAACAACAACTCAATGTGACAATGATATCGATACTCACCGGCGAAAAAACAGTCTAGCCTATGGCTATATCACAGTCCAGCCTATATCACAGTCCATTTAATTATCGTCAATTACCCAACAGATTTTGAGGCTCAGTTTTCCCCAAACTATTCCAAAATGTCCAAAATGTCAAAAATGGCAACGAAGATAAATGCTGGTGATACAAACATCCCTTTTACATGAAAAGATGTGTTTCTTATGGCATCTTAGAATTTATAAAATTGAGAAAACTCGAGCCTGAGACTTTTGCGACGTACGAATCTAGATTTGTAGGTAAGAGGATAACGTAATTGACTAATTACGGAAAGAAGACCCAAATCGTGTTCATTTTAGAGAAAATGATTAAATTAAGATATCTTATGGCCCAATTTTAAATATTTATTCATTAAAAGATACATATAATGTCATTCATATCAAAGCATTGCGTGAAAACAGGGAAAAGGGCGAAAATACATACGTGATAAATTGTCGTCGTTCACATGGGTCTGTATATACAGACTGTTCCGTTTTCGATGCTGATTCTATGGTAGACGGATGTGGGTATTTTTAATATTAATCTCATTTACTTGTTGGGGGGTCAAGAAGCCATAAGAACATATTGTTCGTCTGTAAAATATTATAATACGGACATTAGTAATACTATCTGGTAAAGGAATAATAAAGGATAGTGCTTGGAGATCAGGAAATAAATGTTCTCTTAATTTACATTTGTTATTTTTTCGCAGCCCATAGACTAACTAAAAGCTGGCTTGTGATGGCGTTCTAAAAAGATATGACAGGTCTGGAGTACCGACAAGTCACTTGTCAGCGAAGTTGTCGCTGGTCTTGGCAAAGACGGCTTTGTGAAACACTTAGCGGACAAGTTGAGCGACAGTGTCGAGATGTCGCTGATCTTGTCGTTATGACGGTTTGATGAAACGACCCCCAGAAACCCCGTTTTGAAGACTTTGAAAGAGACTATAAGTATAAGACTTCTAGTTTCTCAAAGTTTCACGGCGTTAATGCACTGTCGTATCCAGTCCACATTTCCTTTTTTTTATTTTAGTGAACAAATTTTGGCTATAGTATTATGGCTAATGCCTAATTAGACCGAAAGCTTCAGTCTCTGTTCGTCGGTTGTTCCACTGGACTACGTCTTGCTTCACTACACCTCCTTACATAGACTGAACTCCGTCTCTCACTCTGTACCAGGGACTAAGGACTAGAAATGAATTTTTCATTTTCCAATAAATAATGCATTATTTTATTAAAATAAACAACTCAGAAGGAGAACAATGGTAATATAATACGCTTGAATAAATTTCTTACCCCAAATTCCTCGTCTGGTACACGAATCTGATCATTTGAAGCATGAAAGTTGCACGTCAGTATAGCGAGTCGCTGACAGCCATCTTGGTTATAATCACATGACCCGGAAGTAGGCCTAGTCGGAAGCGTATAAAGGTTGTGTAGTAAAGCAGCGAATTATACTCGGTCAGTCAGTGCGAAGCTTGAGTTCAAACCAGAGTAAGTCCAAAATTTTGTTAATTATCTGTATATTTTTCGGGGTTTTTTTATTATTTATTGAAATATGAGAACACTAGCACCATCTATGTGAATTTTTAGAGAAAGGGGATGGCTTATTGGGATGAAAAATCAGATCCCCCTTTTTGGGGGGATTTTGCTCATAGGTCATGTATTGTAGATCCCCTTATGTACCGGGAAGGTTGGGTAAAAATAAGAAAATGTTAAAGACTCCTCCGAAACAGACGGTTTTCAGCTGTCTAATGCCTAATATGCCCAGTAATCCTCAAATTGGCAAGAATCCTACCTAGGATATCAGAAAAACAGCAGAACAGAGGTATAGTCTATAGATACGATTTGTATGGAGCGGAGGTATCGGCTTAAGAAACTAAGTATTAAAAATAGATCTAGGGCATAATCGTGATATAGTCCCCACATCACAAAGTGGGGATCATTAGAATCAGACCTACCAGAAAACAGCCTTTTCCTTGCGTTGACTGATGAAGCATGAATGAGCGCGTGCGCGGACACACACACACAATTTTCCGAACTCCCTATAATATGGTCGTGATACTGTCCCCACGCTATGGGAAATCGAGTTTGTTTTCCACGGCAGTGGGGATTATTCCAACAGTATAGTTATACTCGTGATACTGTCCCCACACTATGGGAAATCGAGTTTGTTTTCCACGGCAGTGGGGATAACTCCAAAAGTATAATATACTTGTCATATTGTCCCTTCGCAACGAGAAATCTGATTCGTTTGGAAACGCGGTGGGGACAGTTTCCCAAAGGTTGTTAATAAACTGACATGGCATGGAAGTTTGACTTCCACTTCTATGAAATAAAATTTTGAAATTCATTAATTATGCAAATTTATGCAAAATCAACAAAAAAATGCTACTTTTCTATTTCACATCGGATTTTGAATCTGATTATTTTATCTGACAGGGCTTGGTGAGGGCTTCCAAAATTCTACACGGAATTTCGAAATTCATTAATCATGCAAATTTATGCTAATTTATTCAAAATTAACGAAAAATGCTACTTCTCTATTTCACATCGGATTTTGAATCTAATTGTTTTATCTGATGGGGCTTGCTGAGGGCTTCCAAAATTCTACACAGAATTTCGAAATTCATTAATTATGCAAATTTATGCTAATTTATTCAAAATCAACAAAAATGCATTAGAATCACAAAATATTAACTTAATTAGTAATTTCTTACATTTATCGAGAAGGATCTATCAGAAATTACATATATTAACGCCATTCCACAGATATACACTTCCGGCGGGCTGGACATATTATGCATCTCGTAATTTATACTAATTCACTTGTTTTTGTCGAGTTAATGGATTTTTTTTTTTTTTTTTTTTTTTTTGCCGTGGCTCATCCATAAAAGAGAAGGGGGTGAGATTTGTTTTGATACTTTGTCTATTTCTAATTTTTTTCAGCAGTATATGTGACAGTCTCATGGGGGGGGGGGGATAAAAATCTATGTTTAATCAGTTTTTATTTGTTTAGTTTTGGTATTTGTTATTTCAGTATGTGTGACAGACTCGATCATCGTGGCAATTTTCAGGGAGGGGGCGGCAAAAGGGGAGATGTGCCTCTTCCAAGAAAAATCAATGTTTGATGATTTGAAAAAAATGTTTTTTTTGTATTTGTTCTTTCATTATGTGGGACAGACTCATGGTGGCAATTTTCGGGGGGAGGGGGGGGGGGGCGGCGGAGGAGTATTCCCGCCCCCACACATTTTTGACCAGGGGGGGGGGAGCTCTCCCAGCACATCATCATCGTCATCACCATTATCATCATGATCATCACCACTACCTCATGGGGGGGCGGTTTAATCAGTTTTCATTTGTTTCATTTTGGTATTTGTTCTTTCAGCATGTGTGACAGACTCGATCATCGTGGCAATTTTTTTTTTTTTTTTTTTTTTTTTGATTTTGCATAAATTTGCATAAATTTGCATAATTAATGACTTTCACAATTTTATTTCATAGAAGTGGAAGTCAAACTTCCATGCCATGTCAGTTTATTAACAACCTTTGGGAAACTGTCCCCACCGCGTTTCCAAACGAATCAGATTTCTCGTTGCGAGGGGACAATATGACGAGTATATTATACTGTTGGAGTTATTCCCACTGCCGTGGAAAACAAACTCGATTTCCCATAGCGTGGGGACAGTATCACGAGCAGGGATGTAGCTACGGTGGGCGGCGGTGGGCAGGCCCGCCCACCACTAACATTTTCCGCCCGGCACTCTGGCTGAAAGTCAGTCTCCCGCCCACCACTATTTCCCCAAACTTGATGTGTATTAATTGCCCCAAAACACACATATAATGCGCAGAAATTACCTTGTTGTGCTTTGATATTGACCATCAATATTATTTCTTGACTTGACTTGTAAGTATAGTACACTCGTATAACCTGAAAATTAAATAAATTGATTGTAATCCGAACGTACAATAGCTAGCTAGCTACGTATACGCCTCCGGCCGCATCTCCGGCGGCGTCGGCGACCAGGGGGACATATCGTGTGGGGTTGGTTCGCAATAAGATGATTTCTATACCATTGATTTGACATCATATTAATGGGATAGTTCGAACCTATACCACTAAGGGCACTCCGGTGGTCTAGTGGTTATGACACTGGTCTAGTAACCCAGAGGTCGCGGGTTCGAGTCGAGCAACCTATCACACAGCAGTTGCGTGTGTTACCACCTTCTGGTGGCCGTTGGAGACAATTGAATAATTAACTTCATAATTTCATGTTACCCAACGGATTAATTCTATACCATTAAGATGATTTCCTATTGCAAAGGCAGTCAAATTCACTCAAAGCGTCATTACTATACTTCGTGTGTAGAATTTAGGCAGTCATACACCTCAACACTTTCAAATACCACAGCGCAAAAGTCAATAACATTCGCTCAAAATCTTCATTTAATTTACAAAAACCAACACCAACATATCCATGAAATACAATAAATTCAACTTACCGATGTTGGAAAACGTAATTTCAAAAATGAAATCCGTAATTTACTGTCAATTATGGCGAAACGGGCTATTGGAGGTCATTGTGTACATTTCCTGATCGCCGCGAGCGCAGAAATCTCCCCCCAAAAATTTGGTCATTAAAAATTATGTCCTTATCGTACACACGAAAAAGTCCCAATTTTCTGCATGCGCGATCGTAGAGATCGATGGTTTGCACGCGATACCGAGTTCCTTTGTGGACAAAATTTTATTGGCCGATTTTAGTCTAAAAGTAACATCGGCGGAACAACATGCGATCGTCCAAAAAAATCTGCGGGAATTTCTTCGGTTTTGGACATGATTTTGACTTTGGATTTTGCTGGAAATATCAGAAGTTCTACCTAACGGCCATTTGATGTAGGAGTGATATTTTTAAGAGCTGAATTTGATAGGAAGTATTTTAAATATCTTTTTCCTCCCCCATACCTGGCTTTAGTAAATGCGATAGAAAATTCGTAGTATTTTTGTATTAGTCCCGCTTAGTGGTCAATATGACCACTATTAGTACATGGTGTGGTCAAGTTGTGGGCACATAAAAGAAAGGCATTACAAAGTGAAAGTGAAGCTGACTTAGGTAAGTAAGTACTAGGTAGTACAGCTGAATGAATGAAACAACACAGCTATTTGTTTGTTTTTTATTGCATTTAATTCATTATCCATTTCGTACATTTGATTCAGTATAATGACAATGTACTGTAATGTACTATTTATGATATCTACTATTAATGCAGTATGAATTTGTTTCAGTTACAGCCATTCATGTCTGACTCATTTAAGTCATTTGGGTATCTAGAAATTGGGATTGTGGGCCTTAAATGTTGTATAAGGCAAAAGGTTAGGGGGCGCTGCCCCTAGGTGTTGAGTTCGCTGCACTCACTCCACACCTACATGTATGCTCCACACGCAGGTCAAAGTCCATGAGGTTGCACCCTCCACTAAAAATGCTCTAGCTACGACACTGATCACGAGTATAACTATACTGTTGGAATAATCCCCACTGCCGTGGAAAACAAACTCGATTTCCCATAGCGTGGGGACAGTATCACGACCATATTATAGGGAGTTCGGAAAGGGTGTGTGTGTGTGTGCGTGCGCGCTCATTCATGCTTCATCAGTCAACGCAAGGAAAAGGCTGTTTTCTGGTAGGTCTGATTCTAATGATCCCCACTTTGTGATGTGGGGACTATATCACGATTATGCCAGATCTAGCAGTGCAGCAAGATCATTCGCTGTCAATTGCTCGTGGTCTTGTGGTAAAGGTGTCTGGTCAGACTGTCGGAGTATTCTCTTTCTTTACTGCACTCGCGTTTAAGGTCCCGGGTTCGAATCCCGCTCTTTCTTGTTGATAATTTTTTTTTCAGTTATGACTCTATAACGATAGCGTTTATTCCGTTTTAAATAACTGAATTTCAACAATGAAAACCAAGAAACTTGACTAATTATTCACTTGTTCAGGCGGGTTTAATGGCGGCTGGGCATAATAACGACTTCGGCCCAAATTTTCGTCAATTTCACAGAATAATCACCATAACTATAACTCCAGGGAGCTCCAACACTGCGCTCCAGGTACAAATACCCAACGTAATCTGTGAGCTTTCTGAAAGGTCACGAGATTCGAACTTGGGATCTCTTCATGAGAGCGCACCGACGATCCAATTGCTTCACACAGAAGAGCTGGGGGTCGTTTCATCAAATCAACTCCATGACAGTCATAACTGTTGTCGGCGATCTACGGAAATGTCATGGACCTGACAAACTGTTTCACAAAGACATGATAAACAACAACTCAATGATATCGATACTCACCGGCGAAAAAACAGTCTATATCACAGTCCATTTGAATTATCGTCAATTACCCAAACAGATTTTGAGGATCAGTTTTTCCAAAACTATTCCAAAATGTCAAAAATGGCAACGAAGATAAATGCTGGTGATACAAACATCCCGTTTATAGGAAAAAATGTGTTACTTACATGTATGGCATCTTAGAATTTATAAAATTGAGAAAACTCGAGGAGGCTTTTGCGATGTACAAATCTAGATTTGTAGGTAAGAGGATACCGTAATTGACTAATTATGGAAAGAAGACCCAAATCGTGTTCACTTTAGAGAAAATGATTAAATTAAGATATTTTATGGCCCAATTTTTAATATTCATTCATCAAAAGATACATAAAAAGCATTGCGTGAAAAGGGAAAATATAGGGAAAATACATAGGCCTACATGATAAATTGTCGTCGTTAACATAGGTCTGTATATACAGACTGTTCCATTTTCGATGCTGATTCTGTGGTAGACGGATGTAGGTATTTTTAATATTAATTTCATTTACTCGTTGGGGGGTCAAGAAGCCATAAGAACATATTGTCCGTCTCATTACGGTACAATATTATACTACGTGTACAGTAGTAACACTGTTTTATAAAGGAATGATAAAGGATAGTGCTTGGAGATCAGGAAATACATGTTCTCTTAATTTACATTTCTTATTCTTTCGCAGCCCATAGACTGACTAAAAGCTGGCTTGTGAGGGCGTTCTAAAAAGATATGACAGGTCTGGAGTACAGACAATTGTCAGCAAACTTGTCACTGGTCTTGGCAAAGACGGCTTTGTGAAACACTTAGCGGACAAGTTGAGCGACAGTGTCGAGATGTCGCTGATCTTGTCGTTATGACGGTTTGATGAAACGACCCCCTGCTCGATGGGTTTGCTCGTTTTATAAAATCCCTACAATCTGTTTTTCATGAATATTCATGCTGACTAGTCTTGACAGAATAAAATGTATTATTACTTCACTTCCATAGACTTTGGCCTCGCTGCGGTACATTAAAGGAAGACACATGCCACACTCACGGTTTAAGTTTGATGCGCTGCTGTCCGAATTTCAGCTACGGTCGAAGAGTCTATGCTTTGGTCACAAATCAGCAGTAGAGGTGCACGGCCGATATAGGAGATTGTCTGTCATAGTCATAGAGCCACCTGGGCTTGATGTTTTATAACATTATGACATTGAACATCAATCAATCCAAGCCACACATGGGAAGCAGCCTCCCCTATGGAGAGACAAGTAAACAAAAACAAAATCAGTGGGTTAGATTCATCCATTTTCACTCTTCCTCTTCTAGCCCATCTGACTACTTCAACGATAGGATCATCATCATGAGAAACATGAAAATGTTACAATTTATGACGAATTTACTTACTATGTGTAGCTTTTTCTATGCGATGAGCATTACAGTGATGGTGAGATCAGCACGGAATGTGCTGTAGATGAACGGAGTACATGGCAGTGCAACGCTGAGCGGTTTCCGACGCGGCATGCTAAATTTAATTAGTGCTAATATATAGATCTCACACCAGCATAGACGGCAGTATGTGTGCGAGATATTAGCGCAATTAAATTAAGCATTTTATTCATCATATCAAATAATTGGAGGAGTAATGTTTTTTGTTTTCTTTCCAGCTTCTTTTAAAGTTGGCAAAAAGCTGATTTTTCACAGTTTGACCTAGTATCAATAATTTAATCAGAACAGTATAATACCCATTGTGCACAACATCTGCCATTCCACAACATCTTATTCAGACAACATCATCATGAATGATTAAGGACACTGGGCAGCAACAGCATTTTTAATGAGTGTTGCTATGATATGAATAAATTATTGATACTTTGTCAAACATTGAAAAATTAGCTGTTTGCCAACTTTAAAAGAAGCTGGAAAGAAAAACAAAAAATATTACTCCTCCAATTTTTAGCTCACCTGAGCCTAAGGCTCGAGTGAGCTATTGCGATGGAAATTTGTCCGTCGTCCGTTAACTTTTTACATTTTCATCTTCTTCTCCAAAACCCATGATCGGAATTCAACCAAACTTGGTAGGAATCATCCTTAGGGGTAGAGGACCCAAAGTTGCTAAAATGGTACATGTGGCCCCAGGGGGCCCAGGGGGAAGGCCCCCAATTGTAAAAGCTATGTAAATTTCAAACATCTTCTTCTCCAGAACCAGGCATAGCTCAGACTTGGTATTGTGTATGGAGATACCTCTATAGACGAAAAATGAAAGTTGTTCATGACATTCTCAGGGTGGCCCCATAGGGGCCCTGTGGGGGCGAGGTTAATATGCAGGAGGGGAAATGTACATTCTTTGCATGATTTGTTGTATGATTCAACCACACTTGGTGGGAATCATCCTTAGATGTAGGAGATTCAAATAATACATTACATTGTAGACCATGGGGTGGGGGTGGAATTATGTTAATTTCTAACATCATCTCATGTACCGGTACATCCTCCTAGTTGTTTCAATTCTAACATATCTCTTGGTGGTGCTAGAGAGAACATGCACCAGATGTGAATTGATCCACCTCAGGTGAGCGTCATGCCCCCTGGGGCTCTTGTTTCATATGATGTAAAAATAATGTTGATGTGTTGACCAAATTTCATCTCCAGGTCACGTAACGCTCAAGGTAATATTCAAGGTCAAAGCAAAGATCAAGAGGTCATTGAACTTTATGTCGTTCATACATTGAAAATGATAGCAGATCTATAGCTTGTGTAATTACCTTTCTAAATATGTCAATAGCAACAAACTTGACCTAGTAGTTACTGTTACAGATGCATGTATATTTTGATATTGAAAGAAGTGTCCAGTTTTGGTGAACATGCCTGTGGAATGCATACCCTAGCGCAAAACCGTTTGGCCGATGGGGCTAAAACTTACAACTTTAGCTTGGGAAGAGTCGATTACCCCATATTAAAATTTCGGCCAATTTGAAGGGGGTAGGGTTTAACCCATGGGGTGATCTGCACCTTAACCATCCTTGTCCGACACACCTACATGTATGCAAGGTTATTATAGTCCTTGTCCTACCATAGAATAAATTTAGACAGAAATAATTGTCTGGTATGGGGAAATATTTAATATTCCTTTGTTTACCTTCCCCATACACAGATAGTAGTGTTCATCACCGAAAAAAGGGGGCCATTCGAGCGGCTACATTGTAACCATCAGTGTCCACCCTACTGTATTTTTCTCTATTTTTCCAGAATTTCAACCCAATTTTACTACGATAGTCATTCATGAATATATCTAGGTGAATATCCCAGTTCTAGACCCAAACAGTTATTTAACAGACATGTACAAGTCGAAATATTAGGACTTACATTTACCTAGCTGACAGCTGATACATGTACACCTACATCAACACACCGAGAATCAAACTTTGAACTAAGATCAGGCCCAGCTATTAACCGCTTCTGGGGTCAATTCTTGGATTCTTTTGTAATAGACCGCTTCGGTAATGTATGCAAATTTTATGCAAATTTTATGCATACCTTTCAAACAAAGGTTGTTCTTGAAAGCTTGCCTGACATAGCTACAAATAATGTATGCAAACTGGATTCCAAGAATTGAGGTTCATTTATAAAAGGCAGGTTCATCCAATAGCTCGTCGCTAGGTGCTCAGAGAATATATGTGCATAAATTTGTATACATTACAGAAGTGGTCTATTCATATTTTAATATTATAGTTTAATTTTAATTTGAAATCGTTCATTCTTCTTTGCTGAAGACATAAAAAGGGGGGAAATATGTTAATTCATCTATCTCTCATTTTGACTGCACTGACCAGTATAACCACCTACAATGCCATACTGTACATGTACATACATGTAGCACTTCAGTCTCTATGTAGAGGTGGTCACAGGAGCCAGAAATAGTCTCAGCAGAAAAACTGTCAATTACAAGAAGCTTTTGGTCTAATTTAGAACGTGCTGCTAAAATATGTTGGGCCTTGGGTCTATATTTTAACGCCAGAATAATCGCCAATTTTCATAAAAAGCTTGCCATTTACAATGTTGGCTGATCAAACAATATAAAGTTCAGTTCCATCAGTTGGAGCTCTATCAACTTCAATTGATCAAGACAGTGGCAATAGATTATCTGTAAGATATTTGTTGATGACGGCACTAAAATCCTTTAGGGGGCAACCCAACTAACACAACATAACCTGCAGAGCGCATCAACAGATCAAAAGCAAGCATTTGATAAATATCTGTTGATGCCCTGTAGCAGGTAAATAATTTTATTCATTGTCCAGCCTTCGAATTGTCAGTGAGTTAACCCTTTCGAGACAATTGACTGCATTTGTGGTTTGGCTGAATAACTTTTGACTCGGTTTTTAAGGGATATGCCACCAGACGGCCGTGGGGAAAGTCAGGATTGCGTAAGCCCCATTCACTCGTACACAAAGTTTGTGCGTCGAACGCGTCCGTTGGACTAAGTGGGATTACATTTCGACTGCACGAAGCCGACCGAATCTTGCACGAAAGCTCAAGCTCAGGCGGAGCGTGCATGTTGTGCGGCGACCACTCTGTCCGAGGTTTGCGCCCCGCGGGGCAACGGCATGATCACGGTGCCCTCTCGCGGCATTAAAACGTCCACAATCTTCGGTTGAGTATCCCTTTAAAAAATATACCAGATGCATGAGTAGAAAGGAGAAAAAGTTCTGTGCACACCCATGTCCGTTTTTGTTTCTTGACCACTTTGTATTTGATGCCAGGAATTTAAAAAATGCAAATAAACTTTAAAATCCTTAAGTTGGCAACACATTGAGAGGTTCAAAACCATTATTTTTTGTCAAAACTGGCAATTCTTTCAACGTTTGACAAATACGTAAACATATTGTTTTCAAAGACATTACACCATATAAGAACCATGTAGCACTAAAAGAAAAATATTGTTGATGCCAATTTGAAGAACAAAGTGTGATCAATTTAGCCCTTAAATAATTCCTGTTTTGAAATAGGGCTGGTGAGACTTGATCGATAATAATAACAAGATATTTCATTAAAGGTCCACCCTTCACCTGTCTGACTATTAATATACACTTGTAAGCATACTCATAACATTGCAGGGTATACCCTAATTAACAATATCTTTATCGTTGTCGGTCAAGTCTCACCAGCCCTTGAATGTCAGGCTGTTTGTGTACCATGTTGATGTCCACGGCATGGTCATAGTAGATTCTACTGTCTTGGTTGCTGGCACTCCTGCTCCTCTGAAACTCTTGGAGACACCATTCGCATTCCCAAATACGAGCACTCTCATACCTCTTTCATATTGAGCCAATATAGCAGAAGCAAAGCGCTTTTGGCCAGATAACGCTTTGATGTGAAAGGATAGTAAGTCGGATATTCCACTATTGACGTGGGAGTCTGGGAGATCTGTGACTACCTCGAGAGATGGTTTTGAAAGCACACTCTAACAAAAAGCGGAATTGATAATGCTTTGGTTTTTTATGTGAACAGTTGCACCAAATAAAGTGGAATGAAGGGCCAAAAACAATGCATTATGCAGATGACTTACTTTCGCTCTGAGCATTCCGCTTCCATAAAATAACGGTATCTTTTGCGTAATGTGAAAGCAAAGGATTGCGAAGCGGAATCAATAGCGGAATGAAAAGCGCTGCGGCAGTCTGAACGGAATATTAGGAAGACTGATCCGGACAAAAGCTGCTCTGGACAGGAGTCTATTTTGTTGGTCTTCACTCTTTTCATGGTTTCACCTTAGTGAGACAAACCGTTCCTGTTGCTATGGCAGCACTAGCATGGAGCATAGTGTCAATTGTTCCACATAGAATTTGAATGTTTGTTAACTTTATTATGCTAGTTGTACAAAATTAAAGATCTATTTTGTTTTTTACTCATTTAATCATTATCCTATTCATTTTTTGTCCTTTTATCTTGTCTTTCTTATCTTTCTTTACGTTATTCATTTTTTCCTTTCATCTCATTTTTTTACATTTTTCCTTGTCTTCCTCTTCAACTGTTTTATCCTTATATCATCTTCTTTTTTTATCTTCCATTGTGTTGTGCTCTATCTCTATCATTGTATCATCATTTTTCTATCTTTCCTAATGTCATTCTATTTTCTTAACCCTCTATTTTCTATGTCATTCTTTTCCGGCGTCATTTTTGTTTTCCAACTTTCTTTCTTTCGTCTTTTCATTCTATCTTTCCTTATGTTATTATCTGTTTTAACCATCTATAATCTTTTCTTTCTATCTATCCTAATACATGTACTGTATTATTCATTGTTTTCTCCTTTCATCATCTCTTTCTGTCTTTCATTACTTTATTCTCTCTATATTAATTCGTCTGTCATCCTCTCTATTTCTATATCATTATTCTTTGTTTTTATCATTCGCTCATCACTTTATTTCTTTATTTCACTCTTTGTCTTTCTCCTTTCAAGTTCTCTTTATATCTTTCATTATGTCATTATTTATCTTTATCATTCTGCTATAATTTTTCTCCTTCTATATTTCCTTTTTTTATTTTTTATTTCTATTCTTCTATCATTTTCTTTACTTTCTTTGTTATTCTTTTATCCTTTCATCTTCCCTGTCTATTCTGTATGCATTTATTTTCTTAATTTCTTATGTCATTCACACAATGTATTTCTTTGCTTGTCTCATATCTTATCTTATCTTTTCTTATCTTTTCTCTCTCTCTCTCTCTCCTTATATTATTCTTTGGTCTCTCGTTCTCTCATCTTCTCTTTCCACATGTTTTACTACTATGTACTTCTTTATCTTTCACCCGTCATCTTCCATTTCTAGGCTCTTCCTGTGTGATGTACATGTACATACATTTTTATAAACATGATTTTGGCAATTTGCTTGATCTGTGTCCTATGTATGCATTTCCCCTGCTATTTTAATATCGTGTATTGAGAGCCAGAAGGGCGTTAACTCTGTGTTAACTTCTGGCTCTCAACACACGATATTTAGAAGAATATCTTCCCAAGGTATAATTTGCTCTGTATGTTGTCTTCAATCTAGTATTAAACACCTTGCAGTCACTACTTTTTTTTTAACTTTCAATTATTTATGTTGGCCTATCATACTGGTTTAGCTTTGTTTGGCCTATCATACATGTACTGGTAAGCTTTGTTTGGCCATTGTATGATTTTAGAAATGAACACACTTGTTCACTGTAGTTAGCTGTCACTTTGTATTTTGTATTGCATTTTTGTAACTACATCTAATTATTGATTATTTAAACATCTGCCAAAATACTTTAGGCAAGCCTGCAACAATATACATACACATGGTGGCAAACAGCTACATCTAGGCTACAAACAAATGATAATCAATATTTGGCATATGCTGCAATTAAAATATGCAAAAAAAATGTAAATGATTATATTACATTACAGCTTAGAGTATTTACATGTAAGTGTAGTTGTGTTTAGAAAAAATAACATTTCAATTCTGCGACTTGACGACATGTAAGCAGAAACGATTCTAGTTCTTTACAAAATATACAAAGCATATTGGACGAGATTTCCCCATTATAAAGATTTGAACTTGATAATCTTGGCCTATATACATGTACCTTTAAATTTGCATTAAATTTTACAAGTCCATATGATAAAATGAAATATTTGTACTGTTAAAATTACATTCTACGCATGAATGATGTGTCAGTATCTTAAAAATAGAGACCTGCTCATCTTCTACAAATAGTGAGAGAGCAATCAGTCCTCCGGGACATCATAAATAACCCAATCACTTTGCTGGTGATTGCCTCAAATGACACCTTATTATTATTGTGATATTCAGCTTTAGGCTTCTATGTGATCCAAACGAGCATCTCTCTTTCTCTCTCTCTCATCCGCCCCGTCCCCTCCGGCCTCCTCCTTTCAACCCTCCCTTTTTCACTCCCCTATGCATTGTAATGTGAGCATCACTGATCATGCATATTCATGAGCTCATTATGATTGCAGTGGGAAAGGGATGGATGCCTCTAAATCGGAGGCTCCTAGTGTACTCTAATGACGTGTGTGGTTGTGTGTATGTGTGTGTGCCATTTGGATAATGCACAGTTTCTGTGTACATGTTAGAGCATTGAGGTTGTACTGCGTGCTGTGTGGTGTGAGAGGGAGGGTGTGTGCATAGGGCTGCGGGAGAGCGCTGAGTAAATGAAACTGGTTTCGATCAGGTACAGGTGGTGCTTGCTGGGTGCACTTTCGTCATCTGTCGATGATAGGATTTATGAAATGGGAATATCATCACTTTCATGCTGAAGAGAACACTTTGAACTGGTTCTAAGTCTTGAACAAACCAAGGATGGTGAGTTATGTTGATGGGTTTGCTGATTGAAGCTCTCTCATGAGCGATACTACATGTAGTTAAATGTGAGGTGTGAATGTTGTATCATCTTCTGAAGATAGAGAATGATTATTGCTCTGAGTGAGTGACCTACATTGTACATCATCACCTCTTATCCGCTAGGCCTTGTGGCGATCAGTGACATTTGTTCTACACATGCTCCTTCAGGACATTGTATTGTGTCAAAACAATTCCTTTCGTATCTCCTTTAGCATTCGGTTCATATTTAGAGATTTAAGTTTATCGTGTGTGTTTGGACATTTCCACTTTTTGTGTCTCTTTGGGATAGCAGAGCTTAAGATGAAAGGAATCGTCTTAAAGCCATTCTTGTTACAGGTATAAATGTGATAAAGTAAAATAGTTAATTTATATTAAAAAAACCTGATAAAATTACAGATTGATTTGATTTGATTATCCGCATACATGATGAATATTTTGAGCAGATAGACATGTAGGTATGTAATGTTGGAAAAGGAAAATGGTTTATGGTTATGGAAGTCTTGGAAAGTGCCAACACATTCTTTTTAAAGTTTGTTTGCACGTCTTCAAAATTTTAAATCATTCGGCATCTGAATATCTTGATAACACACTCAAAATATATACACCATCTCGCAAACTTGAGTTTTCGGATCATGAAAAGATGGCTATTAACACGTTTGACAACCGAGTTGACATGGGCGTCCCATTTAAGGTTAGACTGAAAGATTGATTCCAAGAAGTCGGACAGTATTGACGCATTTGGACAGATAATTTTGTTCAAAGAGATGGCTTATGGATTCAGCTTGTTGAGAGAAACACAAACAACAGCAGAACACTTTAGGGTTAAGTCGCATATTATGCTGGTTCAACCAATTATTGAGATTATCAATACAGCCGGCGTCGTTTACAAGGGCAAAGAAAATCAAGGCCAAGTTTTGTACCCTGGGGGACACCTGCGTTTATCTGAGACCACTCAGAAGTTTGGTCAATGTATTTGACACAATGTTGGCAGTTAGAAATGAAGTGACTTATATCCAAGATACTAAGGCTGGGTCTACTCCCATCTGTATAAGTTTGGAAATTGCGATTGCATGATCGATGTGATCAAACGCTTTGGAGAAATCAGTTAGTAGCCAAGTAGAGACAGATTTCAGTTTGTCCGCATTTTCATGAAGAGTGTGCCTGATATCAATCGAGCAATGTGTGGTGGATGAACACTTTCTGTTTTAGCGCTCGTAAATATTCAATATTAGATCATCATTATTATTTTGCCTCTACGATTAGAGCTAAAATGTCAGATTGCAAGAATGTCTTTAACTGAGACTGTATGTCAAATGGAGAACTTTTTAAATCACTTATTAGATGTCCATCACATATGGATGTGCATTGTTTGTACAGACTGGCATTTTCTGTTTTCAAGAAATTCTTCGTACTTTTCTGTAATAGATGAATGTTTCTTGATTGAAGTAGGGTTACATGTTCTTCAAGAGGAATCATTGGCATTGCACCTTGAATCCTATAAGAATCTGTTAAAACACATGGTTCGGATTAAAAGAAGAAGTTTAGGATTAAACCCAAATATTTTTATTATATGATTTCCTTTGGACTCATTAAATTTGATTGCTCATTTTGATTAATTGCTTTGATACATGTCCCTAGACCATGCTTTAAGTGATGGATCATGTTTGATGCAATTAAAATCACATTGTCTGAATATGAGTCATAAATTGAACTGATGAGCCTGTGCGTAAGAACTGAAGCTCTAGAAGGCAATATATTAAATTTTACTGTCTGATGAAGTGGTAGCCAATATAAACATGGTAATACAATATCTGTTGTACAGAAGTGATTGTTGTGAACTGTCCATTTCCATTGTATGTTGCAGGCTGTCTTGTGTGCACATTTTTATCATATTGTCGCAAGGTTGGTGAAGATGACAGTTGATACAAGTGTCGTAATCCCAGAATTATGAACTGTACATGTTTGTGATAGCTGTTTGTCCAGTAGGTAAAAAAAGCAGAACATGTCGTTTTTCTGAAGGTTCATACTTCCTAAGGTTCGTAATTCCGAAAAGTTATGTAGGGCTCTATTGCATTTTTGGAATTACGAACCTGCGGAATGATGAACCCTATTTCATTTTCGGAATTACGAACCTTCGGAATAATGAACCTTCGGAGTAATGCATCAAATGTTCAGAATTATGAACCCTATTTCATTTTCAAAATTATGAACCCCTGCTATGGGAAATTTGTGTTTCGGAATTACAAATCTTCGGAATTATGAACCTTCAGAAAAACAAGTACCCCCAAAAAACAACCCATGTAGCACAAATGATATAGTTGACACATGAAAATGGAAACTGACAGTGAGATGGCATTCATATTTCAACAACAACAAAACTTAGAATAACCAAATATTTACACTGTAACCATGCACCTTGGTGTACATACAGTGGAACCTTGTTATAACCAACTCCTTAGGACCAAGGAAATTACCTCTCTATATCGAAAACTTGTTATGTCAGGGCTAGAAAACAATAGAAAACAAAGCAGTAGGACTGGCAAAATCACCTTTTAACAAGAGTTTGTTATAACAGTGTTCTTTATACCAAGGTTTCACTATACTGTACATGTAATGGTTTATTCTAATTTATTTATTCCCATTCCCATAATTTGATGCTGAGTCTAATTAATCATCTCAGCTTAACTTGGCTCAGTGCTTCAGAATAGTTGCTAGGTAACATTTTGGAGGGGGGTTATACTTGATCATACTCCACTTTCTATCTGTAGTAGATATTAAGCTACAATAGACCCAATTAACTATACTCTTCTAATGAAGTGTACATTTATGCAGGATTTTAGAGCATCAGTGATGTGAATGTTGTACCTGGTAGGTGCATCACATCAGTCTTATTGTGAATGAAATAATGCTGAATGTGAATACAATGAAAACCCACAATAACAAGGACCTTGGGACCATGAAAATTACCTCAAGTGCTATATATTGTATCAGGAATCTCCTAATACCAGGGTTAAAAAAACAAAGGAAGATAGACCTGGGACCAGTAAAATTGGGCCAAATTCGTTATTATGCCCAGCCACCATTAAATCCGCCTGACCAAGTGAATATATAGTCAAGTTTCTTGTGTTTTTATTATTGAAATTCTGATCATTTCCAACGGAATAAACGCTATTGTTAATTCATAACTGAAAAAAATATCAGTCAAGAAGAGCGGGATTTGAACCAGCAACATTGTAGAACTTGCAGTGTAGAATAAGGATACTTCGACCATGCCGATTTCTTTACCACTAGACCACGAGCAGTTGATGATACAGCTTGTTGCTCTTAAGGCTTTGTACCTCCACTATAGAAATTCAGTACCTCTGTTCTGCTCACTGTTTTTTCGATATCAGAGGTAGGATTTTTGTCAATTTGAGGATTACTGGGCATATTAGCTAATATAGCCTAAAATTGCCTTGTTATATCAGGAATCTTGTTATATCAGAGCTTTTTATATTTGAGTTTCCACTGTATTCTATTGAGCTTATATGAGATTCACCATTTCATCTTTACCGTAGTCCATAATTCTAATCGGGTATAGCGTGTACAAGTATACATGTACATATACTGTTGACAAACATGGCCAAGCAGATTGTGTAAATGAAAAGTATTCTTAGAAATAGGGACAGAATAAATTGTTTTTATCAACAAGGCTCGTTAATTATTACAATAGGCAGCTTCATGCATAGTACCTCTGACTAGTATATTTGAGACCTCCACTTTTCTAGCTAAAGTCAATATTTTTCCAACTTTAGCTTTGTTCATGGATATGCTCAGTAAAATTGAGATTTCCAACAAAGAGAGTGTTTTATCAGAGGTCTGAGTTTTCTATCTAGAGTTCTTTAAGACCTCTCCATACATGTAGCTAGATGTCACCACTCCCACATATTCTTTTTTTTTTAAGTGAATGTCATCCATTGTTCAACCGTGGCTGAATACATGCCGTCTGCTTGTATGAAGCTCTAGGTGTTTAGCCTTCACAAGTGACAGACTATATACATGTACCATTCGATATGAGGGTGGAAATTCTCAGTTTTATTCTCAATTTTATTCTCAGTATTATAATGAGCATGAAACCCTGATACATTTGTGCATTGTATTGTGCGTACATGTACATGTAGGTGTGTCTAGATTTCAGGCCATTGTACACATCCTGGAAAAAAATTATTAGACCAAGCTTCTGTAAATAAGGGTACTATAATATCCATTCAAACTAATGAAAATGATTTGTCTTTGTATTTCATTGAATGAATAACAAATTCAAGCAATTGTACATGTACCTTGCTTTTATTATATTTTATTTCCCTCTTACCACAAATATAGCACTTTCAGTAACCATTCTTGGTCTAATAATTTTTTTCCATTGCTGTATGTGTACTATGAGTTCAAGTATCCTTTCAGGTATATTTGATTTAAGAAAATGAATTTGGCAGTGTTTTCCCAAATATAAATATTTCCAATGTCTGCAACATTTGCAAGTTAATAGGGTTGCTGTACTTCATTTTCTTATGATTGCACTGTAAGGCCTTTTTGAAATAGTGATTAGGTACATGCATTTCTGTTTTTTTTTGCATAAAGCATTCAGAAGTCGTATGTTGATAACAATGACAGAAACTATAAAAATCAAGGTTAAACCCTGGAGGACATTCTGTCAGATTTGTACAGGAGAACCATGTACATGTAATCAAGTTACAGTATAATATCATTTACATCATTTGGATGGGTGTTCTCATCTCATGCAATAATATATTAATAATATACATGTAGTTGAAAGGTTTGTCCCTGAGGATGTTTGCCGTTCTGTAATCAGGGAATAGTCATTTAGTTTACATACAGGTGCAGCTTTTGGAATTATTAACCAAGATGGCAATTATCCATACAAGGATGCGTGCATTGTGCATGGAAGCCATTGTGAAGTGAATATGTCACGTTTCCAAATTATGAGTCAAATTGCAAATACATACAAATCCAGGTTAATCCCTTTGGGAAATTCTCATGGTTTTGAAATAAATTGAAGGTTTTTATAATCTTGTGAATCTCTTGTCCAGAAATGAGGAATAAGTAGTTTGAATTACTCCGAGTTTTGAGCCAAAGCCTTTTGAATTCGTTCATGCATTGTGTGTCACAATGTTAATGTTACTTGTCATGGTATTGACAGTGATAATATTTGAGTTTTGACTTACTAGTACCTTGGAAAAAAAATATGTTACATTGTGTTCCTGAACATGAAATGAAAGGCTGCTTCCATATTAGGAAATGATAAACCCACTTGAATTACTTTTGACGATCATCTTTTTTTTTTTGCTTTAGAAACATTGTATTCTTAGCATCATGCATTTTAACGGGGATAGAAGGCCCTTTTCGGGAAGGGGTTAAGAAATAAATTTAATTATCGTGAATTATAATTTTGATGCCTCAGAGATAACAAAACACACTATATATCTCAATAGCGTGTATACATGGAAAAAAAATGTAAAAGTGCAGAACTGGCAACAGCATGATGAAAATAACTAAAAATATTTTTGTTTACCATCAAACAGCTTTTTGGGCAAACTCTAGCAGATTATAATTTGATTTCAGGCATAAATTGGCTTATGGGACGTATGTTGATGTGGGCAGGTTTTTCAGATAAACACAATTAATTTTTGTTCCTCCCGAGACTTTGGTAAATGTCAGACGTTGCAAATGGGTAAAATACTGAGTGAGTCACGTTGGGATGGCGCATTCCAAGTACCTGTGATTTATGACTCTGTGTGTATCTTTTTATTTTAGAAATGAATTTGACCCCTAGAGTGTACATTAAATGTGAATCATCACAGAATAGGAATTACATGTATGTATTACTGATTTCTTGAAAGACAACACCGTATATTTTACACTGTACATGTAGGCCTATACAGTGGAACCTTGTTATAACAAACTCCTTGGGACCAAGGAAATTACCTCTTTATATCGAAACCTTGTTATATCAGGGCTAAAAAACAATTGAATACAAAGAAGTGGGACTGTCAAAATTACCTTGATATCATGAGAGTTTGTTAAAACTGTTCTTTATAACGTGGTTCCACTGTACCAGCTTTGTACTGTCCATGCTGTGTGAATATAAAACTAGTATAAAAGACACTGCTTGTGGTAATATTTAGTACATGTTTGGGAAATTGTAAGACCTGGTGCTCTTCATTGTACTAGGTTAAGAATAGAAAGATATGTCATGTTTTATTCCTCTTCAGGTACAACCAATATATTTTTAATCATTAACTATAAATCATTATCCATTTGTCCAAGTTCAGAATTTTGTTATGACATGGAACTTTTCATCATTAGGCACTCTTAGGGAAGACACACTCATCCGAATGGCCCTTTTTTCCCCCGTCTCATTTTACTGTTCAATCCGAAATGATCTGATCTCTATACATTGAAGTCGAGGCAAATACGTATCTATTGCAGGACATGCACAATATGTTATGTTTATGAATTTCCTTTTGCATCTATTCAGTGAGCATGCTCAGATAACAGCTTAATTTTATTTCTCTGTGTCCTTCGTATAGGTTATTCACCCAAGACCAGTGTTGGGAATGCTTGGCCACTTGAAGAGAGGGGGTTTAGATTAGATTATCTCTCTGAGCATTCATGACAAATTCAGTTATGTCTTTTTTTGGTCTTCAAGTAGAACTGTGCAGTCTATTGATATCTGTATGTACATGTACTTAGATTTTCTTCTTTTTCCCCCCTTCATTTTAGTGGAGTATCTACATGTAGTTTGTTTGTGTTGGAGGAGAAGGAGGAGGGGGTTTACATAAAAAAAAGTTAATATTGATAGTCTTGTTCATCAATGATATAGAGTATGCATAAAGAGTTGCATGTGTATGTGTCCTTTGAATTTTGCTGAAAGCAGGGGGAAATTTATACATTAGAGCTGAGAGCAATCTAGCTAGACTTAAAAAGTATATGGAAGAGCACTGACTAACAGTAAATTTCAAAATATTGCTCTCTCTCAGAAAGTATCATCTTTATTCCAAAAAGAGCTCCTGTGAGCAAAAATGTAATTTTATCTACAGCAGTCCTAAATATTTGATTGTGTGTAAACTGAACTCAAGCTTTGTAATAGTATTCACCCATAGTGGAACAATATAATCAGTATGCACTGTGCAGAAACACAGATATATATGATACACCTCGTAAGGAAGAAAAGATTTTACGAAAGTATCAGATCGGTCCAGGATTTGGTTTGAGGCTACTTCATATCTTATTTAGATGTTATCTCACCATGTGATCTCCGTGACTCACTACCTTTAGTATACCCATACTGTGATATAAATCTTATCCTAAATGTGGGAGTGCGTAAGCAAAATTGCAGAGAGAAAAGAATAGAAAGAAGAATAGAATAGAATAGAAGAATAGGAAGAAAAGAAAAGAAAGTGTAACCTTTTCAAACCTTCAGTTCATACATCCCAGATTTCATTTCTGTCTTATACACCTTTCTATGTCCCTCATTCAGTGTTTCTCTCTTTCTTTCTCTCTCCCTCCTTGTTTTTTCCTTCTTCTCTCTGTCTTTTCTCTTTCTCTTTCTCTTTCTCTTTCTCTCGAAGTCTTCATGATATAGTCACTAATATAAATTCCAACTGATTGAACTGAGGAATTATCTTTTTGTTTAGTAAATTGGACTTGAAATTCTTTAACATTGAACATGATATTTCTGTATGTATACAATTTATACATCACATGACCTTGCTTGAGCCGCTTCTCCTACATGTAAGTTAATCAAACATAAGAGATTCTATTTTCCGCCTGCATTTCATCGTTTTCTCATCATTCATACTATACTACAGGAATGTACGCTAATGACTGTGAGCTCTTTTTGTGTCTCCCTAAATGGAGGCCTCTATCTTCTAATGATAATCCTGGCATATCACATTCCCTAGAGCCGAGCCGACCTGGCTCCAAATTAGCTGCAGAATTTGACGGGTTGAGGGATTTGACAAATGGCTCGGATTCCTTGCCTGCTCTTATTATAAACATGCACCAAGTAGTGTCTCAAGTAGTCCGTGAAAATTTAAAGGAGTTCATGAAATGGGCAGGTAAATTATTCAGTTCTGAAATCTGACGGTGCACACTTTTCATGGTGAAGAGTTAATTAGCATTATTTTGTTATTCATGGGCTGCCCATGTCAAAGAAATTACATATTTTTGCTATTTCTAAAATAGTGTACAACCTTTTCAACCTTTCTTTGAAATATGTTTTCCAAAATTGATATGTCACTACTGGATACGATGTAGCTGAATGCATCTTACACATTCTGTAGTCCAAGTAAAATTGATTCCTAATTTCTTGTCCAAATTTGTTGAAAAATGGGGTTCCATATTATTGAATATTCTATTTTTTTTTTGTACATGTCTAAAAATGGTATTGGGTCGTATTTCACACAAATTTTCTTCATTTAATCTTACTTGTACATGTTTGCACTTCAGATGTACAGAACAAGGTAAATGTGCATAACATTAATAATTTTTTTCCTCAATGTCTAGATTTCCTCTGATTCTTATTTATTCCATTTCAAAATTTGAAAAAATATCAAATTCCAACAACAATATTGAGGCGGGTCAAAAAAAAAAGGAAGGAGAGGACAAGAAACTATGAATTAATTTCATCTGGTCTGAAGCAGTATTACATTTACACTGGTCTCATATTCTTTGTCACTACAAATTAGACCAATATTTTAATATTTTTTTTAAAAGACTCCCCAAGTCAGAAGATTGAACACGATTTCCTTTCTTAGCCTCTATACAAACAGAACAATCCAGACTTTTCTATATTTTCTCTGTCTATCCCTAGAGCCCTTAGGATATCCAGAGCTAATTTATTCTGCTCGATGATTTAGATGACTCAAATTTAGGCAGTATTTGCTCAGCTGTGTAAATGTGCTGGAAAAAAAATTACTTATGAATAGGAGGAAATTATCATGCACATGAAATATGTTCAGGGGAGCGTTTCATCAAGCGTTTTGTCAGTGATTTTTACTGACAGCTTTGCTCTCAGCCAATCGGATGCTAGGATTTCAGTAGCTTATAACACTTGTCGGTAAAAATCACTGTCAAAACGCTTGATGAAAGCTCCCCATGTCACTCAATCTTTTTTTTTTTGCACTGTGTTTAGATATTCCTCATGCAGATATTCATGTCCATGTAGGTTATAGAGTACATGATAAAGATTAAACATTTTGTGATGTGTTTATCAAAGGAAGATGGCATCTCCCCAAGGATGTTTGTCATGAACATGAGTTAAGTAGAGCAGAGAGTGAGTTAGCTGTCCTTGTATCTGAGATGCAATGTACCTATTACATACAAGAGATATACAGGTGTGTGATGTGTCATACTCAATACACACAGGTACATGTATGCACTCCGTGTTTAATAAGGATGTAGTTCATGTGGAGAAGACCTGTCTTTTATTCAGTTCTGTGACGTCATCATGTACTGGAACATTAATGATGAGGCTGAGTCATACGTGTAGGATGACATTCATATGGTTCCCTTGATAGATGGGTATTTTCACCTTGATAGATGGGTATTTTCACCTTGATAGATGGGTAGTTTCACCTTGATAGATGGGTAGTTTCACCTTGATAGATGGGTAGTTTCACCTTGATAGATGGGTAGTTTCACCTTGATAGATGGGTAGTTTCACCTTGATAGATGGGTAGTTTCACCTTGAACTACGTCTGTACCTGTAGCATCTGGGAGAGATGATCATGGAGATGGAGCTAATGTTCCTATTAAGTCCAAACTTAAAGTTTGATATTCATAAATGTTAAATATATGGGATATTTTATGCAAATAATGTAGGCATTTTCAATTTTGTACTTATCAGACCTGTGAGAGAATTGTATCCATGGGTGAAATATTAGCGCATTCTGACTGAGTGCACCGTAATTCAACATACTGTGTGTAACTAGCTGTAGTTCATAGAGATTCAGTATAGAGGGTTCTCACATCAGCCATGCTGGAGGACATAATAAAACCTGTGCATCAGACTATGAAAAGTCATTGTTATGGTCTAGTGCACAGGTTTTTATTGATATCCTTCAGCATGGCTGTTTTTGGGAACCTTCTATAAAGATGACTTTTGTGATGATTGTGATACATACTGGCACATTGATAAAAAAGCTGAGTCAGACTATCATGTGGTTCCCTTGATAGATGGATTGTTTCACCTTGAACTACCTGTGGCACCAGGGAGAGATAATACAGGGAGATGGTAGTGATCGTGGAGATGAAACTACCTTCATCCTTTTGAAATTTAAAGCTTGACATTTGTAATTTTACCCATGTGGAAATGACAGTATGCATTTTGAGATCATTAGTATCTAGGGGTGAAATATCAATCACACTATATGTATGCACCGAGAGTGCACCACAATGCATCATATTAGCTGGAGTTCATAGAGATTCAGTGTGGAGATGACTTGGCTTTTAGTTGTGTGACATCAGGAATGTACGGTACGCTGATGAAGGAGCTGAGTCATATGATGACATTCATGTGGTTCCTTCTGTAGGGTATTGTGTATTTCACATTCAACTTAACATACATGTTGCATCTGGTATAAAAAAAAAATATAAGGTGGTGTTAGAGATGAAGAAGACTCTACATGTACGTGCACCTTAAAGTGTGCTAGATGTACATGCAGGCACCAGTAAGAAGTGTGTTTGCTTTCAACACATGCTTTTCAGGTGTAAACACAATTTCTGGAATTTTGTAGGTACATGTACATGTAATGGATAAAAATATATTTAGGGTCTTTTAAAACTACCTGTCATTGATTTTACTTTTGTTAGCATGAAGCAGGTAAAGGATTTAACTAAAGAAAAAAGATAAATTTGACAGTGCCATGGAATTCTTTAACATTAACAGAATAGTACCTTACAGAAGTTGGAATGATTATCTAAAAGTGTTGACTATTCATGTCATCGCCCTGATACGAGAGCCTATCATTAGTTTAGAATGTTCTCAGTGTGAATGTGAATGTAATTTTGCATCACATTGGCACAAATGTTTACATATGGAGTAATGAAGCAAATTAGCCAGGGTTTTTCATAATTATGCCATTAATCATAATTTCCTTTGCAGATTATTCCATTTTGCATTCAGTACTTGATTTATAAACCTGTAGACTCTACATTATTGAACATGTACTTTAGATCCTATGTCTATGTTATAGAACTCTGTGTAAGTGGATATTGCTGGGTAATAAATCTCCACAAACTTGATTAGGCTTGCTTCCTAATCTAGTTGGCAAGAGATCATATAAAACTTAAAAGGTTTCTTCACTCCTTCAGCTCAGATTCCAAAATATGTAATTCAATCACTTATCAAACAACCAAGTAGACTGCTGCAGTTTTTAAAGTTTAAAGGTAGAGGTGAAATGGAAAGAAAAACAATAACAACTCAATTGCACTTAAAACCTTCTTGCTCTTCCTTTTCCCCATTTCTTTTGTACTATTTTTATATTCTTTTCTTCCCAACCAACTGTGCCATCAGCAGATTGGTTATGTGGTGCATTATGAATACTTTGTACTTTTATGATTCTTCACATACAAGTGTTTTGACATTGACTCCTGGCCTAATATGTTTTGAATATTTTGAACATATGTTCTTGTGTAGTATGTCAAATTTCTTGCCAATTTCTTACATTTGGACTTCCTGTCAATTTGAATGAATTACTTAGTTTGTATCCTGTTTACCAGTTGAAATGAAATAAGTTAGATGTTTAAGAATGTAAGAGCTATATTCCTATATTTCTGATGTTTATTGGGTGGAATCCATTCATCTTTTTTCATGACACATGTATGCTACATGTACACCTCAGGGGGGGGGGGATTTCATGAAAGGACTTGTCAGATATTTTATCCGACAAATTTGCTCTCAGCCAATCAGATGCAAGGATTTCAGTAGCTTCATGAAACGTTCTTCCATTCAACAATTTTAAAGGGATGAAAATCAAAGGACAAGATTTATGTTTGTACAGATGCCATACATGTACATCAAGGGAGCATTTCATCAAGCATTTTTTCAGTGATATTTACTGACAAATTTGCTCTCGGCCAATCAGACGCAAGGATTTCAGTAGCTTATACATGTAACAGTTGTCGGTAAAAATCACTGACAAACGCTGGATGTGTTTCATGAAAGGAAGTTGAAATATCGGACAACTGTTATAAGCTACTGAAATCCTTGCATCTGGTTGGATAAAATATCTGACAAGTCCTTTCATGAAACGCGCCCCTGACAGACTTTATTCTACATGTGAACCTTCGTGTATGTCTTCATTCAATGCCCTGTCAGTAACACAGGATCAGGTCCCCGTTTCATAAAACTTGTTATCAATGACAAGTTACAATAACAGATATAAGCAACTGAAATCCTTGAATCTGATTGGCTGAGAGAAAATTTGATATAGAAATGGCGCAGTTGTTATTGATAACAAGTTTTATGAAACGGAGCCCAGATAGTGATTTCTTGTTCCTCCACTGCTTGTAGGTTCCAATACTAATTGATGCTTAATTCTTCTATTCTTTTCTATTCTTTACTCTTCACAGCTCTTCCCCAAGCAGCTAGCCTCAGTGACCCTGTAAGATCCAAGATGACCCAGGATGACCCGTAGCTCTACTTGTAATTCTTCAGGAATCTAATCAAGGATTGGCTTGAACCATGAGTGACCAGGAGAGGCCTCGCAGCAGGTCTTCTTCTCGTTCCCCAAGACAGGTCAGTTGATACATGTACAAGTTGTACCTATATACATGTAGCATCATCTCTCATTGAAAGTAGGTACATCCAGTATGAGCAATGATAATTGCATAATTCCAATATTTTCTCACCTCTGTAGATAGAAAGAATATGTGCAAAATGATAGGTTACAATGAAAGGCGCATGCATATATTTTGATGCAATGGAAAAAGAACAAGTTAGGCAATTAAATATACAATTTTCTATAATTGCTGTCAACATGCATAATTCTCAAATGTAAATTTCACGTTAAGAGAACATTTTTTTCAGATTTAATTTTTCAACATGGTTAGTTTCATATTCCAGCTTTATACAGTGTTGATACAGAGTAAAGAAGAATAGTCAAGAAGTAGCAAACTCTCTTTGCATTTTTGTAACAGTCCCTCATATTTCTATCTTTCATGTCCAGGACTCTTGGTATATGCTGGTACAGGAGGAGGTCCTTGTCTCATCTCCTACCCCATCTCCAAGACGATCTCTCGCGAGCAGTGGAAGTCGATCCTCATCTAAGGCCAGTAGCTTGTCTTCCACTCCTAAACCACTCCAGACTACCTCATCTACTGCTGCAGCTGAACAAAGTCCAGCATCCCTTCTTCAAAGCACAACGCTCTCACAGCATCCCCTGGATGAAGAAAGCGCTGCTGCCCTTACCCAATATCCTCTAGAGGAAAGTCTTTATGATAAGCAACTTTCTTCAGGCAGTCATCAAAGCAAGCGTAAAGATGCCCATGTAGATGTCATATCACCGTTAGGTGGATTACCTGATAGTGATGAGGCAGCTACTGTAGAGCAGTTTCTTCCACCCCCTCTTAATCTTGATGCCAGCCTTGGCTCACAGGATGGGGATAAGTTCAAGGGATTGGCCAAAGGGACATTCCCTTTTGTTGAAGAGGATGACAGTACAGCAATGAGCAGTGACACAGATATTCCCATCCCTCTGTCAGACAATGAAGATAATGAAAGCGGCTTTCCAGAGGAAGCAGAGGGTTTTGGTCTGCCAAAGGATGCTGTACAGGAAGCCATTGCAGAAGTGTCTGCAGACTTTGTAAGTGGTGTCCTTTCCATGTCAGTTTCACAACATAGTGTTGATGGTACTAAGGAAGAATACGAAAGGAAGTTGGTGGACAATGTTGGTGCTGCTGATATCCATTCAAAGGCCATGGAAGATATTCACAGCTCTGCAGCTACTACCCCATGGCAATCTGAAGGTGGGATGGAACAACAAACACCATCCCCTTTTAACCAGGAAAATATTGCATCTGATCAAATCACTAGAGAAGAACAAATGTCTAGTCAAAGTCTTGTATCCAGCACTAACCGTTCTAGCAGCCGTGGTTCAAACAGGACTAAATCATCAATAAGTGATAGCATAAGGAGTGAAATAACCAGTGAAAGGAATGCCTCACCTACTCTTCATCCGAAGCCTTCAGCAGAGGATATGACTAGGGGATCACCAAGCAAGTTGCCCTTAGACCTTGACAGCCTACAGCCATTGGATATCAGTGAACACGTGGCCTCTGGAGCTGAAGTTGTAATACTCAGAGGTTCCACAGAAGAATACCAACATGAAACTGAAAGACTTGCCCAAGCAACTCAAAGACAAGAAGAAGTGCTGCCAGGAACACATACATGTATGGTGGATCCTAGGTCAGTGGCAGAGCATAAAAATCAAATGAATGCTGATTCCTCGGCTCAAACCCAGAGGTTTTCCCTTGAACACGATTCAAAAGAATCCCTTCCATCACACTACCTATCACCCAGTGAAGGCAATATATCAAGAGACGCACAATCATACATTCATTATCCAAGACACTTGCAAGGTTCCCCTCGCAATATTGGGTTTTCTAGCGATAATGATAGTAACTCTGCTGACATGCCACAAATGGGCACTAGAAATACAAGGGATGTGAATGTGAGTCAATCTAGGAGGGATCAGGGAACTGAAAGGGATCTCTTAGCAAGGAGAGTGGCACTTCTTCTACAAGTCAACAGTGACATGGAAGCTGGTGTCAGGGCCAATAGAGCACACCTTCATGGTGGCTCTTTGTCAGGGAGTGGTTCATCTTCACATACAGGCAGCCCAGACAGCATTGAAGAGGCCACTTTACCACTTGGAATTCTTTCCAAAGATTCTCACAGCTCTCCTTCTTCCTACAGGAGAGGAGATGGACAGTCTCTTCCTCCTCCATCAAGATCAGAGTCTAGTGGAAGCTCTAATGCAGACTCCCTGGCAGAACATGTCAAAAGACTTCTCCAAGAATCTGAGAGTATGCGCAAACTTCATGCAGCTGGGATTTCTCCACAGCAGCTACTTGGTGTACAAGCAGAGATAGGAAAAAGCTCCCCTACACTATCAGAAGCAAGCACATCAAGTTCTGTGAGGGATATTGTAAATAGGGTAGTCCGCCACTCGAGTAGAACAGGTAGTGAAAGTGATGATGGTGTTTTAAGGCCCCAAGAAGCCTACATGTCTCCCACACATACTGTGTCAGGTAGTACCGCTGTACCAATGGGGTCAAGCAGTGGCCGATCTAGAGATAACTCTGTACTTCAAGACTCTGGACTTCAAGAAGGCAACAAGGTAACATTCCAGGATACATTCCAGGCTAATCGTTCACAGAATGCTGCTAGGTCGGGCAACACAAGTCAGTCCTCGACGAGTACACTAACCAACGACTCTCTGTCACAAAGAGTACAACAACTTCTTAGTCTTGCCGATGATACTTTTACCCACCAACCTGATGTTGCAAGTGAGAGTTTATCAAGAGAGGATTTGCTCGCTTTGGTGCAAATCGCTGAGTTGGAGAAGAAAATCAGTGATTCAAGATCAAATTCACAAAGGCAAGGTTCTCCTAGGTCATCCCGAAATTCTAGAATGTCATCCTCCAGAGATGCTGTTAGCAGATCCACATCTGCTAAGGACAACTCTGTTGCAAGTACCGACTCTCTAGCTTTAAGGGTCCAAGCAATCCTTGGTAGAGAGCCACCGGGAGAGAGAGTAGACCGCATCATTTCAGAAGCTCTTAGTGCAGGTGATCCATCTGTTTATGACAGGAATCTGTCCAATTCATCCCTTGATAGCAAATATTCCCATGCAAAGTCCCAGAGGATATCTTCATCAAGAGAGTTTGAGGATCCTTCAACTACAGATGTAACACAGAGACCATTTGGTGCATTTGACAGAGCAAGGGATATGCTGACTCTTCATTTGCAACGTTTAGAAGAAAAAACATTTGACCATAGCGCTGATACAAGAACTCCATTCAGACAAGACAACAATGCCAACGTGATTGTGAACAGAGCAGAATATGATGCCCTTACTCAAAATTCTTCACAGCAGCTATCTGAACATGACTTCCAGACTCCTGTATCTGGTTCAATCAGTAAACCAATATCTACAGACCAGGTTTTCTATGGACTCTTACCTGAACAGATCCCTTCACACTTGCAAATGCCCCATGACCAAAGCTCAGGGGAATTCCATGTTCTGCAATCTGTAGATTCACCAGCAAGGCCAAAGTCATGGCAGGGTGATCCTCGGCAGCTGTATCCAAAATATCAGTCTAGTGGGAGATACCAAAGTGAGAATGAAAACATGCCTCCCGGTCAAGACAGTCAAATCATGGATGACAGCTTATTTGCAATGCAGAGGTCAAACTCTTCCCCAGAGATGAAGGTGGACAAGAAAATATTTCCACAGGCCAAGGTGACGTCTTCATCATCTCATCAGAGAACAGGATCATGGGGGAGAACAAATCAATTCCAAGACATGCAGCAGCAGCAAACATCCAGAATACCAGGCAGTAAACTTCCTCTTCCTTCACGCAGTGAGACAAAGCAAGGACAACAGTATCCTCAGGAAAGACAGGAATATCATAGTCCTCCCTCCTCCCAGACCCCTCAACACCTTCCTTCGCAGCAGCAGCGCCAGGTTCATCCAGATTACAGTACCAACAGCTGGCCCAGGTCACTCTCCAAGTCAAGATCTGGTGGAAGCCCCACCGCTAGACCAGAGACGAGTCCACGAACAGAGCAAAGACAAAGTTTTGGGAAAGATTCTTCAGCCACCGAGGGCTTCTTGAAGCCATACAGACCTCCAGGAAGCTCAGATGTGATCTATACCTACCCTGTAGATGGACAGACTGTTCGGGATACATCTCCCTCTAGAAGCGTATCAACCCTAGAGAGCTCTCATGCTGGTGAGTCAACTATACTTCGATTTTGGGTGCTATCTGTTAAAAAGAAAACATTTTAATAAAAAGGTGATATCAACTTGATTGTTGTCTTTCTACGAGTTAATGTCTTTTTATTTTTGGTCCTTTTAATTGTTTGATTTAGAACCGCTTCTTTTGTTGAGAAAAAGGTTTTGGTTTTGGTTTGGGTAATTTTTTTAAATTTCAAACATTATGGATAGATGTTTGCATTAAATATATATTTCTTTCGTGTAATGTGAAAAATTTGATGTTTTATACAATACGTTATGTGCAGTGTTTTATATTATTATTATCCACTAAAATTCCTTGATATGGATCAAATGAAAAGATTTTTTGAAATAAAAGCAATATCCACTTGATTTGAAAGATTGAATGTGAATGTGGGGAAATGTGAAGGTGGCGATACTCAAACCATCGACCATATTATCTCCAGTTGCTACATACATCAGGCTCCCCATGGATCTGAAGGCTTAAAAGAACTTGATGATGATACTGTAGACTGGCTCTCAACCAGCATTCCTGTATGACTGATCTTAACAGAAGTTGGCAACCACACGAAAGAAGAAGAAAGATTGACCAATGATAAAACTAAGTCTTGAAGAGGGAATACTTCTTCAAATGGTGCCATTTTAATTTTTTTCTCAATGTTATTTCCATTATTTTTCAGGATCTAATGATGCAAATGCACCAAATTTCCCCACTGATGCATACGGCAGCAGGCCAAGCAGAGAACCTATAGGTACCTCACCACATACATCCAAGATTCCTAGATATGACAGAGGACACACTTCCCCTGTAAGGAGTCCACATGAGAGAACCAGGGGGCAGAATCTGTTTGTGGATGATCAGAAGGGAGGTAAGAGCTATAGGAGATCATTGAGCGATAGCAGTAGACAGGAACAGCAGCGTGAAAAGGATAAAGTTGGGCGACAGATTTCACTAAGTCCTCAGCACAGACCGGGTAGATCAAGGACATCAGGAGTGAAGCGAGGACACTCAAGGTCACCTCCAGAATCGGCTCCCTATCCGCAGATGCCGTACAACCAAAGACAAGCTTTTGAGATGGAGCAAAGTGGGATGCAGCCGAGGGATGCATCTATTGTCGGACACCCTGTCAGAGACAGAGCAGCCTTGGATCTTGGGGGTGTAAGCGGCCAGGAGCCTAGGGAAAGATTTGGGTACAGAGCTCAGCCTAGACCTTTGAGCTGGGATGCATCCATGCAGAGTCAACCGATGGACTACAGAGGGGGTTACCCACAGGACACCCAGTACAGACAACAGTATGGCATCCCCAGCGGCATGGCACCTGCTGCTCCTGTCTCAACTAGCGCTGCAACCTCGCCGTCTAAGATTCCTCGGTTCAGGTCAGGTTCAGAGCAGCCACCACCGAGATACATGCCAGTAGGTGCAGAGAGAGCAGAGAGAAGAAGACCAGAGTACCCTGATAGACAGTATCAGGAATATGGGCAACGGGAAGTTCCTCAACTACCTGGGACCTACAGCAGACAAGTGCTTGAGGAGATCCTGCAGGTGAGCAAATATTTTTATTGATGCTTCTTGGGAAATTGTGATTAATTTCACTGATTTATTGACGAAATGACCTCATTTTGTAATTTTACAGTTGTGAAAGACAAATAAGAATACAATTTCATGGTGAAGACATTCCTCTATCAGCATTACATAAAGAAATATTCATAAAAATCTGTTTCATCCGAAAAATCAAACTTTTTATATCTTTCTTTCTCTTACTGTGCTTCATTACAAGTATTGAAAAGCGGATATCCTTTCAGCAAACAAGCATGTAATTGAATTTGTTGGAAAGGAAAAGGGAAGTACATGTAGGTTATTTGATGATAGCTGTAATGACTTGCCAGGAGATCAGAAGTAATATATCTGTATTAGGCCTGGGAATAATATTCAAAAAGCTTACCGCCGATCGGTAATCGAATACCACTTTTTTCACTATTCGAATATTCGTCCAATGACGAATAGTGATTTGGACATTCGATTATCTAAAGCATCATGACAAAAATGATCTTTATAACATCAGAAAATACTGCATAACAGGTGATAAGCACATGAAAGGCATAAAAGGACATTTTACTTGCTAAAATAATACAACAGAGGTCCAAAATGTGGCATGAAAATTAAAAAAAAACAAACACAAACTTTAAAGTAAAAGAGTTATGGCGTCACTCGACAATGAAACACACAAGCCGGTCGGCCACAATCAGTTTATACATGTAGTAACCTGGTACGATCACGGCCTAGCTCGCTACTGTCTGTGCAGAGCTCTGCGCCTGTGTATTGTTGCTAGCTAGTTCAGCTCCGATATGGAGTAAGATGAATGTAATTCTTCAAATATGAAAGATCGTTGCAAAATAAAAATCATCACTTCACTTTACAATAATCCTGTGTTATAGTTGTCTCTGTGATATTTTTTGTGATCCTTTTTCATCTCGAAAACGTATTTGGCTACAGTGGCGTATCCAGGCGGGGCGCAACAGATGCGCGCCCCCCTTTTGGCCGTAAAAAAAAATATAGCACTATATAGCACTATTTTGCATCTCAGCCCTTCTTCAGAAGTAAAAATTTCTCCCCCATGACGGCGATCAATAATTCCTGGCGCCCCCCCCCCCCCCCCCATTGGGAAATCCTGGATACGCCCCTGTGGCTAGCTGCTTTGCTTGTGTCGGCGCATGCGTAATGTGGCTTGAATGTTCCTTCGAGGTGTACGATAAACTTAAGAATGATTAAATATACAAATATCATTTCACTGCAATTTTCTTAACGCTTACGTTATTCGAATATTTGAATAGTAAAAATGGTACTTGTCCCAGGCCTAATCTGTATTGAAAATTATATTTTCTGAATTTACTTCACCACAGACGAGACTGATTCTTTAAATTGAATGAATGAAATTAGTATTTCCTCAATTTTAGCCTTCTTTCAAAATGTCATTAGATTTATTACATTAGATTTGTTACATTAGATTTGTTACATTAAATGATGTGATAAAACAAACTCAGACAAGCATTTGGTCAAAAAACTTGAATCCTTTTTGTGTAGGCTAACATAACACACCTGTCTTGTGTTTAATGTCTTCCAGGATGAGTCGGATCCTCTTTACTGTGAAGCATCTTTAATGTGGGATCAATACCAGCGGCTGCAGCAGCAGAAGGAGGCTAGGAGAGAGGCTAGAAGAGAGGTCAAGGGTCAAGATGAATCGGATGTATCTAGTCTTGATTCCAGGAGAGTAAATAGGCTAGCCCATCTAGTACAAGACCCAGTTCAGCACACGGTGCAACACTTTGTGCAAGGTAAGAATCTAATTGGTTGATGATTGAGATATTTTTTTGTTGGGGGGGGGGGCAGGGGATAAAGCATGATAGTTCATTATGGAGGGGTTGGGGCAGCGCATGTCAACCTTACAAAGTAACAATTTCTTTGAACATAACATTAAATTCCTTTGAACTCTCGGATTAAGTCAAACTTGAAATTGAACATCACATATCTTGATGCATACTTGAGTGCAATATATGGTTGCTTTATATGTTACATGCTGAAAATGTATTTTGATTATCATATTTTCCTTTCAGAACATTTAAGGTTTGTTAGCTTATGCCAGACCTTTAAGTGGGTATTTAATGATTGGCAAGTGGGGATGTGTGATGCAAGGTCCGAAGCCTACTCACTTACCAGTGTGTTATAAGATACCGCAATGTAAAGCATGGTAGGCATTAAAAAAACCCAGTTTTTTTGAGGCGGTTTGCCACAGAATATTTGAATGAGCCTTTATAGAAATTATTTCAGTTCTGGGCCCTGTTTCATAAAACTTGTCATCAATGACAAATTGCAATCACTGTTATAAGCTACTGAAATCCTTGCATCTGATTGGCTGAGAACAAATTTGTCATTAAAACAAGACACTTGATGAAATGCCCCCCCCCCCCCGATGTTTTATATTGTATGTGTGTCATTCTTAGATGAGACGGATAGTCGTGACAGCAGTAGCACCACCCTATCTGATTCCACTACACCAAGACAGAGAAGGAAGTGGGTTAGAGATCAGCAAGGATTCACACCAAGAGAACAATCTCCTGATAGGATTGCCAGAAATGGAGAGTGAGTCATTGGTATTTGGTATTTGGTATTTGGTATTTTATTAAGAAACTTCATTGACATTGACATCAATATTTTGTTTTACAATACAAAGCATTAGTATAAAGAAAAGTAACAATCATATGGAAATGAAATGGAAAGAAAGAGAGAATATATAGCAAATCATAATATTACTACTCAGGTTTAACATGTGACAAATTATATAACATTATCAAATTGGATATCATATTGATATAAATAATGAAATAGAAAATCATAATGTCACTACTCATATTCAACATGTGACAAATTATATAACATTATATGAAACTGGATACCATATAGATATAAACAATGATATAGAAAATCATAAAAGGACTTATATGTAATTCTATAAGGTTCCTTTTCATTTAGAGGGAGCCACAGAGCTCATGCTTCAATACCTACAATGTATACTACATGTATTGAAGAGGGGGATTGGCTTCAGATTTTTACACCTTCTCTGTTACTTGTATGCTGTGTGCGATGATTCATATCTATGCACAACATGTTTTTGTTTTTTTCTTGAAAATGAAAGAGGTTAAACCAGCAGAAGCAGATAATGAAACTGTATACCACTCACAGAATGAGTACATCAAAATCCAAAAGAGGTATACATATACATGGCAGACTGGATGTCAATAAAATCAAAAGCAGGAGTTTGAAAGAAGGATACCTTGTGAAACTTTGATAAGTTTGACACTCTGCAATAGGTTCATAAATGTTCAATCTTATATTATTTGTTATGCTTTGTATAATCTAGTTTCCAGCGTAAGGTGTCACCAGAAGAAATTGCAGCCATCGTCCAAACATCACCCACAAAGGACTCTAGGATACCGAGGGCAACTACTAAACAAAACGGCCAGCAACATGACAAGCGAAAGAGGAGAGATGAAAAGCATTCCTCAAAACGCTCACCTGAACAAGAGCCGATGGAATCAACTCTTGAAAACAATATCACCCAGGAAGCTTTGTCTGGATTACTTACATCGACTGAGGAAACATTATTGACTGATATGAGTCTCGAGTCAGACCGACTGCTAGAGCTCCTTGGACCAGATGGAATTCGCAAGTTGAGTTCCAAGTTAGTGAAGCTACAACGCAAGATTGATAGGCAACGCGAACACCATCGGAAACGTACAGAAGAGCAGAACAAAGACAAGCAATCTGCAAAGACAAAAGGACATCGTCATGATGTTCCTATTGCCAGTACTCCTGCCGTGGATGATTTATTATCAACAGCAATGTCTAGCGCCATTGAAGAGGCTTCTGATACTGTTGGTGCAAACCTTCGTGTGGGGAAGCAAGCTTCTCTGGAGCCTGCCTTGAGTCCAGTCCAGGAAGCATCATTCAGATCGACTGAAGACTCTGTCTATGACACTGCAGAGAGTACTCCACCAGAGGCTTCTATGCCAGACAGGAAGATCACCAGGCAAGGAAGGGTGACAGACAACGGACAAACTACAAAGCGTAGGAAAGACTTTGCTCATCATGATGACTTTGGTGTGACATACACCACAGACTCCTTCAGTGATGCAGGATCGGACATGAGTGTTCCTTGCGCCTGTAAGCCAAAGCGTTCCCATTCAATACATGGCTTCACAAATAGAGCTAGGGAGCATGCAACGGACAATATGAGCAAAGAAACCAAACTAAACGCAGAAAGAGACGAAGTCTTCAAGAAACCTTCCAAAGGCATGTCAAGAATTCCTGTCAGAGACTCAGACTCTACTACCAGGAATGGATCTGCTGCAGCAGGACCAACGCAAGACAAGGTTCAGAAGGTGAAGCCAGGTACAGCGTTTGTGATTGACGTTGGACGAGGTGACAAGAAGGTTGGAACGGATACCGTGTTGACAGGGAAGCAGAATTATAACAATAAAGATGTTGAAGAGGAAGATGAGGAAAGGAGAAGGAAAAGGAATGAGAGAATAGGAGTCAAGCAGATACCAGCAAAGGAGAATGAAGCTCCATCAAGGTAGGATTATTAATGATCATTTCTAATGACTATACATATGCAATGATGGTATGCACAGTGCTTGTATGATTTGAGGAGGATACTACTTAACTGGCTGACTTTCTATCAGCAAAGCGTTTCAGTAGAAAAGAGAGTTGAAAACAAGATATGAAGTAAGTAGGTTAATGAATAGAAATTGTTGAATTAACCAGTCTAGCAAACAGAGCCAAACATATGTGAAAAAATGGAATAGTGCAAGGAAAAAATTGCATTTTCTTCAAGTTTTATGAAATGTTACTTTCCTTTTTCATGCAGGTGACATGTTTGAATTTTGATTTTGTTCTGCAATCATCTTTCTGAAGTCAAGACAATGTTCTTTCTATTTCTATATCCACAAACAATGCAGAATCCCTAAGAAGATAGTACAGCCTGTTGCATGGTTTCAACCTCTAGCCAAGAAGATGCCATGGCAACAGGACACACCTTCCAAAGCCAAGCCTCAGCCAATGAGCTTTCCTGTTAAAGAAGAAGAGACCGCCCCTAAGCCTGGTGACAAGGCTTCTCTGCAGGTACAATATATTCTTATTTATACTGCCACAATAAATGCGCTAGGTTTGATAAACGTGTACAACTGATATAACAATGTTGGGTTTTTTTTACGGATATGTTACAAAATGTAATTTGTTCAAATCAATTGTTTTGTTCTTGTTCAAGAATGATTGAATAAAATCTTTCTTTGAAAGAAAAAAAAAACGGTTTGAAAAACTAAGTTGTGCTTTATTCTAAATAATTTTTGTATTGTTACCAAAAAATACTTTTTGAAATTTATCTTGATTTGGGGTTTGAAAAAATAAGTTCTTTTTTATTTCAAATATTCTTATTGATTGTTGCAAAAAAAAAATCATTTCTTCAAAGTTATCACATTTTTAGAAGTCTGCTTGATAGGACTTTGTTGTAATTTTGTAATGAAACTCAGTGTTTTTTTAATGTGGTTTGCACAATATCTATATTATTTTGTAAGGAAATCTTTTAGAAATTTATAGTTATTAGTAGCTCTGTAAAGAAGCAGTTATAGATTCCTGTTTTTAATGTTTTCTCAACCAATAGGAAGCTTTTGAGAAGCATCGCAGTGACTTTATTTCTAAGTCCCGTGAGAGGCAACGAAAAATGAGGCTTGCTGCAGAGGAGCGCCACACACAGGCACAGTTTGAACTAGAGAGGGCGCAAATATTCCAGGACCAACGAAACAAGAAGCCAAATCCCAATGCTCATCCCTTGAGTGGTAATTCATTATCCTCATTTATGCTTCTTTATTATTAAAGCAGTATTCTCTACTTTCATGAGGTTATTTGCATATATAAAGCATCACTTGATCAAAACACTGTATATATATAGGTTGTTGGAACATTCGCTATAAAATGAAAAAAAATTATGTAATTACACTTACAGAATGGTTTGTATAAAAGCACTACTACTGGGAGAAATTTAAGACACATGATTTCAACTGCACTTCAATTATTATTCAACAAATAATAATGTATTTACGAAACAATTGACAACAGGCAAATTACAGTTGAGGCAATCGTATCAAAACAGTAGGGCCCGAATTCACAAAGGAGGTTTAAACCTAAACCATTGTTTAAACCTCTGTAAGCGTACTGAAATACATGTAGGCTTAAATAAGCGCACATTGCCCATGCGCACGCTCAAAGAAAACATATGATTGGATCGAATTCCGTGCGCACGTACGCTTAAAAACCCCAGGAGGGGGTTTAACCAATGGTTTAAACCTAACCTCCTTTGCAAATTCGGGCCTAGGTGTCAAGTCCTCGCTTTGCCTATGATGTCAAATGGAAATCTTTGTATTTCCCTTTGAATGTGGTATCACAGGGACACCCTCCTCTTTATGAAATTTTATGAATCTTTGATACCAAATAGTATTCATAATATAAGTATATGTGTGATATTGAACCTATATAAAATTCTATCATGTTTTCCTGTATGACAGACCAACTTCACAAACCAAGGAAACGGGCATTGTCAAAGAAACAGATGAGAGAACAAACAGAGAAGTAAGTAATTTAACTTCATGGCTTATAAGAATATTACAAAGCAGTAGCTACATGTAGTGGTGTTACATTGAAGGTAAAAGCTACTAGTATATATCATTAGTTTAGGAAGACATGTGGTATGATAAGAATAATAATACATTTTTAGTTAGGGACAAAAAAAATCAATGTTCATTTTCATTAAGAATAATAAGAATGCTATTCATACTGCAGTACAAGTTACCATGAATATATATTAGATACTATAATTGGAGGATTCATTTTAAAGGAATTTCACACAATATTGCCTGGGATATAATCTGTCTTCACATTACCTTTCTTTTTCAACATTAATTGTTAAGAGTTGAATAGTTGAGTTAATTATCATTTCCTCTTTTTAATCTTTTAGGTTATATAACCGTCTCCCTGAAGTGAAACAGAAAGAGAAGGAGAAGAAGAAGGTTCAAGATTCAAACCTGAATAGGATCAGAGCTCAGATGTATCGCAAGGTAAGACTTCAACATCTCATTATTATTTTAAACCTTTCTCTATTGCCGACTAAAGAATGTTCTTACAGTTACAGAGTGTAAAGACGCAACTGAACCAGCAAAAGTTCTGCTGGAATATCTCCACATAATGCACTCCAAGAGACGGTCTCTTTCAACTTGTGAAATTTGTCCAAACCAGTTTTCTGTAGGAAGGCATTTTCCCCCTTAAAAACATTCAGAGATTTTACTTATAGCAAAGAAACCATTTTGTGTCATTGAGGTAAAAATTTAACCCAAAGTGACCTTAGTGCGAAGGAAAACAGATCCTGCTCTAGGTTTTTTTAAAATAATTCTAAGAGCAGTCTTATTTGGGACTTAGGGTTTGGGTAATTACATGTAGATTACAATATTTAAAATATTTCATCTGGCCCCTTTTACCAACCAATGCTATGCTTTCTTTATGTGTAAATATCATTGTATTAATTTGTTTTATTGTAAATGTTGGTGGTAATCAATCAATCAGTCCATCAATCAATCAATCAATCAGTTTGAAAGTAATGCAGGGATTATTATGACTTTCTTTATTCTGCTTTGTCCCTTTTTCCTCGTAAGATGATGAAATCTGACTCCTGTGAAAAGTCATCTTTTGTGTGATAGTTGCCAGACTGACAGGAAACCAATTTTTAATTAATACTTGCCAATACAGTAGATCCATGGAGATTCAATATTATTTGTTTCTCTGTACCGTACCTCCTTCCTCCTATATATCATTTACTGACTATGAAGGAGAGTATTTTAAGTTGACATGTGGCTGACTGACTTTCCCCTATTTCTTGCAGAAACTGAGTGATAAAGTGAAAGGAAAGCCCTTTTCAGGGAGCTGATTCAAGGATCACAAGCAGTTACTAGGTTACAATATGCACAACTTAGCAAGATTATAGAATACAGTATCCTTTGCTTGCCTATATATATATCAGAACTAAGAAAATGCCATCAGTGATTTTAGATTCATACCCAAAGATAAGCAGGAAAAGGTGATAGAAAGGAAAAGAACACAGAGAAATTATGTTGTTTTCTACATCCATTTTTATGAATGAATCATTTGAGCAGTGGGAACATATTTACCACTTTGGTGATTTTTAAAGCAGCACCCTATGTATTCATTAGCAAGTTTTGATGAGGTCATACAAGGTGATATGATTATTTTTTTTCTATCAGTGTACCCATCAGTAAGAGTAAACATAAGATTTTTGTCATTATAAGACTCAACCAAAAAATTTTAAACCTTGTAGCCAAATTGCCAAAGAATTTAATTGACTGTATTTTTTATTCTATACCCCATGAAATCATCCAAGATAAAAGTTGTTTACTCAATTTTCTAATTACAAATGTATAATAGGAACAACAAGCAGTAGGGCACATAAATCTAATTTCATCTGTTAGTAACACATACTATTTGATGATATGATTTCAAGCATTCCTGATGTGGAAAGACCAAGATAAACCAAAGATACACAGAACATTCACATCCAAATTTGATTCCCGATAGATGTTAAATTCACCGAAAAATGAAGTGCCAAATTATCTGTGTTTGTTGTTTGTTGAGAGGTAAAAAGGCCTTAATGTGTATTCAAGGACTAAAGTCCACCTGGCTTTAAAACTGTCAATGTCAAATTGTTGGGATAAAAAAATAACATAGGAGCACACAACAGTGGCTTGTATGCATGCTTACTCATCTGTGTGTTAAAAGATACAGCAACGCAACACACCCTGTGCTTGTCTCACTTAAACAATGTTTCTGAAATATTTTCTTGTTTAAACAGTTAACCATTTCATGTCTTACATTTTAAGCTGTAGAAAAACAGCATTCAAATTAAACTGTTGCTTCTGTATTTCTTGATATGTTACGTATTCCACATAAGATTGAGTTAGAAGTACTAAACTTGGTATATGTACAAATACTGCAGGAGAAAGTTTGTATGGGAGACATAGTTTTGATTGTAATGGGAGGTAGTGTATTAAATGATCTTGTATTCATCATTAACTGTCCAATACTTGTTGTATAAAAGGTTAATTTCACATGTAGTGCTGTATTCCTTATAATTTATGGGACTTTCAGTGACTAGATAAAGTGATATCCTTTTTTCTTTTTTTAAATTTGTTCCCCGATTTCCTTTGGTATCGTAGATGTTCCTATTTATTAAAAGTATTTTACCAAGCCACTTGCCCAAGTCCTTTTGTTGCCTAATAGTGACATCATGAATATAGTAAGTCGTATTTTGAGATTTCATTTGTTGTATTCATTTGCTTTTTGTGCTTAATATTTGCCTGTTTCTGTGGGGGTTCTTTTGCGTGCCTGTCATTTTCATTCCAGAAAGTACATGTATTTTCTTTTTTCAAAAGAATTTATTCCATGGATTTCTTTGTTATTGTTTGATATGTAAAAAGTGTAAATTGTTGATACAAAGAGAGACACAGAATGCATTGTACATGCCAAACGAATTGTATATATGTAGATACACAACTTTGTAGAATTTTCAGATCCATGTGAACTGTAATAATTTTTTTGAATTTGAAGTAAAGTTTTATTAATTTGATCTCAGGTGTCTGTTCTATCTGAAATTCTTTCTTGTCTTCTTTTTTTGTAGCAGTAGGAATAGAAATCAATGAAGAAACACACCTGCATATACTTTAACTATTTTGTTGTTGTTGCTGTAGACTGAAATGTAGACAGCCACATTGTTTGAAGTATTATGTTCCATATACAATTGTGCATGTGATATAAGTCGATTGTAGTGGTCCACTGTTTGGTTCCATTAGTCAACCAAAGCGGGTAAAGAGTTAAGGAAGGAAACAGCCAAATTATAGTGCAGGTAATTTTACATGACTTTATCAGTGATATTGTTGTCTATTTGATTTGAATTTGATGTTCTTGTGGAAAGTCATTTTGCCAGCAGTACAAACATTACCTGAAGCTAATACCAAAGGTTTGTTCAATGTTTGTATATCAGCAGATTGTGAATGTGTTTTTATTTACTTCAGAAAATGGGGAAAAGACAAATTGATAAGAACATTTATTTGAGAGTGATCAGTTTGATAAAGAAATGTTATACCAGAAACCTTTGTGAAGCGCAAAGATTTAGAATTCTTATACAGTTATTTTGCAACATGAAACTTTTGCAAATCTGAAGTACTTGTGAAATTTTGAGTTTCATGCCCGTAAAAGTTGCTGATTTTTTAAAAGAGACTTAGATAATGTCACAGTAGCATATGGTAGAGCGCAGATATTGTGTTTGCTCATCAAACATAGAAATCTTTATGGGCCTTGGTTGTTACTGTAGTGGATCATGTATTTGAATTCAATGTCTTATCCACAATTTAGCAGTAAATTCAAAATCTTGGCCATTATCCAATACTTCCAGATTGCCTGGACTGTAGCAAAGTAGATTTTGATGTAGATCACACTCATTTGTGGAAGAGAGTGGAGTTTTAGAGAAGGTCCTTTCCCTGTCGTAGACATTGTGCTACAACTAACTTTGAGTAATGAAATGTTTTATTCAGTTATTATTTCTAGTCTTCCTCGTCTTTCATTTATCATACACGTTTATTTTTATTATTTGATTTAAACAGTGTTAAAAGAATATACGGTAATTCATGTACCAACTGGTCACTTCTTCTGTAACATATTGATTTGTGCTCTTATTATTTTGTTTATCTATCTCTTTTATTCCAAGTGTCTTCTTTTCATTTTTTCCCTCTCTTCTCCCTTTCTGTCCCCGTCTCTTCCCTCTCTTCTTATTCTCTTCTTTTTTTGTCCCTCTATCTCTCTCTCTCTTTCGTATCGAATGCATTGTTTCATAATTTCATTCTTCCATTTATGATTTAATTGCCTGTAAATCCTTATTTGATTGATCCAAATGTTATCACTATAAATGTTCCTGGCTGTTTTCAATCTTTTTTAGATTTGTATGGAAATTAAAGGAGATGAATTTAGATATTAGCTTTTAGTTGTCAGTAATTACACAAAGACCTACATGATGTGGGAACATGTAAATTACGAATATTCTTTTCAAGTGTGTTGCCTTATTGCAATTGATGAAAATGATGAAATAGTTGTATTATATGAGTGAATTTTAAGTGATATACATGTATAATTAATTAAACAATGAAATATTGCAATGTTTATTGTTTTACATATAAACGTTATGAAATATTGTGAAGTGTACTACTTGTAAATATAGATGTATAAAAGGGTATGTCAATGAAATTTAAATGTCTAGAAAATACATTTTGATGTGCTGTATTATAAATAAACAAAATATAAAGTGCATAAATGCATGTGAAGAGAGAAATTTGTCTTTTATGTATTGATTTTAGAGTTTGGTGTAAAATTGCAAATTATCATATGAAGCAGATAAAATTATCACCGATCATATCACATTTAGGTTATCATTATTTACATTGTTGATCATCAAAGTTACCTTCCGTAATATAGCCATGGAAAAAATTATTAGACCAAGAATGGTTACTGATAGTGTTGTTTTTGTGGTAAGAAGGAAATGAAATATCATAAAAGCAAGGTATAATTGCTGAAATTTGGTATTCATTCAATGAAATACAAAGACAGACCATTTTTGTTAATTTGTATGCATATTATAGTACCCTTATTACAGAAGCTTGGTCTAATATTTTTTTCCAGGCTGTATGTACAGATAAGAAACCATATACATTCGTTGAATATCAAATTTCAGTTCTTATGTGCTTATAATTGAGAAAAAGGAATAAGGAGAAATTTCATTTGATCATGTTCATGATGTGCATTTGAAGTAAACTGTTTACCAATTTTCTTCTCTCTCTCTCTCTTAATCTCTCTCCCTCTCTCTTTCCACTTCTTATCTCCAATTATCCATGTCTCTTTATTTCAAATATTCCTTCATGTTCAAATGTATTTCAAAATCCCCTTCTATCGTTATCTCTGTCTCTTATAATATCATATTATAAAAGAAAGTATCAAAGGATTTACTTTAGTACATAATTTATTTCAACTGCTACAACATATTCTTTGCATTATTCAATAAATAATTACACATAGTATGCTGAAACATTATACACAACAAAGTTGTGGAAATAATCCCTGTTGATATATATATATATATATATACATGTATATATATCTGCTACATAGGCATGTAGCACTATATGTCTTATTCTGCATTTGAAATTCAAAATACCTATTTTGTAGACGTTTAAACATTTGTAGACAATTTCACAATGATTAGACAAAAGAAATTACAATACCTTTATGTCTTTTATTAAACCTATCTTTATTTTAGAAAATTATGATTTAAAAAAAATCTAATACATTTGCCTTGAGAAGCCCAAAATTAAATATTACAAAAATGCACTGAACTTTCCAAAAACTCAAAATGTTAACCAAAATTTACAGGGGAAAATATGATAAAGAAAACAATTATCACACAAACAAAACATTGATCCTGAGAATTTTAAAAGAGCAAAGTTCATGACACTTTTAATCAAACAATTTCTTTGCAATTTGCCTAGACATGCAAGCTCAATATAGACAATCTATATCACATATAAATTTTTTAAAAAGTAGATGAATCTTCGACCGCACGCGGTCGGAATTTATGCCTCCGCCATCACCAGATTGGAAATGTATGGCATACATGTACACTGTAAAACGGATTGGTCCTACAAAATTACAAATCTTTTCACTTAACCCGTTGACTACTGAATTCCATAATTCCCATAGGCTTAATACAGGGGTGACCCGGTTCCTGTAGACAATGGGTTAAAAAGCATTTCATTTTCAAATAAAAAACTTACCATTGATGACTTACAATCATCAAATACACCAAGGAAATGGATATTATATAGCAAATAGACCACTGTCCCCATGAAATTTCTAAAATTGGTAGGCCTAGACTCCATACATCACGAATCATTTTTATGTACATAATGACGCCTCTGACCTTTGACCTTTGACCTGACCCTAAAATCTAATCAGTTCATTGTCCCTCCCATATGCAAACATGGGCCAGGTTAGAAGCTGATCTGTCAAACAGTTCTTCAGTTATTGCGAGAACTAACCATTTTTATGTACATAATTACCTCGGTGACCTTTGACCTTGAGACCCCAAAATCTAATCAGTTCATCGTCCCTCCCATATGAATACATGGGCCAACTTAGAAGCTGATGCGCCAAACGGTTCCTAAGTTATCACAAGAACGAACCATTTTTATGTATATAATGACCTCTATGACCTTTGAACTTTGACCTTGAGACCGTAAAATCTAATCAGTTCATCGTCCCTCACATATGCATACATGGGCCAAGTTAGAAGCTGATCCGTCAAACAGTTCTGAAGTTATCACAAGAACGAACCATTTTTATGTATATAATGACCTCTATGACCTTTGACCTTGAGACCCCAAAATCTAATCAGTTCATCGTCCCTCCCATATGCATACATGGGCCAAGTTACAAACTGATCCAGAAAACGGTTTAGAAGTTATCACAAGAACGAAAAGTGGACGTACGGACGGACGGACGACCCGAAAACAAAATGCCTCCGGCACCACCTACGGTGGGCGGAGGCATAAAAACCTCATTTGATGGTAAACATAACAGTGAAATGTTTGTATTTTCATCAAATTTGCGTTTGAAAGACAACTGGCACACACAAGAAGCTGTACAACAAATATTCTTTAAAAAATAACACTTCTGAATGAGGTATATTTCAGATTTACTATAATAACTTCACCAATAAAGTTTTGCATTATATGATTTTGTTCATTGATTATGATACGTAGGAAAAATTCAAGGTGCATATATTCATAAATAATATTCAAGGTGAATTTAATGCTTTGGTTTAGTTGATGGAATCCAATTCTTTGGGACACAGTTCTTTTGAAATGCCATTTTTTCATACAAAGAGACTGAAGCCCATCTAACAGAACTATTGAACTTGGATAAACTGCTGTCTCATAGAGATCAACCTTTGAAAACATCAAAGGCTGCTTTAAGTACATTCAATTTTGTAGCCAGACAGAAGCATATACATACTATGAAATTCAACAGCAGAACATTATATATTTTAATTATATGTCTCATAATTTAACTCCATGCTGGTTAACAGTGAGCTCATAAGAAATCTCTCAAAATACCCTGATACTTTTCCAACAACTGATGTCTGAACCATCTCTAAATTTCTTGCTTTTGATAGCCCTTTTTTCTATAAGTAGATTACTTCGTTCACCTTCTCCTATTCTTTGTTTGGTCTCTACTATCAGGTTCTCCTCTATCTTCTTGGATTCATTTATCTAGTCTTTTATTAATCTTCTGGTGAAGGTGCCTTTTTTCCTTTCTTCTTCTTTTTCTTCTTTGGTTTCTCTTCCATCTCTTCTTCCTCTTCAGCATGAGGATCCATGTCTGGTCTCGTCTTAGCCGTCTTGATTCGTTTGTTGAGATCCTTACTTAGTTTCTTGGCATCATTCTCATCGCCACCATCCTCTGTAATAACAAGGAGAAGATGGGCATGTTATTGAGGATAATTAATATAAAGGAGAACTTGATTTATAGATAGAAGGGGTAATTATTGAAGGGGTAATTATTGAAGGGGTAATTCTTGAAATAGGAAATAGATGAACCCATTGTGTACGGGAGCCGGATGTTTCCTGTATTGAACCTATGGGAATAAGATAATTCAGTATTCAACGGGTTAAGTCAGTTCATGAGATTAGCTACCTTTCTTTGAACTGAACATTTTTGCATCCTGTATGCACAGCAGTAGCTCGGCAAATGCAAACTCCTATCTAGAACATATTTGCTCCAAACCTACCAAGTTGAATGATTTCAAGAGCTTACATCAATTCTAATTTGATTCTGATAACAAGTTTTATGAAATGGGAGCTGGTTTTGATTCAATTCACAGAAATGTAATTCAGGTACGTATCTGTCTCTCGAGATAGATGGATTAGAAAATTTCACATTTGTAGAAGAAGAAGAAGAAGAATGATAGAAGGGAAAACTAAATAGCTCCATACCTGCTATAGCTGTTTGGACCATGTTGTTAAGCTCATCTTTACTGAGTTGACTAAGTGCTGCAAGCTGTCCTAGGAAATCTCTTTCACGCTCCTGCAAGGACACATACAAGAATATAATTATAGGAGGTATAATTCAGGGTAATTGATATATTATTATTATTATTATATACCAATTGAAAAAATGACTAAAAAGAATACAGCTAAAATTCAGTTAGAAAAGTTAGTAAGCAACCTTAACATGATCTTTAAAGTCTACATGTATTATTCTTTGAACAGTATTCAAGTTAGAGATGAAAACATATCGAGAAATAAAGGAATCACAGAGAAGCAAGTAACTGTTAAAAACATTAAGGCTTCAGTGTGATGTAAATACAATTGTTGTGCTTTATGACTGAGAGTTGTGGAAGAGTTGTAAATTTGGTAATTATGGCATTTTAATTACTACCAAGAATATCGAAGATTAAAACTCTCTCGTAAGGAAGCACAGAAAAGAAGGATCACACAATTTCAGTTTAAACAGCAGATAGTCGCTGGGTCTAGAACTTTACATGTAGATCAAACCCACAAGCTGGATCTCAGTATTATTGGGCTTTTTATTCCTCTATCTACTAACCTTGAGTTCTTGTTCTAGAGCATCTTCGAGCTGTTCGTTGAGTTCTTCCTTTTGTTTAAGAGTCTCAACTTTCATCTCTTGTTCCAGCTGTCTCAAGGCTTGCTTCTGACGATTGCTTTCAAGGATCTTGGTCATCATCTGAAGAGCTCCGCTGTGTAGAAATAGGATTAAAAACATAATTATGTTTTCATTCACAGATATCATACGGGAGATATGATGTATAATATAAATTCAGACCTAACATGTACAATATTTATAGCCTTGTTAAAGTTAATGTCACATTCAGAGCAAAAATAGTGCATTTAAAAGAAATACATTACCGCATAAAACAAGAAATCTCAAGGTTTATTTTCATTGAAATTTAAAAAATATGACAATCGCAGAAGCTATAATTTTAAGTTCCTGAACTCTAATATTCTCTGCAATACATGAATGAAATAAATAATAACTAACCAGCTTGAGTCTTGTGGTATAGCACATAAATTTCATTGCAATCACTGACTCTTAACAGGTAAGATTCTTACATTATAAATTGAAGATTAGTTAGAAGCCCAGAAATGCCACAAGTTCTACAACCATGATAGAATAATGCCAATTTAACAATATAAACTTTCTGTCATTTGCATTTATGATACTAGATGTTCCAAGACTTGGGTTATACTGTAAAATAAATCATTGATACACTCAACTTACATCAGTAAAAATGATTACAAAATAAGATGTATGAACTTTGGATATTTTGCTATCAGTGTAAAGTTAATAGTACATTTATATAATAGCAGGGATGCTTCAATAAAAGGTTTGTGAAGAAATCTCCATATTGTAATTTCAAAGCACAGAATTATATCAAAAGCAAATCAGTAATTAAGTTTTTTTAAAGGCAAGCATGTGCATGAAAGTATTGCGTGCAAAACTTACGCTGAGGATTTATGGCTGGATTGATCATGTGATGAGAAGGGTTCACATGGTCAGGTGATATAGGAAGGGATCAGGTGATCAGTGAGGTTAGATGAGTGCATTGGTATCAAAGTAAATAAAAATAAAAACATTAGGATATATGCCCACACAAGCAGAATACAAGGAGGTGTACAGGTATTTTATGTTAGAGAACATGTTATCATCTGAATGATGAAAACATATACCAGTATTATAAAATAAAATATTGAAAGTCAGATCCATTTTGCATCATTTCTTTTCTCCAAGATATAATAATAATCAGATTTGATTACTAAAGCGCAATTCATCAGCCTTATGCCAAAAGGGCCTTAAGGCCATAGACTTTATACAGTGATAAGGCACTTTTGGCATAAGGCCGACGAATTATCCATTTTGATTAAATGCTCAAAGCGCTTTACAACATTAAAAAAATTATACAAACATAACAAGAGAATGAACAACAAGAAAAAAATATCTGTCTTCAAAACGCAAGATTGAACAAATGGGATTTTAGGTTGCCCTTCAATGGAATATGGAATAAAAATTTAATGTATTAACTCTTATGATCATGAGAGTACAATTTATGCATGAAATGTAGTACCAACTTCAAATTGGCAGTCTATGAAAGGATAGTATGGTTGGTATTCATAATGGTTCTCATAATGGCAACATACATGTATGAATAGAATTTCTTGAGTACCACCAAAATAAATGGGGGTATACTAACCCAGAATAATATGCAAATAGCAAACCTTTACTTTGGCATATGTGTTAAGGATGGATGCAGGTCTGATTCAGAGCATCATTGTAATCCTATGCTCAACATCTTGCATACTTCTATTACTACTGAAGTACAAATGATCTCTGTACATTACATAAGATGCTAGTCTTTATTGCACAACCAAAACATGGTTAGTGCTAGTAAATGATTTAGTAAGCATGGCTTAATAACAACATTTCAGCAGCATTACTTCATATGATTTTTTAAAATCTCAGTTTGTTGCATAATTCATGAATACGGGTGACTGTAAAATACAGAGTAGAAATCCACCACCAGAGCTAGAGGTCATTGGTTAAATGGCATGGTTTTAATCCATCTGCAGAAATGGAATACATTTTCCAGATTTGATAAATAAAGTAAATCTATAAAATATAAAAGAGCAGAAAGATAAAGAATCACTGCATTATACAAGTCTTATTCTATTGCAGTATGAAAAGCTGTTTCATATAATCATATTGAATCAAATAGAATCTCCAAATTGGCAACACACAATGACGTTTATACTTACGCATTAGACTCCCTGCGGCTGTCATTTGCAGGCTTGGCTTCTTTCTTCAGCTCCTCAGCCAGAGACCTAAAATTCAAAACAAAATAAAACAGATAACACTTAGCAATAACAAAAATTGGTATATTTTATTCTTTATCGATTTGTAGTCTTGCAAAATCTATCAATGTCAATGGATATTGAATGTTGGATCATGCAGGTTCATTCACATTGGTAGGCTTTACATGAATGAATAGAGAGTTTAGTAATCAAAAATAGGTGAGATCTGTCATTACATTTTGCATTGATATGTAATATACAATTATTATATTGTATCATATATATTTGATTGATGTAGTTTTTCTTATATATATTCTGTAAGTACAACAAAATAATCAAGGTTATAGGCTATATGAAAATTACATCATTATCCTCATCATCATTGCATCATAATGATTGCTTACTTTTCTCTCATAAGTTTAATGGTCTCTATCTTGTGTTGAAGTTGATCCTCCTGGTGCGCCCTCGCTTGTTGAAGTTTCTCCTCAATCTCTTCTATCTCCTGCATGTGAGCTGCCATGATACGTTCCGTCTTACGCTCTGACACCATGTTACTATCGGCGATAGAGTCTACTAGCTGATCCTGTAGAAGATAGAGGATGATTGTTCTCTTTATGCATGCAACCAATGAGATTGAATCTCCATATGACATGGCATGGCACTTACGAATGCAAGCAAGGCATTATAACTAAATTGCTTCTCCCTACCCAGGTGGATGAATGGGTATCCTGCAGCATGCAATCAGCATTATGGTTTGAATCAACATGAGCAAAGTTTGGATGCTCCCCATGAGCAGAGAGTGCACGTGTGTACACTGAAAGTACAACACCAAATTGTAACTGACACGAATGGATGGGATGATAAAACACATAAACACAATGAAGCGCTTCGGTCAGCATCATTTGGAAGGAGGGTTTGAACAATACAATGTTATTATCATGAGTCCTGGGAAGCGTTTCTTCAAGTGTTTTGTCGGTGATTTTTACCAACAACTGTTATAAGCTACTGAAATCCTTGCATCTGATTGGCTGAGAGCAAATTTGTCAGTAAATATCACTGACAAGACACTTGATGAAACGCTCCCCTGATGGCTCAATACATGGTAAAGCAAAGGTCACATAATGGGAACGTCCCAGGTTCCATACTGAGTTGATGGAGTTTGGAAAAGTTACCAAGTACCTTGGACAGGGCTTACAGCCATAGGTCAAGTTACTTATCTACAAGCATATACACACTTTCTTAGCAGTCATATTACATATACAAATGACTACATTAACAAAATTAAAGATGATACTTACTTGCAGATCTTTGACAGCTTTGTCCAGTTTCTTGATGACTCCTTGTCTCCTGGCTTGTCCTACCTGGAGCTTACCAATCAGGATCCCCATCTTAGCATCTTGCTCCTTCAAGACTTCCTCTGTCTCCATAGTAAGCTGTTTTCTTAGAGCCAAGATAGCCGCCTGCTGTTCCTCTCTCATGGCTTCCTCTTCAGCTTCCAACTCCTTAGCCTGATGACAAACAAGAGATGAATTAAGATTACATGATACTGAGGATGGAATTAATAGACCTTCATCTCTATGGCTAGCTGTTTCCTTAGAGCCAAGATGGTAGCCTGCTGTTCCTCTTTCATGACTTGTTCCTCTGCCTCTAACACTTTAGCCTGACAAAAAAATGATAGACTAACTGATTAAACAATCATTACGTTGGTTGGGTTCGATCCATCAATTTGTTTATTATCATAAACAAATTGATTGACTTATTATTTTATGAAAATAAGAGATGAATGAAAATTTAAAATAAGAGATGAAATGAGATTCCACATACATACTTAAGACAAGAGTTAAAGGGAGTGGCAAGTCGTAATCCATGGGCCTGACCAGTTGGCCTGACTTGGGGAAATTCGGATACAATCAGGTCCAATCGTGCGCTACCGAAGGAATGTTATTGCCGAATTCCTCGCGTGATCGTTAACTCAAATCCCTACATACGTAACCGACCAATGAGATTCAAATACTGGAATAAAGAACGCGCGATCTTGTTTACTCAAATTTGGGTCAATGTGCGAACTTTTATTAGCTGCGCGCGATAAATTGAAGTCGCTTTGAACTTTGATCCAGAGAAAGGAGCATCCAACTGTAAACCCGCCCATAGATTGCGACTTGTCGCTCCCTCTAACTGTACTAGATTTGATGCTTAAAAGTTACATAACAAATATTTGCTCCGGTGATATTCGAGGCAGACTTTACTATATCAAAGATATGTTGTTAGGGCTTGATTTATGATTAGGTTTTTGGTATTGCTGGGTGTAGGGTTGAAGTCACAGTTTTGATTATTACCTGTTTTGTTGTAAGTTCACTCTCTTCTTCTTCATCCTCTCCTCTAGCTAGCCTCTCTTGTGAATGCTCTGCCTTTATGGTCTCATAGTGAGCTCTTCGTTTAGCAAGCTTTGCTTCGAGCCTGAAATGATATGACAGATAAGAAAGATCAAGCTACATCTACCATTTCATCGGTCATAGCTCTTTTACTGAAAAAAAATTATAACAAGGAAAACTAACGAGACCAATCAAATAACGAAATATACGAACAAAGAGTAGAAAACTTCTAAATGGTTTCCCCATGTTGGGAACAGAATGCCTATCACTATTTCCTAGCGTATGTCTAGAAACAAGGGCTGATTACACAGAACACAATGATCTACCTATTGATTCAAACCAAACGTACTTAATTCAAAAGAAAGATACTCTATTGACTGACCCCCCTTTGCCTCTTTTTCATTAAATCACAGGACTGAGATGGAAACAGGTACATATAATACTGTAAACGTGGAATATTTCGCAGTGTGGAAATTTTCGCGCATTTCACGCGGCGTAATGGGTCAAATAAATTATGTTCCAACAAATAATCTGAGAGTCTAGAGAAGACAACTCTCTCTAGAATCTTAAACAGAAATGGAAGATTGCAAACAGGACGATAATTTTTCAGGGATTCATGATCCAAAGAAGGTTTCTTCAATAAAGGGCGAACAAGAGCTGTTTTTAAGACTGAGGGCACAGTGGCTTGATCTATACTGAGATTAACGATTTGAGAAATAATTGGAGCAAATGTATTCTTCTACCCAAGAGCCTAGCCCATCGGCGAAATTAAAAACACACAAAATTCACCTTTCTCGGTCGAGCACGAAAAATTAATTGTGGGAATATTTCCACTTTTACAGTAGTAAGTATGCCTTGAGGTCTTTTATATACTTACAACTTCTGTTGCTTGAGTTTGGTCATTTGTAGATGGTTATTGAGAGCTGAGACATTCTGCTCATGTTGAAGCATAATTTGTCTCTTTGACCTGAAACAAAAGATTTTAAAACAATCTTAGCACAAAGTCATATACTCAGAGGTACTTGTTACAAACTCTATCAACTTCCAGATAAATGCATAATAATAATATATCACATTCATTAATCATCAGACTAGGTATAAACTTTTAAAAATACTACTGGACATTATGCTTGTCTTTTACATTGGCATAAAAAGTTACATAAATAAATAAATAAATAAATGATGCAAGAAATATACGAGAGAATCAAATAGTAACAGACTATAGAAACCATGACATATGAAACATAGATTTTGAAAATAAAATAAAAGATGCAATAAGTTGAATCTTTATAAACTGAGTGCTGACCATGGAAAAAAAATATTAAAAATTATAAGTCTAAACTAATGAACTATCACCCTAATACCAGACCAGTTATAATGATATAATATCTATGATTTAACCAGATTTACTACAGATGACTCAAAGTGCTTCCTATGGCTGCTAGTTTTAAGCTGCACAAAATAAAAAAGGTAGAAATCAGACTCACTCTTCATCTAGAGCAGACTGTGTATCAATTAGCTTTGTGATAGTTCTCTCCTGCTGCTCAGCTAACTGCTGTTGTTCAGCTGCGGCTCGTTTCTGCTCATCTTCCCATGATGCCTTGCGTAATGCAATCTTCTCCTGTAGCAGCATGTTCTGACGTTTCTTCTCCTGATCAAGTTGCTCTGTATTGGAAGGAATGATCATTTGATTATTGAGATTATTGAGATATCCACAAGAATCAGTGGGCTGAGGAAATGGAGGTAATGGATTTAACAAAATGTACTGGAAAGTCTTGTATGTGAATCACTTAATAAACTATCATGAAAGATAATAACATGTACATTTCTCAAAATGTGCACTCGATAGATTTGGAAAGAGTTTTGATAACAAGAGAAGCCAAATCATTTGAACATATTTATTCATACCCATGTAAGGATGGATATACTGAGGTATATGTCGTATTATATACCTTACTTTAAGAATCTTTCCTAATCCTGTCATCTTATTGGTTGAAAGTGAAGTTGTGTGTTTAACCATGCCCACAAAAATGAACTATGCCCACAGGCAGAGTTAAATTTTGCTGCGATCCCCATTCAGGGATGTAAGTGCGTAGCAAAAAAAAATCCGGAAAATATTTGACGATCCCAGCGCAGTGATTCAGTCAAGCGTAGGTGTCCGAACGTAATCGCTCAAGAATACTCCGTTCGCATCCTTCTCCTGTCCATTTCCAATTCCACTTACCGGTATTCTTGATTCCTATGTCGATTTTCGCTATATTTGCAGTCCTGTCCACTTCCATTTTGATTTTTTATTCCAATAAGAGGCAAAAGAAAATCAGGAAACGAAGTCGAAATGCTATCACAAAGTCGTAAACTATATGTGCAGCTGCGTGATATGCATGCGATACGCGACGTCGACAGTACACAATATACAGCACAATATCGCTGTGCACGTGTGCTAGCGCTAGCTTCGCAATGCGGTCGTCCTGACAATGCATGATCCAGAACGTATAGTCTCATACATCAGTCCACTTTTCCTGTCGCCGCACGTTCAAAATATAAAATCATTACGTGGCTGTTACGCGAATTTTAGTAAAGCGCATGGTTTTACAGTCCATAGCACTTGTCCACACATACTCGTTACCAGGATTTTTATACAAAATTCGTGCTGTGCGTACGAGAACCACTTCACGCTATATTAACATACTTCGTATGAAACGGCCCGTACAAGACTATATTTCATTTGCGAGATTTTTTTTCTGCCACTAGGTTAATGCACACGAAAGTACGATAATGCCTTCAACACATATCAAGTCACAGAAAAAAAACGGAAATGTTTCTTAAATTTAAAAAAATCCGGAATTCCGGAAAAATCCGGAAGTCTTACATCCCTGCCCATTGGTTTACGTGTAAAAAATTACTTTGTGTGAGCGCGAGCACGGATACCATATAATCACAGTGCGATTTGGTTGCTAAATTTACTTTACTTGCGCCGAAGACCAGCGATCTATCTTGATTTATCTCCGAATTTTTAGTTTATTATCAGTTTGATGATGATTTTTAAATGTGAGGACCCCAAGATTGGTAAGTCGCACATGTATTCTTTGACTCCTACCTGGCTTTGTTCGGTATATAAAAGATATATTGACTGCTTCAACAACATGCCTCTCATAGCAGTCAATATATCTATACTACAGCGCCAGCTACGCTGAAGGTCTGAAGTAGCTTACAACACAGCAAGCAAAAGCATACCAAAACAGGTCATTTTTAGTTGATTGTCACCGTGAAGAAAAAACTAATTCTCTATGTAATGTATTTTTTTTTTTTTAAAGAAAGGGAAATGGGGTTGATATTTCATTGAAATAAACCCATGCAAGCTCTATGCCTGATGTAATCATTAGTGTGTTGTATTTAAGCCCGAGTCATATCGAATATTTCATAATCCGGGATTCGACGGCTTTGATTCGATCGAATACCGGTGCATCGATAAATGATGGGCGGTGAAAACAGAGTTGCACGCAGTGCATGCACCATGCACCGGTGACCGGTCCGCTGGCATCGCGGGCATATGTATGGGCTCTCGCTGCTCGACATTAACGATAGCCCGCTAGCCAATGGCTAGTAAAAAACAGCGGACGAGCCAAAATCTTAAGTTTCTAGTCCGTATGGCTAGCCAAAATATCACTCTAGTGTCGCACGAAGCGATGCTCATTGTCGACATATCCGACAATGATTCAAATTCAAAGAATTAATAATCTTACTTTGTCTTTGGAGAGCTGAATGGAACAAGTTTGTTCGATGCAAAAAAACAAAAAACAATACGAAATAAACTTTTCGTCGCTCATGACTTGACTTCATTCAGCTTCAGATAATTACCCACGCCGATGAAATCGGCAGGGTTATGTAAAGGGCTCCGTATGTTTGTTTGTTTTTTGTTTTTTTTTTTTGTTTGTTTGTTTGTTTGTTTGTTTGTTTGTTTGTGTACAAGATAACAAGAGAACGGGTGAACGGATTTGCACCAAAATTTCAGGGAATGTTCAGAAAGTGACAGGAAAGAATCGATTAGATTTTGGTGATGATTGGTTGACCCCTGCAAATTCTGTGTGACCTTGAACTTTTGACCCTGTAGTAAAGTATAGGAACTTCAGTTCAGAGAGTGACAGGATAGAAACTAGAAAGTTTGATGACCCCAAACTTCGCCTGCCGATGCAGAAATATTTTGGTCAATCAAAACACTCATTACTTCGTCTCACCAAAAATCGATTTCAGGTTTATGAATTTTAGAAGACTTTTAGACCCATTATTTGCTATTTCACTTCAAATCCGCACGAGCCTGCAATGAATATTCAAAGCCAACGTATCCCAGCAACAAGGGATTTTTCACGCTTGAACTGTACTCTCGTATGCGAAATCGAAAGCGGCTAGGTATACGGTATACGTATAGCCTAGCACGTCTAATTTCTCCTATTTCTTATCTTCTGTGCATTTCTGTTTATTTTCCCCGGTTCTTTCCACTTTGTTGTGGAAGTTTTTGTGATTTATTTTATCCTGGTGGACATGTAGTACGTGATTTTAATTGTTTTCGGTGAAAATCTGGTGCGTTTGTTCGACGTGAGTGAGTCTATCGCACTCGCGAGTGTCGCGTGTGTTGATCTGAGTGAGTGGCTGAGTAGCTGTAGTGTACGTACATAACTATGTACATAACTAGTGCGCCTGGGGCCGGCTGACTGTAGTACTGAGTGAGTAAGCTCTGTGCCTCGCATGCACGTCATTTTCAAGTCGAGATCCAACTTCTTTTGTCGTCATATTTATTTTATCCAAGCCCGATGAAAAAAAAAACAACCCGAATTGCAATGTAAAGATAGAACATGAATACATTTACTAACACTGACATGACTGAACCAAGGCCGTACGCAGCGGGGAGGGCCCCCCCCCCCCAGAAATTTCAAAATCATACTTTTTTTTAATCGGGTTTTAGACTTCAAGTTATGGGTTCCTTTGAAAGCGATCATCTTGCCCCCCAGGAAAAAAATTTCTGCGTACGGCCTTGGACTGAACACTGAATACAAATTGCTAACATTTTTTTTCTCACCACGCCACGCTCTCTGACATGTCTAATCAATTACTTTTAGGGGAGGGATGTTTCAATAATAAAATATCTTTTTCAGAAGAATTTTTTCAAGGGTGGGGACACACAAAGCTATGACCTGGATATGGCAAAATTTATTGGGGGGGGGGGGGGGGGGGGGGAGATGTGCCTCTTGTTATCCCCTTTGAATGGCTACTGCTTACAAAAATAATCGCAACAAAACAAAACCTATTGGGTTAAGGCGTGGGTCTGCCGCCTTTGACGGCCTTTCTAGTTGCCAATTTGATGAGAGTGTGATATTAGTTATTGCGAATTAAGTAGGAACACTCGTACTCATGCCCGTATTTATCATGTTCAATTATACATTGTCAAATTGACAATGCAGAGAGAGTGCAAGAATATTATCGTAAACTTCAGTTCGTAACGACAAAACGATTTTTCGATAGAGAAAGCACGGGTAAAGCGCGATGTCCTCCGCGAGCGAATTAGCGAAAGTTAGCCAACAGTTTGAAGTCGCCTTCACGTTCTCTGCTAGTATTATGCTGTATGTTACGGAGTTTCTTTTTTTATTTGCTTTTTTCATGGTGGCTACGGTAGTCAAAAATCTGGCGGACTACAAATCGATGCACTGGTTTTGCCAAAACGAAATTGGGATTCGATGTCTTCGATCGAACACCGGCTAACCAATCGATTCGACTCAGGCTTAGTTGTATTCATCCAAATTTGTGCAGGTCTTAAAAATAAGTGATCAATACCAGTAACAGCATTACAAATGACTATCTTTTGAATATCTAGTATGATTAACCTTCACAATTCCTATTCCAAAGATGCTCAAAAGCTAAATACATCTCTTCATAATACATGTGTTACTGGATAATACATCTCTATTCATGTTGTATCAACGTACAAGAGGTATTGTTCTCACTGACATTTTGTCAGGAGTCTTAGCCATAGCTAAGAATAATGGAGACAGCACTTAAAGCCCTATAAGGAGAACTGTGTGTACAGCATGTGTAAGCCAATGTACCCCACCTGGATGACAGAAATGTCCTTTGTGAGGTGTACACAGAGCGTGTGCACTGTGTGAATAGGTATGAATGAAGCACTGTCAAACCATACCATGCTGACAAAATATACATAGCTAAATTCTACAGTTCACCGAGCCATGGAAATTCACAATATACATTAAATTGTTATGATGCATCTTTGGAATAGGGATTGTGAAGGTTAATCATGCTGGATATGCAGGGTCTTCTTGTAAACCAGTGTAAAAGTCACTGATGAAGCTACCCTGGTATTAAAAACAAGACTAAATACATGCATAAATGAATAAATGTGTGACTCTACACCAAGATTCCACTTAGGTGAAGTATGCAATAGTACTTAAACTATGATATAAGACAAGTAAAAAAATAAGATCCATAGGAATTCCTGCTGCATAGACATACCTTCAAAAGCTGTAACATTAGCTTGATGTTTCTTGATGATACGATTAGCTTCCTTCTCATTCAGTGCAGCTTTCTCTACCAGCTCCTCAAACACAGATTTATCTTTCTCTGCCAACTCATTCACTCTCTCCTGCTCTAACGTCTGTAAGAGAGGATAAAAGAACACCATGAACAACAGCGACTTGAAATTTTAAATCTACAACTTCACATCAATACATTCTTAAGGCTCTGTTCATAGATTCAGATGCCATTCCATGCTCACTGATTAGAACTTTAAGGTTTTAAAGCCAGTTAAAATAGTAATTAAAAAGGAAATGTCCTCTTTAGAAGTGCTAGCCAAGACAAAAACATTATCATCAAAACCAAGTAATACAGTAGAAAATAAATTCAAATGAACAGAGCATACATGTAGATTAGGAATATGCAGACAGTTGCCTTTTCATGATACATAATTAAATTTTGATGCAAAATAACTGAATGATAACCTACCTTTCTGAGTAGACTCAGTTCTTCCGCTTCATGGTAGTCAAGCTCATCTATCAAATCATTCTTCTCATTACGCTGCTGCTCTAATAGATCATGATGTGCCTGTTGGTAAGAAGAAAGTTTATAAATTCACGGTGAAGAGAAGATGAAATTGGCTTGAAATACTCTCAATATTCTGCAGGCTCATGTGCGCCCCCCAAATAAGTTTTATTTTAGAGTTCCTTAGAGGGGTTTTTTTTTTGAGAATAGTAATCTACGCCAACATTTCTCGGTAATGTACCGACTACTGAAAAAGCTTTCAATAACAAGTTGGCAAAGATACCATCTAAAGCATCTAAATAACTGGAACTATCATTTGAAAGTTAATCAATCATAAATTGAAAATCCGCTCAAAATATAAATTTTATAACATGGGAGGGTCAATACAAATTTATATGGTTATTTTTGCATGACATACCTCTACAAAGTCTGTTGGATTGACAACTTGTGGAGCTTTGGATGCTAGTTTCTCTCTCTGTTCTCCCTGTTTCCTCTCTAAAGCTCTCAGCTTTCTCTCCCGATGTTGCTGTAGTTTCTCAGCTAGCTCTTGACTTTGTTTTAATACAGCTGAAGACAGAAAATACAAACAAAAATAGAATAAGACCTGCTCTATTTTTGACGAAACATTTTAGAAAGATATAATACAGGTAAGCAAGCACATGTGATATAGTCTAGCTGGTTTGAATTAAGTGCTGGAAGCATACACTTCCAGTCAAATGCATTATTAATCTTCTGTGCAAATTGTTAATAAGTAGATGTTAAATGACATTTATTCAATACATGTAACTGTTTTTCACTTTCTCTTTAAAATAATGAATTTCTAAATAAACATTTCATAGCTATATAAGTGGAAGTAGTCTAAGGTATGACTAAAATCTAACCACCCCCAGCAATTAGAGCTTCTTCCACAAACTTTTTACCTGCTTTATGAACATCCTGTATCTTTGCTACATCTGCACGATATTGCTTCATTATACTGTAAAAAAACAAAAAAAGTTAACAGAAAAGAAGCACATTCCTTTTTCTAGAGTTCAAGCAGTATATTACACATGCTACAGTGTAAATATGAATTACAATCAATAATGAATCAAAAGAATAACAAATCTTTAAAAAAATCCACCTCTCATTTTTCTTGCAACATATTCTCATACATATTCCTTAAATTTCAAGTTCAAGTCTTTTCACATTTAATATAAATGCCCTTTTCTTTCTATAGTACCTTCATTCATCTTTTTATACATTAATACATATCTCTCATGAAAGCAAACTTGCAGAGATACATTTCCATCAAAAGAATAAGTTCATTCCTCTTTTTGTTCCATTAATCAGTTCTGTGAATCTCAAAATTAAACAACCACCAAACCTCCAATCTTTCCATCTCATCAGGCAGTGATCTAACAAATGACAAATTTCTGTTATACATGGTTATGTTTTATATTTACCTTTTAGCTTGAGATTGGTTGAAGTCTCTCTCTTCTGCCAGGTATTTAGAGACTTCATTCAAGCTTTTAGCCCTAGCTTGATTGCTCTTGGTCTCTCTAGTTGTAACCTGAGCATACTGTTCACACAGTGCCTGGCGTTTAGACAGTCTCTCATTTAAAATCTAGGTTTTAAAAAGACACAAAAGAACATACATGATCAGAGTAAACTCATCAGATACTGTACATAGTAAATTCATACTACAACCTTGGTTTATAGTTAACTACATAGTTTCACATGCACAACGAGATGGTAAATTTATGTTAACACATAATAATAATATGTCTTGTTTACCTAGGGTAGCCTCATCAGTACTAAATACTGTTCACCCTGAGGGCCCTGCATATTATTACCCTGGCTTTAGCATGGCAACCGTTGCGCTCAGTGCATTCAAGGAATAAAGCCTACCAGGTACCAACTTACCACACCTGGGTCGAGTGTGGCAAATGTAGATCAATGTCTTGCCAAAGGACGTTAGTGCCGTGGTGGGATTCGAACCCCGTACCTGGTGATCTGCAGTCCGGTGACTCATCTATTACACCACAACACCTCTACAATACATTGTATGATAAAGTTGTATGAGACATATATTTGTAGCTCAATTCTATAAATATATATATCTATTAATGCAGATGTAGCAACATCATTCCTATCTTGTTCATACTACTGTACCTTGAGTAAGGTAATCCTCACGTTGCATTTCTGCATCCCTTATAAGTTTGTTCAGGGAAAGAATATGATCTTACCATAGATGCTTTTGTCACACTCTTCTCCTAACGAGTCAGATATCAAAAGCAAAAACCCATGTGATCTAAAAGCTTAAGTTCTCACCGTAGCTTGTCTATTCTGTTCTTGACCAATCATTCTTTCTGCAGCAGCCATGTTTTCTAGTAGCTTCTTCATGATGGCTTCCACCTTTATATGAAATGAGTGCAAATCAAGAACATAATTGTTACTATCGAGAATATTGTCAAGAGCTGTCAAATGTTAATTTAAAGCTCAAATTTGTTAAAATCTGGATGTTTCTTTCTTTCTTTCTTTTTCTTTTTCTTTTTTTTTCGGGGGGGGGGGAGGGGTGTTTAAACAATAATAAGGATAATAATAACACTGGATACTTATAAAGCACAATTCTCATTATGCTAAATGCTCAAGGCACTGGAGGTTTTTGTAGATACACCTTCAAATTAGTGATAAAAAATTGTTCATGACAAATGTAATGCTAAATGCTATTTGGTAGGAGATGAAGAGTACAAGTGAGAGAGAAAATGAAGCAAATACTCAAGAAATAGTATATGCTAAACCATGTTACCTCTTCAGATGTGAGTCCAGCCTCCCTGCTTAGCTTATCCTTCGCTCTGACCTGGGCATCTTGAACTAAACCATCCTATAAAAAAAAATCTGAATTAAAACATAACATAACCAGCGATTTCATACTGTCATTTATGTGATAACATGCTTCATACACAGCATGTGTGTTAAAAAACAGATTTGCAAATTCATGTGAATTCATCAAATAATCAATATATTAGTAAACGAAGAAGCTTGACTGGGGAGGAATTTTAATTTGTAAACAAATCTTTAGGCATTTTACTCCCAGTGTTAAAGATCGTATGCTCGATCTGTAATGAAAAACACGAGTCAGAAAAATTGGAACCAGCGGGATTCGAAATTGGTGGTTAAGTCGCTGCCCGGCAAGCAGTAGATGTCAGGTTCGAATCCCGCTGGTTCCAATTTTTTCTGACTTGTGTTTTTCATTACAGATCGAGCATACGATCTTTAACACTGGGAGTAAAATGCCTAAAGATTTGTTTACAAATTAAAATTCCTCCCCAGTCAAGCTTCTTCGTTTACTAACCATTGTCTACGGCGGACCGTTTGAATATTAATGAGTCAGAAAGAAGAGGATCTTGGGTATTTGATTCTAGTTCATCGTGACTTGGCCGTGAACCAGAATAGCCTGGTGGTTAAGTCGCTGCCCGGCAAGCAGTAGATGACAGGTTCGAATCCCGCTGGTTCCAATCAATATATTCTTTACATATTTAGTCATAATACATCAACACCAATATTGCATTAACATCCAAACATTTCCTTCACAATAACAATGTGTAAAAAGATGCAAACACATATTATAATAAAACATAATACGCTTACCATTTTCCTAATGTAATCCAATCTTGAGTTTTCAAGAGCTTCCTCCAAGGCCAGAGGGTCCTTCTCTAAATCTGATTTATTCTTCAAATCCTGATCGACCATTAACTGCGTTGCCTCCAGAGTGTCTTTGGCTTCACTCAATTCCTGTGATGTCCTTTCCATGAAGTCTGCAGCAAACTTCTTATCCATTTTCTCTGCAGCCACAAACCTTCCAAGCAGAATTTGAAGGATGTGCACAAAAATCTAGAAGTAAAATGAAAATAAATTTTAATATACATATTTTTTAATCCAAATAAGTAAACAAAGCAATTTATCAACAAAGAACTTGATCCAAAGTACACAATAAGATGATCAGACAGAAGTCCAATAATGTCCCTTATGATAAATAAAATTAACACCTTGGACCTGTGTATTCGCATATTCCATATGAGCAAAAAGAATAAATCAAAACACTCCATATTGTGGGTGTTGTAAGGGTACAGGATGCACAATTCTAATTCTGATTGATGAGAACTGCATAGATCATAGACTTACCGATTCTCTTTCAAGCAACAATTCTCTCTCCATGGACTTGGTTGCTTGGAAATCCTGAAGACTAAGCTCGACCAAAGTCTTCTCACTGTCATGACAAATAGCATACGTAAAAACTTCATATTCTGCTCAATGGATACATTATAAAGAAGATATACAGTACCATCATCAAAAATATGTTATATAGTCTTTCTTTTTGGCTATTTTTGTTATTTTTTAGTTTTCCAGGACTAAATAATTATCAGCTCCTGTCTATATGTATTCATTTTTCTGTTCACCAGCAATCCTTCATCTTCTATATGCATGAGCACACAATTTTATCATCATGACGTATTATTACCTATATGGGGCATTTTTACAGGGCAATTAAAATTCGTATTTTGCGCGGTCCGCGAGTGACCTAGTTCTGAGCGGTCATCATTCCGATATTTTCCCTCTTCCGGGTTTCACCATTCACTTTGTGTAAAAAAAGTGGGGTCAACATTGAGCCCGAGTATTTCTTGTCAGTGCACTTTTATTAAAGTGCATACGCGCATTATTATGTACGTGTTAGAGTGTAGGCTTGACTCGTACTGTGCCAAGGGGTTTAACTCTCTTCAAAATTTTACTAAAACGTGATCAATGCATACTCTTCAAATGTCTGCACTTTATTAACCATCTATTATATCACAAAATATTCTGTTCGAAACTTGTAGGAGATTTATTACCATTTCTTATGATACCAAACATTATTACTTTACCCAACTTTATGCAAAAGAATCTTCGAAAATTATATTTGCGTTACATTTTGTCCATTATTTTGGGGTTTCTCATTTGTTTACTATTTTATAATTGTGAAATAAGGTTATATCTCTTTTAGAAACCTGCAATTTTCTCTGAAAATTTCTATGGTAGCACATAATTATAATCCTCTATTTAGAATGCTTGATTTATGCTAGAGATTTTGATATATATTGACCACCATATAACTTTCCTGTGGTTGAGCAACTGGTAAACGAATATGACAAGTCTATCTGTCACATATACGTGCCATCTGCAATGAAAGAGTTAAACAATGGATACATGCAGTAACAATTTATGTCACAATTGCTTGGCCCAGATTACATACCTGCATGAATAATCTGAAATCAGAGAAACCGACAGGCAAACAGACGTGTCCATCATTGCTACAAGATAGGCATATACATGATATACATGATATAGGTAATAATAATAATATTGACTGGCTCTACTTTCGGGGAATATCAAAAATGTTGCCCTTAAAAGAACCATATTGCCCTCGTCTTCGACTCGGGGCAATATGATTCTGTTGCGGGCAACATATTCGATGTCCCCCTCAAGGCCAGTCAATATTATATAATTTTAATCAATGTCATCTCAGCTCTGTTACCTTGATGGTTTTGTAAGTGCAATTACAATGCCCGAGGTTGACATCTCCTTCAATTGCTCCTCTTCCCCTCCGTCATCATCATCATCACCATCATCATCATCATCTCCATCTGATTCTTCATCTCTCCTCTTCTTCCTCCGGTACTTATCATCCTCTTCATATTCATCATCTTGTTTGATTAACATCTGACGGGTGTATTTTTCATTGACTGTTGATGTTTTAGTTTTTCTATATGTCTGAAAATATAAATATGAACATGAAAAGGAAAAAAGTGTAATATCAATCTCCTATCATGCATGAAACTATATAAATGCATCAAATATTTCTAATCTTCCAGAGGTAAATACTTCTCTCTTTGTAATTACATAAAGGAAACTTCAGTTCTAGATTACTGACCACAGTGACCAGAATATTGCAAATAATAATAATAATAATAATAGCATCATTTATAATGCGCACATATCCATCCCAAGGGATGCTCAAGGCGCCTAACAAATTAACATACATAATAATTATACAACAAATTATAAGAAATACAAGAAATAATAATTATACAAGAAATTATACAAGAAAGATGAGAAAATTACATAGGACAGAAAAAGTAATACTGAATAATAGGCTCCTATCTTGACACATTTTGTACATCATATCAAATTAATTATTTGTCCACATTACTTGCACAACAGTTACATGCCTTATTGAAAAATTAGCCAATATATATATATATTAACAATCATAATAGATAAAGATCACACTATTTTTAGAAATGGACAATGCATTCATAAATTCTGAGTAACATCTTTTGTAGCTTTTTTGAAAATGAAGTAATTTCTGGATTTAATGTCAAATGAGTAATGTGTGTGAAGTTGGGTTTAAACAGACCATATCGATTAGATTGTATTATTTAGGTCTGAGACCAACATTCAACGTCACCACTGAAAAATCTTGAACCAGGGCTAATACCAGAGAGCTGATCACTAAGCCAAATAACATTTAAGCAAAATAAGATGCTGCGTAAGTTATAATTTAGTTATAAACATCTTATTTACCATCTCAGCATAGCCTGCAACTTCAACTTCATATGCTGCATTCTTAACAACAGTGTCATCTTGGTGCTTTTGAATCTAAAGAGGATTAGAAGGAATGGTAAAGAGTTTAACAGCACTCAATTTTCCTTGTTCATATTTCAATGAATAGAATTCACAAATTACGTTCATATTTTCATTTTCTTTCATCTAATTCATTGCTCTGACATAGCAAACAATAGCTAACAAAGATAAAGCCAATCAAATGCAAAAACTTTGTTTTCCCCAACCTTCTGTCATAAAATGCTTTAAAAATTATATGTAACTACATACATATCAAAACTACAAATAGTCTAGGTAATTCCTCAAAACCAGCGAAAATAATTCTTCTGCATATACCAAAAACTGTAGACTTCTAAATTGTCTCATTCCCCTTGGCTTAATGCAGGAGTCTGTAGTGTAGGCAAAAGGTTACACAATTTTTGTAAGAGGCCAGTGAAAGACATCACATACCCTATCCTTGGCGAGTTCTTTGACGAAGCATCTTGAGATGATGATAGCTAGAATGACCCCTATGATGACCCCAAAGATGACTGCGAGACTGACCTCCAAGGCATCCAGTCTCCAGGAGGAGGTAGGAATAATGGAATCAATCTCCACACAAGACATTTTGAATGATCTTCAATTCCTGTTTGGACAAAGTACAAACATCAACAACAGGATTTCACTTTTTAATTTTTTTCTTTCATTTGTCAAATGCAAGGAGAATAATGTATGATGTAACATGCAACATGCCAGAGATCTACATGTAGATCTAAATCTAAATTAGTTAAGTTAGATTTGAAATTAGATTCATAATGTGCAAATGATAAATCTGGGGTGCAAATGTTATTATTTTAATTAATGGATTGGTATTCAAGCATTTTTTCCTGGCAATAAAAATCTTTGCACTCAGTTCTTCATCTAGTCATAAAATCTTTCTTGAAGTCATAGCCAGGACTACAGCTGAAAATAAATTTGAAATTTTCATTTTTTCAAGCAAAATGATTAGGCCTACTACTACTACTACTACTACTGTTGCCCCGGGACGCTGCCACGAAGTGGCAGCGTCCTGAGTGAAACCAGTACGATTCGGTGGGTCTCACAATCTACCAATGTTCAAATGACCATTTAAAAAATGGCCATGTAATTATTATTTTTTAATTAAAGTATCATATATACGATGCCACTTACCTAAACAGACTTTACGCAAATCAGCTTTTCCTAAAAAATGTGTAGAATCGATGAATGTCACTTTTTACTCTCAATTTTCGAAACCAGTCCCATTCGCCATGTTGTTAAAGCCAAATTGAAAATAGGCACTTGCGCATGCGCCTATGAATGTTTATTACAATGACGGCATAGTTTTCGTCAATGGAATAATGAATATTCATATACCCACTGTAATCCGCCGATCGCTAGCGTATAGATCTAGCGCTCTCGCTCAAGCTCGTCTAATGAATATTCATAATCCTCCCTTCTTGTCTGTATTATAATTGGAGCTGCTGACGCATGCGCATTGCAAGCAAAACACCGACCTTCGGAAGTTTTTACTACAGGCTCTTGGAGATAAATATGCCTTTTTTGTATCATCCTCATTGAAAAGAAAGACGACAGTCAATCGTAAAGTATTGTAAGTACCTAAAATAGCCTAAAATCAACTGATTTCATGTTTCATGGCTATCATTTTGACAAACGACCTTGTAATTATGTGACATCCATGCGATCAAAGGACTGCGAAGCGCAGCCCGAACACTACGTGTTCGGGCTTCCGCAGTAACTACTACTGCATCATAGATAGATCTACGGTAGTACGAGTACGAGCTACAGATAAATCAGTCTATTTCGTTCGTCTGGCTTCATGGAATCCCTGTCTTGGAGGAGAACCTCTAAAGTCAGAAAATGTTATAAAACTCCTCCAAACAGACGGATTTTTCTGTCTAAGTTAGATCTAACTTACACACACGACTGTCGACAGCAAGAAAATGTGAATGAATGATGAATGCACTGTCAGGGCTCTACCGAGCAAAGACCCAGCGGGCTTCTCTCCCGTGGATCCCGTCTTGCTTACCGTAGTTAATGAGGCAGCAGAGCTTCCGCTTGCAGCAATTTGGGGCGTAATATTTTACGTTAACAAATCATGTTACAACGAAATATAATCAGCAATATTACAGTAAAATATATATTTCATGAATAAGTTCTACAGTTATTACCTTTTTCGTTCTTTATCTTGCGAATGGTTCGATTTGCAAAACGTAGTATTAATTTTCAGCTCGCGAAAATATTCACTGAAGATTCCTCTCCCAAACGTTGATTGACCAATCAGCAGTCGTCAATTTGACGTCATTCATATGGCGAAGCTTGGTGTTTCTAGGGATACGTGAATCTTTCAGAGCTCTTTAAAGTGGATGTTTAATGTTAAATATCTGACGATTCAAACAGGTAATGTTACTTTTGAGTGCTACTTATGTATCATTGATTTATTTTGAACGGATTTCCTATAGCATATACACATTTCAACTTGGTAAGAGGTATAAATTTAGATTATTTTGGTCATAATCGTGGCGTGTATACACCTGTTGTGAGTGTTCCTATGACTATTTACCGGCAGTGCAGTGTACAACTACATGTGAGTAGGATGCGTGAGCTGATAATTGATTGCGTTGTATACAGTATGTACACAAGGCGTTTACATAGTCATAAGCTGATAAATGATAGAGGGAATGGCTCGCATAGAATGTGTTTATGTCTATGGCCGAGCTGAGCCTGAGGTGTGGGTCCCAATCCCAATGCTGAAATATCAGACATTCTTCTTTTCTCTCTTTTTTTCAGTATGCAGACAGGATAAACTTGATATTAAATGAAGAAGCTTGATGGGAGGAATTTTAATTTGTAAACAAATTTTTAGGCATTTTACTCCCAGTGTTAAAGATTGTATGCTCTTTAACACTTGTGTTTAAGATCGTATGCTCTTTAACACTTGTGTTTTTCATTACAGATCGAGCATACAATCTTTAACACTGGGAGTAAAATGCCTAAAAATTTGTTTACAAATTAAAAATTCCTCCCCAGTCAAGCTTCTTCGTTTACTAAACTTGATATTGTTTGCAAAAAATCTATTATCTCACTATGTGCTTAATTTGCATTCACTCAATAGGCCTACCCAAACACAAAGCTCATTTGTAATTGTATTCCCCCTTAAAAATTTCTGTGTAGACCCCCTACTGTTAAGTTAAAACTAATGTCTACATGAAAATGACATATTAAATGCCCTGAGATAGGAGAGAAAATATCTTCAAATAGTAAATATATACTGATATACATGTATATATAAATCACAATGTTTTTAACTGCAGCCTATGTAAAAAAAAAAGGAAATAGAAAAGGAAAAAGAACTTGGAACTAAATATAGAGGCATAGTGCCTGCATTCAGTATCTTCCCTAGGTATGTAGCCTATTCATCAGTTAGTCATGTACTCTTTTATACAGAATTCTTTAAAGAGAATGAAGAATCAGTTGTGCATTCAGTTAGCAGGAAAAACACATTTATGAAAATAGTCCATGGAGTATACATGTACTCCAATTTTCATTTTGTTTTTAATTTTATATTTTTAATTTTCTGTGCATGACTATATAAGAAATATTGGTCTATATCAGCTGTTTTGTTTATGTTCCCCTTTTTTATTTCTTGAATATTTATGTGATCTGTCGTAGATCGACAGATCACCTCTTAATTTCGTCAAGATTTTTCTTCTTTATTTATTAGGTGATCTGTCGTACATCGACAGATCACCTCTTAATTTCGTCAAGATTTTTCTTCTTTATTTATTTATTTATTATTTATTCTTTATTTATTTTTATTTTTCGCCCCTTTTCTTGTTACCATGATTCCTCAAAAAGTTCATTCTCAATTTTCTTCAAATTTTCGTCACTTATCAGACTTGTTAATGTCAAGATGTGGCATCTTATTCAAGGTCATCAGGTTATCATGACGTCATCAAGACGCCATTTTGTAAATTTACAAGATCGATTATATCTTCATAATCGATCATCAAAAATCAACTATATTTACATCACATAAACTTCACATGACGGGTCATCAGGTCATGTCCTCACAGGTCATCTAGAGGTCAGGACGTACGCGTACGCGCGCGTCAAAATTTTAAAATGCTCAAAATCACGTAGGATCAAGTCTGCACACGTTTCAGGTCAGTTTGAGCATTTCAAAAATGTCCGTGCGTAAGCGTCCGCGCGCGCGTTTTACGCGCACACAAATCGTAAATAACGTTAGAACGCTGTTTTTTTTATTGATTTGCAATCCTGACACTTTTCTTCATCATTTCCATCAATTTGAATCAATTTCAATCAATAATAAGGTCGTACGGGCGCGTCAAAGTTCGAAATCCGTGCGCGCGTCTATGGCGAAAATAACGTAAAAACGTGCAAAAACATGCCTCTACAAAATTCATTGTAGCTCGTTAGATAGTCCGTTGACCCCCAAATTTTTTGTCATCATCAGGTAGGGTATGAATCATAGATTTCATTTCATGTATCATTTCATCCATATAAACATTATGACGTCATCAAAATGGCACCAGAAGTCAAAATTTCCATTTTTCATGTTTTGACGTCATCACATTTATGCAAATTTGGCTCTAGATTCGTAATTATTGGTCGTTTTTCTCCCAAATTTTGATATGTTATAGCTGCAACAATTCTCTACGAGACATCTTGCCACCATTATTCATTTTGATGACGTCATCACACTGAAATCTTCAATTAAAGACGACATGTCAAATTTTTCCCTATTTGCGTGTTATGTCTATGGAAGATGATTTTTTTTCGAATCATGAATCTACATGACATCGTTCTCTGAGCAGTATCTCAGTTATTTTTGGTCTATTTCCTTCCAGATTTTAATATGTTGTAGCTGAGACTATAAGCTTTTATTAGTAAGCCCTCCAATTTTTGATCAGATGTCGGGATCATGCCCAATTTTTCAGTACCAAATGGGATTTGAGAATCACGTTTTTCGTTTACGTGTTATCTCTATGGGAAATATTTTGGTCTATCGGTAAAGCACATGACTACCATGGTCAAGGTACCTGGTTCGATCCCCGGGGCCGATTTTTTTTTTTTTTTTTTTTTGCTTCTTTTTACTTGTCATTTTACCATCCTCTACGACTATTATAACATAAACAATCACAAACCAAGTAATAAAATGCCTTATTTTGCATGTTATGTCTATTGCAAAGTGCTGTGCAGTGGTTTATGTATATCCCTATGGAAAATCTGTTTCACTGACGTGTATTAAAGCTATCCTACAATATCATTAGTCCTATTAGATATCACAATTTCTCAAAATTGGCTTAGTCAATTATCTTAATTATCTTATTGTGACGTCATCTAGACGCCATTTTCTACAAATCAACTTATCGTCGTATCTTCATAACGAAATGTGATTTCTCGTTCATATTTGGCATGGTTAACGTCACTGTCATTGCAGTCATGATCCTTACCATTATCCCCATCATTATCATCATCATCATTATATCATCAATCATCTTCAAAATCACCAACACCATAATCATCATGAATATCATTATCATCACCATCATTATATTATCATCTTCATCATCATCACCATTATCATCATCACCGTAATCTTTTTACAATGACCGTTTCACACATTTTGCTACATTCCTGTCCTCAAGAAGCATCTCCATTCATGGCATTCTTGACTTCCTATCTTCAGTTTAGCATTTCCCCATTATTATGATCATCCTGATTACAATCATGATCGTACAAAGTGAAAGACAGATCACCTAATTCGTCATGACGAATTAAACTCTAGTTATTATTTATTATTTATTTTTATTTTTCGCCCATTTTCTTGTTACCATGATTCCTCAAAAATTTCATTCTCAATTTTCTTCAAATTTTCGTCACTTATCAGACTTGTTAATGTCAAAATGTGGCATCTCATTCAAGGTCATCAGTTTATCATGACGTCATCAAGACGCCATTTTGTAAATTTACAAGATCGATTATATTTTCATAATCGATCATCAAAAATCAACTATATTTACATCACATAAACTTCACATGACAGGTCATCAAGTCATGTCCTCACAGGTCATCTAGAGGTCAGGACGTACGCGTACGCGCGCGTCAAAATTTTAAAATGCTCAAAATCACGTAGGATCAAGTCTGCACACGTTTCAGGTCATTTTGAGCATTTCAAAAATGTCCGTGCGTAAGCGTCCGCGCGCGCGTTTTACGCGCGCACAAATCGTAAATAACGTTAGAACGCTGTTTTTTTGATTGATTTGCAATCCTGACACGTTTCTTCATCATTTCCATCAATTTGGAATCAATTTCAATCAATAATAAGGTCGTACGGGCGCGTCAAAGTTCAAAATCCGTGCGCGCGTCTATGGCGAAAATAACGTAAAAACGTGCAAAAACATGCCTCTACAAAATTCACTGTAGCTCGTTAGATAGTCCGTTGACCCCCAAATTTTTTGTCATCATCAGGTAGGGTATTAATCATAGATTTCATTTCATGTATCATTTCATCCTTATAAACATTATGACGTCATCAAAATGGCGCCAGAAGTCAAAATTTCCATTTTTCATGTTTTGACGTCATCACATTTATGCAAATTTGGCTCTAGATTCGTCATTATTGGTCGTTTTTCGCCCAGATTTTAATATGTTGTAGCTGAAGCAATTTCCTACAAAATTAGTCACTATGGTTTTCTATTTTGACAACGGCATCATTGTTTAATTTTACCATATATATGGACATGTCAATTTCCACTGTTTTACGTGTAATCTCTATGGGAAAGGACTTCTAAAGAAAACCTGATTCTGCATCCCTGTCTTATTTTTGCAAAATCTCCCTTATTCTTGCTCAAAATTCTTTCTCTTTGAAATATGTTATAACCTGATAAATATTCTTGCTCCATGGGTTCGGTTTTTTCAATCCAATTCCAGGAACATATCGAAATTTTCCGCTGAATATACGATATGAGAATCCCATTTTCCATCTACGTGTAAACCCTATGGCTCATATTCTGGTCTATCGGTAAAGCACATGACTACCATGGTCAAGGTACCTGGTTCAATCCCCGGGGCCGATTTTTTTTTTTTTTTTTTTTTTTTTTTTTTTTACATTATAGTCAAAGTTCATCCGTTCATACCCTCAAAAGTCATATCGATCACACCCACCGAAAAATCACACACACGCACACACTTAATTTTCATTTTTCATTGCCATCTATTGACATACTTGTTTCTGGTCAATATAAATGAGCTCTATAATGGGCTCCCTGTGTGAAACACCCCCCCCCCACAAAAAATATGACGCACATACACACACACACACACACACATACGCACACTTATTTCATTATCATATATCTCACGAACCATTGGTCCTCATGCATCCAAATTGGGCATGTCAGTAGACGTTGATCATATGTCGCTCCAGCAACTAATTCGCTCTTATGAGGTCATCATGACGTCATGTAGACGCCATTTTGTTACATTACATTATTAACCATATCTTCCTTGTCAATGATCAGAAATCATTCCCATTCATATCATAATAACTTCAGGTCAATGGTGGTCAGTTCAATCTTTATCATGAGAATTGAGGACAGATCACCTAATTCGTCTCAGTGACGAATTAAATGTCTAGAATATTTTGAAATTATTTTAGTGTCAATTTTGTTTGTTATATTGTCTTTGCAAACGATGTACAGAAGCATGTCACATTTCCCTTTACCCAATTTGATACTTTTGGTTACCATAGTTACACCCTTGTAAAAAAGTACCATAGTACCCATGTTAATATGACGGTAATTCAACCAAATTACCATCAAATCATGGTAATTTGGTCAAGTTACCGTCATATTACCATGGGTACTATGGTACTTCTTTACAAGGGCATATTGGATACAGTTGTTATGGTTGCATGTATTTGGTTGTCTGGATGCAATATTATATACATTATGTCCATGAATTATAAATTGAAATTGAAACTCCAATTCTTCTAGAAGTAGGTCTTTATTGTATAGAAGGAATGATAATTCTGATATATTCTTGTGTGTTGCAGGTGAAAAATGGCACACAAACAGCATAGCAGGAATAATATACAAACAAGGATTTGAAAACTCATGCAGCTACACACATTGCTTCCAAGTCCAACCATGGCAAAACAACTTCCGAAAACACCTCAGACCGTGAGATGGATGATTTTGGACTTCTTCTCCTCTGTATTCATCCTCCTTCTTCTGGTATCACTGAGCGTCATCCAGGCTGATGTGCTGGAGAGTGTCAGTACCCCATCATCACCAGTACCTTCCATGTCTCTCCTCCTAGAGGCACAGAGCGGAGGAAACAAACCAGGAGCGGAGTCTGTTCTTCTCTCGGACCCAGTCGATGTTTCTCTTAACCTAAGTTTTGCTAGTAACATCACTCTCTACAACACAAGTTTATTCATCCTTATTCCAAATGAGTTCAGTCTTGCTGTCAATGAGAATATGACAGTGAATATAGGAGATAACATAGCTTCAAGTCTTCTACATGTAAATAATTCCATCAATTATGTGCAGTCATTGACTATACATGTAGATCTTGGGACTGTCCAAAACTTAAACAACTCGGCTAATTTGACTGAGGATGATATGATCAAGGTTTCATTTACTGCACATCTCTTGGAAAAGAGAGAAAACATTGGAGATTTATTCTATTTCTCAGCCTCCGTACAGTTTACTGAGAGTGTGAATGAAACGACACAAATTGTGACAAGTGATATCAGCTATGCTGGGCCTGGCATTACGACTCGGTTCCACAACTCTGGTTTTTCTGCGGATAATGGGGATTTTATTCCTGATAGAGAAACTGTGATAAATGTATTCCTGGACTTTCCTCCATACAACCTATCTGATGTCTTCATCCTACTTGGTATGTCAAATATTGGATTGATATGTTGCTTTAAATGCCAGTTTTTAATGTGATAATTTATGTTATCATCATTATTTTTTATTTTTGAGATCTTAAAATTATTTATATGTTGCTGTCTCCTGTTTTTAACAATAAAATTAACTCAGAGATTTCTGTTTTGATCCATGATTACACCTGCAAATTGAAACATAACTTCAATATTTTTACTCACTAGGCCTAGTTTCAGTGTTGGGTACCTCGAGATCGGCATCAGTAACCTCGATCTTGTTCTTGATCTCGAAGCCCAGGTCGAAATTCCCATAGAAACCAGTAGAAACCAGTAGTGACCGTCAAATGGTTTCTATTGTGTTTTTAAAGACCAGTAGAGACTATTGGTGAACCAGTAAAAACTGTTAAAAGCCATTAGAGTCAATTGGTTGAGGAGACAAGTAAAGACCAATAAAAACCAGTTGCATTTAATGGTTTTCAGCAAGTTGGTCAAGTCAAACCAGTACAAACCACTAGAAACCAGTAAAGTCTAATGGTTCTGAAGACCATTAAATACCATTAGAAACTAGTCATGTCTAATGGTGTCAGCAGGGTGTTAAAAAAAACTAAGTCAAACCAGTAGAAATCAGTAAAGTCTAATGGTTCTGAAGACCAGTAAATACCATTAGAAACCAGTCAACTCTAATGGTTTAAACAGGGTGTTAAAAAAAACTAAGTCAAACCAGTAAAAAACATAGAAACCAGTAGAAACCAGTAGCGACCGTCAAATGGTTTCTATTGTGTTTTTAAAGACCAGTAGAGACTATTGGTGAACCAGTAAAAACTGTTAAAAGCCATGAGAGTCAATTGGTTGAGGAGACAAGTAAAGACCAATAAAAACCAGTTGCATTTAATGGTTTTCAGCAAGTTGGTCAAGTCAAACCACTATAAACCACTAGAAACCAGTAAAGTCTAATGGTTTCAGCCGTGTGTTAAAAAAAACTAAGTCAAACCAGTAGAAAACAGTAAAGTCGAATGGTTCTGAAGACCAGTAAATACCATTAGAAACCAGTCAACTCTAATGGTTTAAGCAGGGTGTTAAAAAAAACTAAGTCAAACCAGTAAAAAACAGTACAAACCAGTAGGAAATTGTATTGAAACCAATAGCAGACCAGTAGGATTTTCTACTGGAACCATTAAGAGATAAGTAGGAATCCAGTAGAAATCCTGGCTGAAACCATTTGAAATTTCTACTGGAATCCTAATGGTTTTAGAAGTGATTCCTACTGGTCTCCTAATGGTTCTAGTAGGTTTACAGTAGAATTCCTGGATGATACCATTAGAAATTTCTATTGAAACCATTAGAAATTTCTTTTAAACCATTAGAAATTTCTTGGAAACCATTAGAAATTTCTACTGTAATCTTAAAGGTTTTAGAAGTGATTCCTTCTGGTGTCCGAATGGTCCTAGTAGGTTTTTCTACTATTTTCTATTGGTTCCAGTAGAAACTTATACTGGTTTTCTACTGGTTTGTAATGGTCCCAGTAGAGATTTCTACTGGTTTTCTAATGGAGCCATTAAAAATAATTCTACTGGTTTCTACTGGTTAGGGGGTCCACTTTCCATATTCAAACCAGTAGATATTGACCAGTAAAAAACAGTACAAATCAATAGGTAATTGACCAGTAGAAACCAGTAGAAATTTTCTACTGGTTTTTCTATGGGATTTTCGACCTGGGAGGTGTTGGTCTTGATCTTGATCATGATCTCGGAGCTTCTGTTCTCTGAATTTTCGCTCGAGATCGCTCGAGATCAACATTGTTAATACGTATGTAAATTATCAAACAAAAAAGCTTTTAAAATCGTTCACCAATCGGCGAAAACATGACTCGGTATTGGGTTCCTCGAGATCGATCTTGATCTCGAGACCATGAGATCGGCATCAGTAACCTCAATCTTGATCTTGATCTCGGGCATATCTGATCTTGATCTCAGATGTTCTAATCTCGATCTTGAGCTGCGGATCATGATCTGGATCTCGGACTGTCTGATCTTGATTTCGGACCTTTTGGTCTTGGACCCAGCACTGCCTAGGTTACCACTAAGACAAAGAATGGCTTAAATATATTGCTCTCCAAACTATGTACATGTATAAATCCATGTTTATAATAGGCCCCTACATCTTAAATAAAATTATTCATAAATTTTATTGATCTACAGAAGTTTCCAGCCCTGATGTGCCAAGTTTGAATGTGGATTTCACTGGCATGACCCTTACACCCAGCTCTAACTTCATTACCTACAACCAACCATCTACTCCTGGCTTTACCTGTGTCAATAATAGTTGTACATTGTCTGATATTAACTTTGGCTTTGTGTATGCTGTCAATGGTACACTAGATCTCCAGGTAAATTTTATTCTGTGTTGGACTGCTTAACAGTTGTTTAATCTTATAAATACAGTTTATCAATATTTTGTCCTGTATTTAGTTACACTATAATGCTAAAAGCTCCCTTATGTTCACGTTCTTTGGGTTTTTTAAAATATTTTTGCCATATCTTCCATTTTTTTTCTTCTTATTTAACTCTATTCTAGTACCAGCTATCAGCCTGTATTTGTCACCAATATTATACCTGTTCTGAAGTACATGTAAATATAATTGTTAAAATTGTGCAATATATACTTCCGGTATATAAGCATGAGCAAATGAACTTATTTTAGTAAATTTGAAGAAGCATTATTCAACCCTCTTTTAAGTGCAGGCAACATGCTCTCAAAATTATCTAAAATTTGAAGAAATCCCACAATGCTTGGCGCATGATTTGTAATTTCCCAATGGACTGATGCCATTATTGTTCTGCTTACACCTCACTTATGATCAAATCAGGCGTGAGTGTAGTATTACAGCATCGCATCATCGCTATGACAACCAATGTAAATAGATACTCAGCCTGAAGGATAATATGCATTCTGCAATGATGGTATTGATTAGGTGCGATTGGAGTAATGAGTTTGGTGGATTGAGAATAGCTCCTGAGAGCTTTTCATTTATACACTGTGTATTGAGAATGGCAGTACTTTAGTAATGATGAATTGTAAGAACAAAAAGCATCCATTAGGCAGAAAATTTGAAGAGATGAGATCATGACGATTGTATTGTGCAGGTACATTTCTCTCTTTATTTTATATTGTTATTGAATAAGTTGGCAGTTTCCTGGGCATCTACGTTTAGCTAAATATCATTTAGGTTACTCTCTTATGCTTTTCATTTTCTTGTCCTTGTATATAAGAACTATTCCACTACTATGAAATTAGGAATCCTCCCTCTCCTTCATTATTTTTCTCTTTATTCTCTTTATGTCTTTTATGTGGTCTGTACAAAAATATGTAATATCAATTCCCCTAATCTTTTTTTTCTCTCTCTCTTTTTCTAATTCTTTCTCCCATTCTTTCTTATTCCCTCTCTATGCTATGCATATCTTTCTCTTTCTCTCTCTCTCTTTTTCTCTCTTTCTCTCATTCCCTCATTTTGTTTCTCTCTTTCTCTCTTTCTCTCTGTCCCTTATTTTGTTTCTCTCTTTCTCTCATTCCCTCATTTTGTAAATTCTCTTTCTCTCATTCCCTCTCTCTCATTCTCTCATTTTGTTTCTCTCTCTTTCTCTCTTTTCCCTTATTTTGTTTCTCTCTCTTTCTCTCTTTTCCCTTATTTTGTTTCTCTCTCTCTCTCTCTCTCTCTCTCTCTCTCACTGTGCCTTCCAAGTGTGATTTGATAAGTTTAGAATTTGTCACTCTTTAATCATCAATAAAGATCAATTGTATTATAAAATTGAAGTATATTGATGTTTTCATGAATTCCATTATTGTCTCACTATATATATTTAAATCAGTTCAAAATTGGAAGTATCTGATTATTATTTGTTTAATGGGACACGGACAGTTCATCAAGAAACGTTTATCTCTTATGATATTCTCTTAGATATCTGTCATCATAAATGAAGGCTCATTGAGTGCTGGAGACAATGTATTATTCCAAGAGAACATAGCTGTTAATGGAGTATCAGCTCACATAGACAGCCAAGAATTAGTTGTAGTACAGCCAGATCTCATCATGACAGCAGATGTAGTAGCGGTATATATGACATCTTATTTTTATTTTTGTTATAGTCATTATAACATGATAGTTATATAATAGTCATTGTAATGTCGACTTTGATGGATTTGATGAAAAAAAAATATGTAAACTGTTAAATAGATATGGTTCTTCTATTATGTTTTTAATTAGAGAACCCCCTCTGATTATGAAATATGATTACATGTAAGCCTCAAGTTTCATTTCAATAATCATTTTCTGCTTCATTTATAGTAGGTATTAATGATACCTAAATATAGATTCAAATTTAAGTTCAATAATAAGTTCCACCTCCTTGCTTAAACTGAATATTCCAGTGAATATCCTGAAAGTAAAATCACTTTACTTTGAGAATTATCATCTCAGGCATGTGTATTGCATGAAGTCTGCATCATGCAAAGCAGATTTTGTGTACAGACTAAAGATTTTATAGATGTAGACTGTTTTCTCTCTTTTATTATATGTCAAATCATAGATCAGGAAATACTGCTTACAACGCTTGCACATATATAACGTTAAGTCCACACCAAACCGAGGTGGAGATGCATCATTTGCCAATATACATGTACATGTAGTACCCTAGAAACACATTGGTATTTAATCATATCAGAGAGAGACACACCCTAGAAAATCTAATTACTTGACTCTGATAATGTAATTACAAACTTTACTCAGGCAGATCTAGTGAAATCATATTAGTGTAATGAAATTCTGAATCTCAATTTGTTAGTAATGCTAGGCAGGAATTACAATGTAATAAGGCACCAGTATGATAATTTTGAGCGGCAACGTATTGTGTTTTGAAAGCCAAAATGGTGTTAAATATAAAAAGTGTGTGACGTCCTTTTAGTTATCTGTGGATGATATACTACTTTGTACATCTTATATTTTATGTATGAGAGATTATATTATGAATATACAAACAAATTCATGAAAGTTTGATATACAATAGATAAATAATATATTTGTTTCATTCTCTTATTATTCTGTAAAGCTGATTAGTTTATCATGGATTTATGTTGAAAATTTCAAATACTTGATATTTGATATTTTCAACATTTTTTTTGATAAACCTTTTTGAAAACTGCTTGAAATTGGTAGATACATGTAAATGACCTACAGAATTCTTATATTGCAGCTTGTGATCAGATGATTCTTCATGATGTACATTTCTCAAACTATTTTATTAGAAAGTGTTACTGTAGGGGACATGTAGATACATTGCTCTTGAACATATATTCATTGTACAACTACATGTATACCGTGTGAAAATAATTCTTTTTCATTCACATTGTTTTGGATTCTTTATTAAAATAAATCATATTTTTCTCCTTTTTTCCAGAGCTCTTTTTAGCTTTAGTAATTTCCAGAGCTACCCTACTTTCATCTTCTGTGTTTATTTTTCATTGCTGTACTGTATGGCATCAATATTTCATTACTCTCTTCTCACAGATCTCCCGTACCGAGGTCATTGATGATTACACCTACCAGTACATGCATTTTACTACTACCGTCTCTCACACCAGTAACTCCACTGGTCCGGCTTCTCAGGTCTCATTCTATAACTCAGTGACAGGACTCAAAGTTGATCTGGATACTATCACACCAGATCCCTTCTCATCAGCTGTCAGGCCGGTTATTACTGGTTCTCGGTACACACTCAATCCGGGCATCTTGGAAGGTAGGGAGGTGTAACTTTGACATATATTCTCTAGAGAAACGTATGGAATCTTCTTCTTCTCGATTCGCTACATAATATGGAATGATAGCATTGTTATGTAATTTGCAATCATAATTCCAATTTTGTAGAGTTAAAGAAAGTCAAAATAAACACTTCTGTAAAAGTTGTAGAATTGCATTCTGTGCTATTGTTGAACCAATCTCATAACTAAATTGGAAGTTCTATCTTATCTGTGACATTATGGTATAGATGCCATTAACTTTGATAAAGTTATGAAAAAGATGAGTGATCATCCACAGGTCATGAATTCACATCAATTGTAATCTCTTTGTGCTCTATTCAGTCGGTGAGACAGCTGTTTTATCATACACTGCAAGACTAACTCAGAGTTCAGTAGATGAGAACTTAGAATCTGATATTCAAATAGAATCTCAGCTGACCTGGTCTTCACTCCCAGCAGATGAGGAAACCAATGCAGTAAGATATTCATTTTATATCCATCTCTTAAAGTTTGTTCTTTCTTCTCTTTGTTTTGTTGCTGTTGATGAGTTTGTTGTATCTTTAAACTTTCTTTGATTTACATATTCAGTTAAATTGGGATTATTCTTCAGATCTGTCTAACAATAAGAAAAAAATTAAGCAAAGTCATACAATTGGAAACCCTTAATATCATTTTTTTTGTTAGAGAGAGAGCCAGTATGGCATTAGTACACGTAATAGATTTTTTTTTGCAATTCTTGCTCGCAGGAGACAATATCATGTGATGAATAGATTAATTCTTACATTTTGATACCTTATTCTCTTTATAAGCATAGAAGATTCTGTAATAAATTGAATTTCCACATCTATGCAATTAAGCAGTCTATAAGTTTCCTAAGATCTGATATAAATAGTACATATTTTGTTCTTTCCTAGCATCGTGGGTCTAGCTTTGGCCCAATCACAGATAGCGTTTGCATCACACAAGCAATCACATACGAGGAGAGTCTCCTCTACAATCATGGTCTCCCAGCACTATTCTTCTTCGTCTCTCTCATCCTGGCTCTCATTCTAGTCATCCTATGCTGCTTCATCTATGCTAAGATGTCTGCTGGGGGTATCTACGCCATTGTACAACCCCAGGGGACCATCTCTAAGAATGAACATGGTCTTATCATTAACCCTAGAGTGGGCAAAACAGGTGTCGATATGGTCGAAGAATACAGGTCAGTTCTGCTATGGAATAGGATATATTTAAAGCTTTTATTCTACATTGTGCAACCACAGCCATTGGTTTATTGGAAACAACCAGCTTAAATGATTTTGTGCCTCACTAATTGTAATTCATGTAGCTGTTGAGTTTTGATAAATCATGAATATTTCGATATGATCTTTTATTTCCAATTTCATTTTCATTTGAAAGAAATCCCCATTTACAGCTTTTGTGAGGATGGATCGGCCTGAATTTAGCATTAAGTAGATAATGAACTTATCAGGTTTGTGGCTGAAACATTTTTTGCATGAAAATACATTAATATTATGTACATGTATGAATTCACGGCAAACATGTTGCATAATAATATTTATTTGTTCCTTGCTTTTTCAGCTCTGTGACAGCCAATGAAAGCATTGTTGTGGTCTTAATGCAGAAGGACAAGACAAGGAAAATCCTTGACTTTGAAAAGTAAGTTGAAAGGAGATAATAAGTCATGATGGTTGCATCATAGCTACAAATATCTGGCAGATAGATTTATTCTAATTGAATTGTGTGTAAGCATTCATTATTGTCTGTTGTATAAAAGGATGATGAAATATCACTCTGTTTTACCCAGGAACTCATTGGTTTTACTCTCCAAAATAAGGTCAGTTCCTGTCTACTAATAAATACTTCTTTAAAACTGAATGATTAATGTACATTTTAGATAATTTTATCACCCCTTGCTGTTGCATACACAGATTTTAATGTTATTGAAGCTGTATTTATTAATCAAAATTCGGTAAATTCCCTTATTTTGATATACAGCTTGGACATCACTATTACGATTACAACAGATATGCATCTTGAAGAAGAGTGTGTCTGCACCATAATTATGGTGTTTGTACACCCTCTGTACCATGATTATGATGTTTGTACACCCTCTTGTTTTCCTGTATTACAGTTTGGACATCATGAGTACCATTACAACTGACATGCGTTTGGAGGAGCAGCGAATCTCCAGCATGATTGAGATGTTTATCATGCTCCTGGGCTCCTGGTCCCTCAGGGATCTTCTTCCAAGAGATCTCACTGCAAAGCTTTCTAAGAAATACCAAAGAACTGCCAAGGATACTATTAAGAAACTAGATGATGATTATCGCCATGAGAGCAGGGAACTCATCAAACACCTCAGCGATGAGAACAAGGTAGGCATTATGAATGTAAAATTTTTATGTACATAGTAGAGTAATGGGGAACATTATCATATTGCCAAAATTGGTAACTGGAAATTAAGCTGTCACATTGACACACAGAATGTGTTTGTCCCCTTATTGATGTTTTTTTTTTTCTATTTAAAAGAGTTAAGTGATATTACAGGACCACAGGTAAAAAAAACCCAAAGTGAAACTTTTATATAATAAAATTATGAATTTGGAAGATTGATGTTCATTACTTATGACATGCTGTAGTTCAGTTTAATGCTCCTCATGAGGCAGAGATTAGGGATTGAAATATTTGAACGTGTTTTACATTTTTAGGGAAAGCTGATTATGCTGAAGAAGAAACATGATGCTGAACATCGACTAAAAGCTGCGCAAGCCAGGAGCTTGTCAAAAGAGGTAACATAGCCACAATTCAGTAAAAACTTTCATATCATTTTCTAAATAAGGCTCATCTCACAGACTGTTCTTTGCTAATCCTTAATGGCAGCAATGTTAAACAGGTTTGTTCATTTTTATATAAGATTTATTTTCATGCTTCATTGATTAATAATGTTCACACTTTGATACAGTAATTTGGTTTTGATTTGTAACAAACTTCACTGTCATATTGTCTTTGAATTTTGTGGTCACTTTGTTTCTCTCATTTGATTGACTGAAATAGAATAACAACTTGCTTCACTATATTTCATAGACTGTGGGTGTAGGATTTTCTATTTATTATTCATCAAAGAATCTAATATCTGTTAATTATAAGCATCTGTTGCTCTCATATTTCTTATCTTCTGATCTAGGATCTTAAAGAGGTGATGGATTTATTGAAGAAACAGCAGGCAGCTGAAGCGACCAGCATGACACAGCTACTCCGACTTAAACAAGATGAAGAACAAGAAAAACTTCGCAAGGTAAGTATTTTTATACCCTTTAAATACATTTGTGGAGAACTATTTTGTGCACAGATGAAAAAACAAGAAAAAAAACTATGCAAGGCAAGTATTATTATCATGATATGCCCTTTGAATAGTTTTGTGTGGGACTATTTTGTACACTGACATGTAGTACACATGCACATACCACATTATAGATGGCAGCGGTGGGATATTGATAATCCAACATATGCTTCGCTCACATTTGCTTCAGGTTTTATTTCATTAAAGGTATAGTGTGAGGGTTAGGGTCACAATTGGGTTGAAGGTTAGCTTTTGGTTGAGGGATAAAGTTAGATTTAGTAGCAGGTCCATGATTGGATTTAGGAATTTGGTTAGTGTGTGAAATTGACCTCAGAGCAATAAGCCATTTCGTAATTAGTTCATGGTACAAATGACCCTGAAATAACCCCAATTGGTACGTGCACACACATTTGTTTTGATGGATGCGCTACCTGTTTAACGTATAATATCATACTGGTGCGCGAATCGTGGCGCATTCAAAATGGCAGTGTATAAAGGTCAATTGTACTTGGTACCAATGATCTTTATCTGCACATGCGCAAATTGTAATTCAAAGCTGGGTTATTGGTTTTCAGGTTAGCTTTTGATTGAGGGTTAAAGTTAGGTTTAGTGTCTGGTCCATGATTGGATTTAGGAATTTGGTTAGTCTGTGATATTTACCTCAGAACAATTGTGACTGAAGCATGTGTCATACACCCAGATATTGTCCCACTTGTTTGTACATCTCTATCCAATGATTATATTTTCTTTCATTTTACAGATTTGCTCTGTGTAATTACCTGTGTCTACATTCAAAGAAATGCCATTTTCTTTTTCCCCTAGCATGTATAATCTTAAGCTCTAAGATATGTGAGAGCTGTGTAGATTTTGGTGGAAATTTCTTCTATCAACATCCTTGAAGACTGCATTTGCTTCACTTGTTTGGACCAGCTTAGGTTTCTGTGCACCGATTTTCAATCTCTTCTCATTTTGATTTTTTTATGTTCAGCAGACAATGCGTGATTCATGCTCATTTACTCTAAAATTTTATGAAATCAACCTTTTTGCCTACAGCCCAAAGAATTTTGTCCTCAAACTCAGTTTGTCTGTTGAATTATTCCCCAAATAGGAGAATGCAACAATAAAAATAGAAAGCTCTGAAGATAATTTCATTTCATTTTTGCCTAGGAACTACAATGCATATTCATAGAGTTCTCAGGTTTCTCTTTTTTGAATTGTTAATTGGTTATTAAACTTGAATTACCTCACAAAACAGGAGTATGCAACCAAGAAGAGAATAGCAGTGAAGGCTGTTCAGCAGGAGTACATGGACAAAGCGATCCTGCAAGGGAAGTTAGATGAAGACCAGGCTAGAAAACTACTGTCTGAACACCAGCAAGATATGTCTACTGTAGAGAGATTGATGGATGAAGAGATGTCCAGACAGAGAATGAGTCTAGAAGAGAAACTAGCAAGGAGGAAACTGCTCGCCAAGGCAATGGTAAGGGGGTGTTTGTGTGAAGACAATGATGTACACGGATAATGATGTTGATTGTGGTAACAGGTAAACTGGTAACCTATATGATGGTGTTGATGGGAGGGGTGTGGACGATGATGATGATGATGATGAAGATGATGATTTTGATGATGTGATGATGATAATGATGACTTTGATGATGTGATGATAATGATGATGATGGTGATGGTCATGGTGGTGATAGTGATGATCATGGTAATGATCATTTGTAAGAGAATTAGAATGATTAGCTCCTTGTCAAAGATGTAGATTGCCATGAAGATACCTGTACCTCTTATTTGGGGGCCACTACTTGTTTGATAATTTCTCCTCCCTTTCAAAATGTTCCTTTTTCATTTCCTTGCTCTAGGAATCTCAAGAGGAGCATCACAGCACTCTTCTCAACACAATGGCATCCCAGACGATGACAGCAATCAATGAATTAGAGCAGAGTGAACAGCTCAGCCAGGAAGAAGCCAGAGCTTACATGGAGAAACTCATGAAGGAAGTCAAAGGCATAAAAGAGAACTATGAGAAGGAGAGGAGGAAGCAGGAAGAAGCTCTTCATAAGAAGCTGAGTGAGAAGAAGAAGAAGAGGATGCAGGAGATGGTATGATGGAGGATTTAGTCTTCAGACATTATTCAACAGTATACACACACTAAAAAAAGTCTTAAATGAAGGACATCTTCCTCCTCACAGAGAAAGAAGGCCTGCAAAATATTAAAATACTGTATGAGATTAAATGACTGTAATGTTTGTAATAAGAGTATTTTCCCCTTGATTTGATTACACGTATGTCTTTACTTTTGTTTTACAGGAGAAAGAACAAAAACAGGAATTTGCTGAAATTGAGAAGGAGAAGAAAACAAGTGTTGAAAATGGAGAACTAGGTAAAATACCTTCTTAATGGTCATCTATTAGATATATAGAGTGATTTGATTTTTACATTGTGAGATCAACACATTTATTTAGTGAATTAAAAAATATGTCACCACGGTTAGATTAGTTAATTAAAAACTGAAGTATTGTAAGTCAGAGTGAAGAAACTAAAATTCCAGAAAATTAATGTTACAGAATTCGGAAATATTAATTTAGTGTGATCATTGTAAGAGCTTTTGCCCCTTCTTCCACCAAAATACTGAAAAGTACTGGTAACACATTTATAAATCATTCTTGTTGTGCTATATTCAGATCTTGAGGAATATTTTGAGTCCAAGTGCAGCCTCCAGGCGGGCTATCGCTCCCAACTGGCTGAGATTGAGAGGGAGATCGATGAAGAAGCAAGAGAGGAGCTTGAGAAGCTTAGAGATGAGATGGCAGCAAAGGTCAAAGGTCAAGTTACCAGTGTCAGACAAAGGGTTCATGTTGATCTTCAAAACAAAGGTGAGTATCATTAGTTTCTATGGACTAGCCTCCAGTTGTTAGCTGTGAAAAAAATATGAAGAAATTAACCAATAAGATCTGGTTTGTTTTACCATGTGATGCAAATATAAGTAATTATAATTTGCTATAAATCTAGTTACTCTGCTGCTGGGTCCTGAGGAAATGATTGCGATCGTTTATTTCATCCAAGATTTGGGGAAATATGCTCTTCTTTTTATAATTCATCTGATGAAAGAAGAGATAAAATTGAATTATTAAGAACTGTAAGTATATAACAAATGGATAGCTGTTTAGTACTACATGTAGATTGAAATGTTATTTCAGTCATTAATTATAGCTGCGCAATACAGTGCATATAAAATTTATAAATGATCATGAATGGCCTTTATTCACCTTCTGTATTTCATTGAATCATGTTGATAATCTTGCCCATGGTAGATCAAGAATCTTGTGTCAATAAATAAAGGATGAACTGATATTACATGTGGTTGCTAAGTTTAGCTGAAAACTTGTTGCCTTGTAATACTTGATTGACTTGTGTTGCTAAGTTTGACTGGAAAGTTTGCACTAAGAAATAAATGATTAACTACAGTTACTTGTATGTCGTTAGGTTTGACTGAAAGGCAAGCTGCACAGATTATAGAACAACATGACAGGGACATTACATCCTGATATGATTAACTACAGTTACTTGTATGTCGTTAGGTTTGACTGAAAGGCAAGCTGCACAGATTATAGAACAACATGAAAGAGATGTAGAAGAGCTACAAGAACAAAGAGAAGAACAGAGACAAAAACAAGAGAAGGCCATCAAGGTATGTTCAGGGCTGCAGAAATAAACCAAAGCAAGAAAAAAAATAGTCTCAATATATATGTGAACATTTATGTATTATTACCTATATAGGGCTTTTTAGCTGTAAAATAAAAAGCTGTATTTTACACGCTATACTCCGAATCCGTCACCGGAGCGGGCAATATTTGCCATATTGCCCTCTTCCGGGTTTTCCTCGTAGACCAATGTACTAAAAAAGTGGGCAACATTGTTTCCATATTCCATCCTTTCTTGTCAGTGCGCTTTTAATCAAAGTGCATACACGCAGTATTGTGTACACGTTAAAGTGTACAAAGGTTTGAACAATGGATATGCGCGGTAACAATTTACGTCACAATTGCTTGGCCCAGATTACATATCTGTATGAATAACCTGAAATCAGAAGGACTGACAGGCAAACAGACGTGTTTGTAATTGCTACAAAATAGGCATATGGATGATTATAGAGTCTGGGTAATAATAATAATATTGACTGGCTCTACTTTCGGTGAATATAAAAAATATTGCCCTTAAAAGAACCATATTGCCCTCGTCTTTGACTCGGGGCAATATGATTCTGTTGCGGGCAATATATTCTGATATCCCCCTCATGCCAGTCAATATTATATAAATATCTGTTAGCAATCTATTTTATAAAATGTTATGAAGTAAAAAAAATTGTCACATCTTTGGCTGATTCCTCCATTTGATATGACATAGAAAATGAAAGAAGAAAAGATGATATTACATCCTTTGGTCTAGCATGTAAAAATCATTATCATAATTTTCCCAATTCATTAAATACAGATTAAGTGCACACTGATTCATTATTCCCTTCCACAGAACCTGAAAACTTTGACATCAGTGGCTTCCTTCAAGCGCAACCTAAAAACATATCTGTATAAGAGTGCCTTTTGACAGACATTCATTATTCTTCCAGTGTTAATAATTTTTACTTCTCATTCTTTGTGTATTAATTTGCTCTGGAGCGCCTTGAGCATCTAATCAGGATGGAAAGTGCGCTATACAAGTCACATGTATTATTATTATTATTATTATTATTATTATTATTATTATTATTATTATTATTGCCCTGACAGATGTATACAGATATTCTGAAAATTATTGGTAACATCAACATTATTTTAGATGTCAAAAGTATTTGATATAATTTTTCTAATCAGTAGTGTTATTTTCTTTCTACTTCATTCATCTTTCATTTTGTTTCAATTGTAGAAGAGACTGGCTAAGCAACGCAAGGAGCTTGCTTTGAGAAAGCAGGAAGAGAGAGAAGAGAGAGAACAAATCAGAGAACATGAAGAAAAAATGGTTGGGTAAGTTAGTCAATATTGAAAGATCAACATATCTACACCTGTTTTCCATACTGTAAAGTGAATTCTAATCTACTCATGAACTTGATTATCTCAATTTCACTTATACTGTTGTTTTAAAAGGAAAGAGATTTTGAATTATCACAGTGTTTACCCTAAACCTTTCCAATCGGTACAATGAAAAGGGACCTTGATCTAACAAACACTTTCATTCACTTATCATCTTGTCCTTCATTAGACGATTATTAGCATCTCAAGTAGCAATGTCAGAGGAAGAAAGACGTCGTATCCTAGCAGAGCATGAACAGCATCTGGTTGCTATGGAGAACAGTCTAGCTCTGACCAAGCTGAGACAACGTCGTCTGCTAGAAGAGAAGATGGCTGGTAGGAAAAATCGACAGATGGAAAGGCTCACAAGGAAACAGGAACAAGAAGCTAAGGTTGGTGGAATAGTTACAAATTCCTCTCTCTCTCTCTTGAGGTATATCTCTTAATTTTGTTTCTCTCTCTCGTTATCTCTCTCTGCATCTCTACCTATCTTTCTTTGTCCCAGTCTATTTCTCTCTCATGTGACTGTTTTTTTCTTGAACTCTTGTTGTCTCACGTGCTGTTGTTATCTTATTTTCTATGCTCTTCTTTAAAAATGTACTAATCTCATCATCTTAAAGTTTAATAATGCCTGATGTAAACCTGTGATTTGTTCTATTCCCTTCCTTCTAGCGTAAGCTAGGAGACCGGAAGATTGATGTTAGTGATGCGGATGATGATACTACCAACCCCGGCCTGAAGGAGATGATGCAGAAGCATACCAAGGAGCGCATGGCAATGATGACGGAGGAGGATGAAGATAGAGATAAACTGGAGGAGGAGATGGAAGCTGTGAGTTCAAAATCATTTTCATGAATTTATAGTTAGAAAATAACACATTCTTATCCAAGGATATATCGTGTATATAACTGTGTGAATGTCTTTGTGTTAACAAAGAGATATACATGTCTTACTAATTCATGTAGGAGTTTGATCCTGTTTATGTTGTTCTATATATGTAGTACTTTGTACCATTACATTGTATCAGTGCATTGGGATTATAATGCCTATCCATATATGTGTAAATGTTGGTATTGCTAGAGGTACTTGGGGCATATGGGATGAATATTCTATTGTTAGTAGCTGGTAGTGTTGAGTACAGTCACAGAAAGATAATGAAAATTGTCATCGGGATGGTGAATATGTTTTAATGATTTGAATGCAGACTGCAATGGTTATATTACTCAATTAATTTGATAATTCACCATTCATTGGAAGCTGTAATAATATATGTTTGAATCATATCATTGATATAGGTGAGATCTGAGATGTTAAATGAGAGAGCCAATGCTCTGAAAGAACAAGAAGATAGACTTGGAGCTATCATGGCTCAACTACAGATGCAGAAAGCTAGAGAGGTAAGACTTCACCCCTTTTCCCAACCCTTCATTGATATTAGTATGATACTGAAGGGTAGTAGTGCATATAAACAACTATGTTTGCTCTTGTTTTATCAGACTATTAATAATCTACTTTGTTAGAGGGAGATACAGTGATGGAAAATTGCGCTGAAGCATTGTGTACTGATGAGCATGATCAAGGATATTTTCTTAATTTTGTTTTGAAAGTAAATCAGGAAGGCATTTAGTTTAGCCCAATTGATGATGTACATTTATGTGACAGACTAAAAGTGTACAATTATGTATTCGTTTATAGATATATTAAATTCACAAACAACAACTATCAACCTCACGTCCCTGGTTCATTCGCAAAAAGAAAAGGTGAAAAGGAAATGCATTTTGAATCTAACAATAGAGATAACGAGTATGTCGTCTGTAATAATTAAACAAATGAGCTTTATGCGCTATTATAACATCACTATACAAACATATAACATAAAAATAAGCGCGCATATGATGCGCATTCACATTGAGCGCAAAATGGATACTGGCAGCCATGAAAACCAAAAAGATGACAATCCTGTCCTCTCACACTCACCACCAGCCAAATGATTGCCGTCCCAGGCAATATGATAATAGTAATGACTAAAAATAACAAAACATATTTACATGTATATATAAAAAAATGCCGAACAGACTTGTCCTCTGACACTTATATGCTGTATTTTCTTTTGTAAGTACTGTATCATATCCTTCTCTTATGGAGTGTGTGAAATTCCTATGATTTATCAACAAGTTTTGTACCTGTATATCCTTTATAGCTTGCAACCATTGAGGAACAACAGAAAGCCCTTTTGCAACTCAAGATGAACATGCTAGATGAACTGACAGAAAAAGGCATCATGAAGAATGCTCAGTGCAAGAAGGTCATTGAGACGCATCAGAAGGTATGTTAATGTTATACCAATGCTCTGTTTGTAATGAATAGATTGAAGATGAAATGGAAATTAAAGGGATACTCAACCGCAGCTTGTGGACGTTTTTATGCTGCAAGAGGGCACCTTGATAGTTACCTGATCATGCCGCGCAACATACACGCGCCGCCTGAGCCCGAGCTCTCGTGCGAGATTCGGTCAGCTTCGTGTAGTCCGAAATGTAATCAAAGCAGTCCGACGGACGCGTTCGACGCACAGCATTTGTGTACGAGTGAATGGGGATTACGCAATCCTGATTTTCCCCACGGCCGCCTGGTGGCGTATCCCTTTAAGTATAATTGAGGAGTGGGAATAAATTACATTGAATTATGATTTTACTTCCACAGTTCTGATAATTGCTCATAATTGCAATCCAGTGACAAGAGATTCTTTCCTCTCAGTGATGGTTGAAAATACCCGAACCCTAACTCTATGAAAGAACACCTATGATCATTTCAGTAATTAATACTTATATCATGATCCTTCAGTATTGCTACTCACTGTACTATTATCAAGAAAAAGAATTCTAAAATTGAAAGGTTACTCTCCTCCATCACCATTAGATAGCAATGCTATCAGTTCTTTACTGCCTGATAGAGGCAGTTGGTGTTTATCTGGTATCTTGTTTTGACATGCACAGCAAGTAGAGGCGATTGAGCAGAAGATGAAGAAACAGAAAGCCAAGTCAGAAGCGGTCACCAAGAAGAGATTGAAAGAGAAAGCTGTGGACAGGGAGAGAGCCCTTGCTCTAAAACATGAAGATGAGATGCAGAGATTACTTGAGAGAGAAAAAAATGGGACGGCAGCAAGACTCAAGAGGGTCGCTCTTAAACATAAACATATGGTAGAGATGGAAGAATTTAGGTGAGTGACAAAAGGACTTCAAGGAGTATTTTGTTTGCTGCTTTCAATCAAGCTGTCAATCAAGCTGTCACTGCAAGTGAAGATATATGGGTGTAATAATTTTAGGCTGTCAAAAATTCCTTTAAAAAACAGAGCTTGAAAGGATGGTAAATATTTGGTTTCCATGGAAACCATGAATATTGCAGAGAGGAGGGAACATGTATTATGTGAACTGGCAGAAGACAGAGTGGGAATATGACGTAGTATGAGGACCATTTTATGCAATATCTGATTGTGATAATGATGATGATTTATAACCCTGATCATTTTCATTGAATATTTCATAGATGTAGTTGTTGGGAATTGAAATGGTGAGAAAAATATCTTTTCATCTTTCCCAAAATGTTTGATAATCGCTAAATTGAAATACAACCAATTTATGTTGCATTTTCCTCTCTGTTTATCTCTCCCTCTCCCTTTCTTTCTGTCTGCCTCTCTCTCTCTCTCTCTCTCCATCTCTCTTATTCTGTCTCTTGATCTCCCTCTGTGCATCCTTTTCTTTCTGTATTTTCCCTTTCTCTTCCTCTCACCATCTCTCTCTCTCATACCTGTTTCTCTTCCAGGAACAAGCTTGAGGTTGAGATGACTCAAACCTTGGAGGAGATCAGAAGACAATCAGAAATGACAAGAATTACAGAATGTCAAGAACAGGTATGTCCATACCAATGAATATATGTCTATCAATTCAACAAGTTTAATGCAATCTTTATACTTTGCAGAAAAATATCAGTTGTGTGATGAACTTTTCTATTAGAGCAGCATTTGATAATATATAATCTAAAACAGTAATTTTCTTATATCATTGGGTAATGTAAATATTTTTAAGCCCTATATAATTAACTTCAAAGTGCCCAATTTTAAATTGAATATTTAAGCAGATAAAGGCCTCTTACAGAAAAGTAATATTGATTTTGATAAACTAGAGACATTATATAGGATTATCTCTTTTTGATCTATCAGGAATATTAGTGAAATATTCTAGGTTAACTTTCTGACCAAGTTGAACTATCCTTCACCTTTTGAATATTCTATTTTCCCATTATTTCCCATCAGGAGCTTGATTTCCTGTCGGCATTAGTCAAAGTTGGTAACTACGACAAGATGGAGCTCATCAACGTCCTTCATCTTCTCTTCCCTGCGAAGTCTCATGATCAGATCAACGGCATGTTGGCTAAACTCTATGAGAAGGTTGAGAAAGATGATGGAGATGAAACAGACAGCTCACCAGCTAAGAGAAATGGGTAAGCTTCTCTTTCTTTCCTCATTAATCCATATGTCTCACAGTCATAATAATAATATATTTATATAGTGCATTTTCCATATATTATGTTCAAATGCGCTTTACAATGTTATTAACGGAATAAGTGAGTTTTGAGAAGCTTTTTGAAGGCATCCAGAGAATGTTGGTTACGGAGAATTTGGGGTAGTTGATTCCACAGTTTGGGAGCAGCAGTTGAAAATGCTCTGTCACCAAGTGTGGGCAGCATTTTGGGAGATGGATAGTTAAGCATGGTGCCTTGTGAGGAGCGGAGGGAGTGAATGTATATCAGTGATCATATATTTGCTATAGAATTCTGCATTAGCAACACAAAAACATATGTCATTTTGCTTCATTAGGTATATCTTGGGGGTACATTTACATGCTGGTAATGCACCATTCACTTGGTAGATTCTTAAAATAAAACTCTATGTTCTTCAAAAGAGAAAAACTGTGCTTAAAGCAGAAATCACTTAAGAATGGTGACCCGACATTTGCTCCTGCGACAATTGCTCTGTGCTTTCTTTTGTCAAAGATATAGATTTTGGGTTAGGATTGTAATTGTGTTTTAGGTTAGGTTTAACGTTAGGGTTAGGGTTAGGATTGTAATTGTGTTTTAGGTTAGGTTTAATGTTAGGGTTAGGGTTAGGATTGTAATTGTGTTTTAGGTTAGGTTTAATGTTAGGGTTAGGGTTAGGATTGTAATTGTGTTTTAGGTTAGGTTTAATGTTAGGGTTAGGGTTAGGATTGTAATTGTGTTTTAGGTTAGGTTTAATGTTAGGGTTAGGGTTAGGATTGTAATTGTGTTTTAGGTTAGGTTTAATGTTAGGGTTAGGATTGTAATTGTGTTTTAGGTTAGGTTTAATGTTAGGTTTCGGGTTAGGATTGTAATTGTGTTTTAGGTTAGGTTTAATGTTAGGGTTAGGGTTAGGATTGCAATTGTGTTTTAGGTTAGGTTTGATGTTAGGGTTAGGGTTAGGATTGTAATTGTGTTTTAGGTTAGGTTTAATGTTAGGGTTAGGGTTAGGATTGCAATTGTGTTTTAGGTTAGGTTTGATGTTAGGGTTAGGGTTAGGATTGTAATTGTGTTTTAGGTTAGGTTTAATGTTAGGTTTCGGGTTAGGATTGTAATTGTGTTTTAGGTTAGGTTTAATGTTAGGGTTAGGGTTAGGATTGCAATTGTGTTTTAGGTTAGGTTTGATGTTAGGGTTAGGGTTAGGATTGTAATTGTGTTTTAGGTTAGGATTAAAGTTAGGGTTAGGATTGTAATTGTGTTTTAGGTTAGGTTTAATGTTAGGATTGTAATTGTGTTTTAGGTTAGGTTTAATGTTAGGATTGTAATTGTGTTTTAGGTTAGGTTTAATGTTAGGATTGTAATTGTGTTTTAGGTTGGGTTTAATGTTAGGATTGTAATTGTGTTTTAGGTTAGGTTTAATGTTAGGGTTGTAATTGTGTTTTATGTTAGGTTTAATGTTAGGATTGTAATTGTGTTTTAGGTTAGGTTTAATGTTAGGGTTGTAATTGTGTTTTAGGTTAGGTTTAATGTTAGGGTTGTAATTGTGTTTTAGGTTAGGTTTAATGTTAGGATTGTAATTGTGTTTTAGGTTAGGTTTAATGTTAGGATTGTAATTGTGTTTTAGGTTAGGTTTAATGTTAGGATTGTAATTGTGTTTTAGGTTAGGTTTAATGTTAGGATTGTAATTGTGTTTTAGGTTAGGTTTATCGTTAGGGTTAGGGTTAGGATTGTAATTGTGTTTTAGGTTAGGTTTATCGTTAGGGTTAGGGTTAGGATTGTAATTGTGTTTTAGGTTAGGTTTAATGTTAGGGTTAGGATTGTAATTGTGTTTTAGGTTAGGTTTAATGTTAGGGTTAGGATTGTAATTGTGTTTTAGGTTAGGTTTAATGTTAGGATTGTAATTGTGTTTTAGGTTAGGTTTAATGTTAGGATTGTAATTGTGTTTTAGGTTAGGTTTAATGTTAGGGTTGTAATTGTGTTTTAGGTTAGGTTTAATGTTAGGATTGTAATTGTGTTTTAGGTTAGGTTTAATGTTAGGATTGTAATTGTGTTTTAGGTTAGGTTTAATGTTAGGATTGTAATTGTGTTTTAGGTTAGGTTTAATGTTAGGATTGTAATTGTGTTTTAGGTTAGGTTTATCGTTAGGGTTAGGGTTAGGATTGTAATTGTGTTTTAGGTTAGGTTTATCGTTAGGGTTAGGGTTAGGATTGTAATTGTGTTTTAGGTTAGGTTTAATGTTAGGATTGTAATTGTGTTTTAGGTTAGGTTTAATGTTAGGATTGTAATTGTGTTTTAGGTTAGGTTTAATGTTAGGATTGTAATTGTGTTTTAGGTTAGGTTTAATGTTAGGATTGTAATTGTGTTTTAGGTTAGGTTTAATGTTAGGATTGTAATTGTGTTTTAGGTTAGGTTTAATGTTAGGATTGTAATTGTGTTTTAGGTTAGGTTTAATGTTAGGATTGTAATTGTGTTTTAGGTTAGGTTTAATGTTAGGGTTAGGATTGTAATTGTGTTTTAGGTTAGGTTTAATGTTAGGATTGTAATTGTGTTTTAGGTTAGGTTTAATGTTAGGATTGTAATTGTGTTTTAGGTTAGGTTTAATGTTAGGGTTAGGATTGTAATTGTGTTTTAGGTTAGGTTTAATGTTAGGATTGTAATTGTGTTTTAGGTTAGGTTTAATGTTAGGATTGTAATTGTGTTTTAGGTTAGGTTTAATGTTAGGGTTGTAATTGTGTTTTAGGTTAGGTTTAATGTTAGGATTGTAATTGTGTTTTAGGTTAGGTTTAATGTTAGGGTTGTAATTGTGTTTTAGGTTAGGTTTAATGTTAGGATTGTAATTGTGTTTTAGGTTAGGTTTAATGTTAGGGTTGTAATTGTGTTTTAGGTTAGGTTTAATGTTAGGGTTGTAATTGTGTTTTAGGTTAGGTTTAATGTTAGGATTGTAATTGTGTTTTAGGTTAGGTTTAATGTTAGGATTGTAATTGTGTTTTAGGTTAGGTTTAATGTTAGGATTGTAATTGTGTTTTAGGTTAGGTTTAATGTTAGGATTGTAATTGTGTTTTAGGTTAGGTTTATCGTTAGGATTGTAATTGTGTTTTAGGTTAGGTTTAATGTTAGGATTGTAATTGTGTTTTAGGTTAGGTTTAATGTTAGGGTTAGGATTGTAATTGTGTTTTAGGTTAGGTTTATCGTTAGGGTTAGGTATATTATTTGGTTGAGGGTTGATGTTAGGAATTCAATGACAAGGACAGGACATTGACTGTGCAAGAAGTGTCGCCAGATCATGTGTTGTACAGCAATTTTCATCTTTGTCCAATCTCATAATTTACCCTAAAATATATGATGTAATGATGCATGCTTATAATAACAGAACAGACACTAATAGAATATGTTTGATCAAAGCAAGCTAATGATTTTCTATTTTTTCTCTTCTCTCTTTATCACTATCGCCTCTGTCAATGACTTTTATGTGCCTTTCCTAATTTATCAATATGTATGCACTTTGTTGCTGTGCATGTGTAACACACAACACTATTCATTATCCTCCATCTACTAACACATGACTTACTTCACTCTGTCCTCCTACTAACCTCTTCTTTTTTTGAAACGAAACTTCCTTTGATTTAATTGGTGATTATTTTCTTTTATTATTCTGACCAAAGTCATTTTATAACCAATGCCCTCTAATATCATAATTTTACTCCTAATGATATACTTGTCTTTCAATGAATACTTTACCTGAATATTTTACAGATTCTCAGCCCGAAACAGGAGGGGAGGACTGGAGGAGAAGGTGAAGGACGCCATCTTGGGTCAGGTGCAGACACCGAAGCATAAGACTGCTAGGTAACTCTTTAATTTTCTACCACTATCTTCTATTACATATTGTAAGTCTTTCTTCTGCAGATACATATCATTGATAAGAATGTCACATTTTGCACATGAGATGTGAAGAAATGAACAATAAATAAAAAAATAATTAGAACAAAGTCTTCAAGGAAACATGAAGAATTACAGTTTTAGTTGTGAAAATGTCAAATAAGATAAATATTTTAAAAATAAACATATTCAATGTAAATTAAATTATGTATATTGAACCTGATCATAATGGATATGATTGTTTGTTTTGTTTTATTTTTGTGGAGGAATGGTCAATGTCAGCATACCATTATCAAAAGGGATTAGGTTTAAGATGACAGATATTGATATGATTTCATCAGAGCACTGACTCTGTTTAGAACATGAAATCAGAGATCCACTATATGATTTATCCTTAATTTGCAATGAACAATTTTTATACTTCAGTGCAACTCTTTCAAAATGTTTACCAGTTTGCAGATTAAATTTCTCAATTACAAATGTTTACATTTAAACACCCTGTTTTGCTACATTTAGCTTGACCAAAAAGGGGAAGAAGAAGAAAGCCAAAAAGCTTGCACCTCTGCGATCAGCCGATCAAGCCTATGATAGCGACAACCGATCAACTGATCTCAACTCGTCTCTGAGAGGGCCTGCACCCCTGCCCCACATCTCTAGCTCCCGTCGGCTTGAACCACTGGGCCAGACGGGTGATTCTGATGAGGAGGAGGATGAGAGGAGGAGGAGGTCGTATGATGATAGGAGTGACGGGGAGGGTACAGAAGACGAAGAGAGGAATTTCCCCAGGAAGAGAGGATCCATATCAGGAAGAGGTATTGAGGGGCATAGAAAGGGTAAAAGGTCCTCGCTAAGTCAGGTGCGTTGATCAAGACACAACAATATGTTGATTTAAATCTCATTTTCTTATAGTCATATACAATGTACCTTGCTGTTAAAAAAGTTTCATTTTTATTTTTGTCTTGACAGTAGTTCTCTTTCAGTGATCATAGGTACAATATCCACTGGACATATATTGTCTTTAAAAATGGGTCAGCTTCTCATCATTCTCTGCTCTGACTGGCTTCCTGCTTCCTACTTAATCTACCCATTCAGAAATATTTATTGTTATTATTAGTACCAAGAATATTTTTTACACACACTTGGTAAAGGCATTTGATTTCAACTAAATTGTGCAGCTTTTGAAATAGAATGGAACAAATTAAAGGGATACTCAACCGCAGATTGTGGACGTTTTTATGCCGCGAGAGGGCACCGTGATTGTTACCTGATCATGCCGTTGCCCCTCGGGGCGCAAACCTCGGATAGACTGGCCACCGCACAAACATGTACGCTTCACCTGAGCTCGAGCTCTCGTGCGAGATTCGGTCGGCTTCGTGCAGTCGAAATGTAATCCTACTTAGTCCAACGGACGCGTTCGACGCACAAACTTTGTGTACGAGTGAATGGAGCTTACGCAATCCTGACTTTCCCCACGGCCGCCCGGTTGCGTATCCCTTTAAGATTAGTTTCCTCTCTTTAGAGAGTTGTTTTTATGGTATCTGTTGTTTTTATGGTATTTGTTGTTTTTATGGTATCTGTCTTTTATCAGAAAACTTTGATTTGTCCATCTGTGATTATAAACTTTGAATTTTAATGATTTCCAAGTCTTTCATAGTTAAGAAGGCATATATATGAGAATCATCACAATATTATGTTTCTGTCTTTTAGTCTTACATGTCTTATGGTATGTTCAGATTGCTGTATATTACACTCACAAAATGCAATTCAGAACTCTGGGATTATAAACTCAATTCACTGCCATTGTACATTTCTGAATTTATTTTTATGGCGGTGAGGTTTTATAACTTTTTAAGACACGCATTCTTTTTCAAAATGTTGAAATTAATAATTTTTTATATTCCATATGTATGTTTAATAGCTGAAATTCAAAGTTACCATTTGGACTTGACTTTCTTTTTCTTTTTTAACTTGGTGAAAGAGTTCAATTTTGTTTAAAAATTAAATTTCAATGTGGAATTATGACTTTGTAATGAGTGAAACACATGAAAATTATAGTATTTAGTTCATTAGTAAATAATGATGTGTACAAAAATTCAAAGATATTGTTGAGAAATTATTAAATGATCAAGTCACAATAGATTTGTAATAATATTGCTAAGATATAGCAAATCTACCTTAAATGATATGAGGATTTCTTGTAACAGTCTTTCAACATTCTGAAAATATCATTTGTTTTGATTACTCGGATCAAATATTTCCTTTTTTATATGATATTGTGGATTAAGTTGGCTTGGTGGGACAAAGTATTTGTTGTTATGTTATATGTTTTGATTTCCTCAGGAATTTTTATTGTTGAAGAAGAAAAAATAATCAAAATATGTTTGTATAAAATATTTGAAAGTGCACGCTTTATGAAAGCATGCAATTCTATTACGAGTGTGTGCTGAGTTGGGGGATCACTGTCTATTGTATTGTAGAATAGTGGAATGTAACTTCCGCCAGCTCAGCACACACTCATAATAGAATTGCATGCTTTCATACAATACCTCCTCATTGCCTTTGTTTTCCTGCTGATGCTACAGCATGTCTGACGTAACAACTCCTACATGTATGTTGTTATTGTATGTTGTATTGTAACAGGTGTCAGCTTTGACAAAGTTAAATACCAATTTCACTTGCAAAATCGCTATTAGCTCACTGATGATTGACAGATGATGTCACAGGGTTTGGAAAATGGTTTGGAGGATTTTTTTAAGTGGGTGGGGTTTAACAGGTTGTAGAAAATTATTTCAAAAATATTTGAAAATCTATGAAACATGTTTAGAAGTTTAAATATCAAAATATGAGATGTATATAGAACTGCACACCAACAGGTATCCACGTGCATTTTGATGGCAGGGGCCTGTGGAATTTTGATTTGTTGTAGTTTGTTACCCAAGAGTCATATGAACAAAATGTAATTGGTGATTGACTTGTATACATGTGTATATTGAAATGTGTTATATTGAATGTTATGGTTGTACATATAGTATTTATACTGCTTGTACATGATATTAATAGTCTTTATGTAAATTATGTACATGTATGTTGTTGTGACAATTCACATTCATACATGTTATTTTACAGTGTACAAAGTTTTCTTTCAAATGCCGTAAGAATCAGTCTTCACTTTTGTTTGTTAAAAAGTCTTTCAAAAACTACCTGAAATGAGTTTTATATTTCAATTCTGAGTGGAAGTATTACTGTAGAATCTGTCCTGTTTTATGCAGTCTAAGTATTTGTGTGCAATCATTGTTCTCTAATATTTCAAAAAATTCCATTTTCATCATGAAAATAACCTCAAGTGATATTTTTGAAACAAAATTTATATTATGGTACGGATCTACTAAGTCATACTACATGCTTTTTATGTTATTGTAAAAATATGTATATATTCTGTTGAATACTAGAGTTATATGTAATGTGAATCAAATCAGGTCAATTATTTATCTTGTGTATCCCATTTCTTTCAGAGATATTCTGTCTTTCAAAACTTTGTACATGTACTTTGCATTTTGTGATGTTTTCAGTGAAGTTTTGAATAAATAATTACTTTCTAATTGCTTGTTATCATGGCTATCATTTGTATGTTGCAGTAAGAGAAGCAAAAGTAATGTATTAATTAACCTGTTAACTACTGAAATTTCTAATTTATGCCTAGTTTACATTTGCTACGGTCATCGTACGATGGATTAGTCTACGATTTTCCTTGCGATTTGGGGGACATCGTAGGTGGCTACGGGCTACGATTTTTATGTTTACATTATTTACAGTCATCGAGCGATTTCATGTACTGGGCATCGTAGAGGGGCCAAAGACAAAGCCGTACAGAGGCTGTACGGAGATCGTACAGAGATTGTACGGAGGTTGTAGGGAGATCTTACGATTTCTTTACGATGCTTTTTTGCTCCCCTGTTGAAAAAAATTTTTACGCTCTCTGCATGATCAGCGCAAGGCCTCCGCACAATGACCCTGCGCTGATCGTACGATGCCACCTACGATGTTTTAGGGCTACGATCCTACGATTTTGAAAAATTTGTATAACTCCGCGCTAAACAAAATCGTAGAGGCTACGGAGACCGTCAATCCGTACGAAAATCGTACGATCGTCGTATGCCACCCCAGGGAGATCATGCGATTAGAGGGATACGATCAGTTTACGGTCATCCTACGATGATCGTAGACCAAATGTAAATGGGGCATAAGTGATCATACAGGGACCACCCAGTTCATGTCAGCAATGGGGTAACTCTGTCAGTGCCGATGTCACGTATATGTGACAGATAGACTTGTCATTCTCATTCACCAATTGCTCGACCACAGGAAAGGTATATGGTGGTCAATGTATATCAAAACTTTGAGCATAAATCAAGCATTTTAAATATATGATTATAATTATATGCTACCATAGAAATTTTCAGAGAAAATTGCAGATTTTAAAAAAAGAACAACATTGAACAATAGTAAACAAATGAGAAACCAAAATATAATGGACAAAAAAGAAACTCAAATGTAATTTTCAATAATTCTTATGCGTAAATTTGGGTAAAGTAATGTTTGGTACCATAAGAAATGGTAATAAATTTCCTACAAGTTATGTACACAATATTTTGTGAAATAATAGATGGTTAATGAAGTGCAGACATTTAAAAAGTAAGCATTGATCACATTTTGGTAAAATTTTGAAGAGCGCTAAAACCCTTGGCACAGTAAGAGTTGAAGTAGAAATGGATATTGGTGTAATGTCAAAAGGGCACAAATTTCAAGAACAAATGAATTATAAAGAAAAATAGTTTAGCTTTCTTTTATTGAGCTTGTTTTGTCATTGGGGTCTCTATACATACTGAAATTCATTTATCTCCCTAATTTGTATGAAATATATTTTAATATTCTAACCTGCAATCATATTGCCTGTTCAGAATTTCTTTTCTTATAACAAGGATACCGCATGTCCACAATCCAAGAAATTGTATGATATAGTTATCATAGTACCCTGATGAGTTGATGAGTATGATCTCCTCTATGACAAGCAAAGAAAAAAAAATCAACACAAAGGCTCTCTGACATTTGCTCCAGAGACAAATTTCTCCAGGCTTTATTTTGTCAAAGATTTTACCATTTACGATTAGGGTTTGGGTTACTCTTGGGTTTTAGGTCAGGGCCCCGTTTCATAAAACTTATCGATAGCAAGTTACAATAACTGCTACTGAAATTGTTGCATTTGATTGGCTGTGAGCAAATTTGTCAAGGAAATGTGGCATTTGTTACTGATAAGAAACGGGGCCCAGTTACTGTAAAAGTGGAAATTTTTGCGCAATTACTTTTTCGCGCTCGGCTGAGTAAAGTGAATTTCGCGTGTTTTTAATTTCGCCGATGCGCTAGGCTCTTGGGCAAAAGAATACATAAAAATATTTGCATGTTTTTAATTTCGCGCGAAAATTTCCACGTTTACAGTATACCGTTTGGCCCAGGGTCCAAGTAAGAATCCAGGTAGGAATTTACCACAGAGCAATGTCGCCAGAGCATAAAATGTATTGTCAAACCAACACAAAACCTCATCAAGCTCCATACATAAGGTCAGCACAGACAACACTGAAATCAGCCTTCCAAACTCACATGTAAAGAGAATCAATGGAAGAGACAAAATAAATAAGGAATCAATAAATTTATTATTCCTTGGGCTACTAAAGATAATGGTTGTAAACATTCTTGTATCAAAACTTGTTTCGACTGCAATGCTAAGTATAGCATGCAACTTACATTGGAAAGTTAGAAAAGTACTAAACCGTCATGCAAATCTGAAAACATCGACTGACAATCTCTCCTGTTCTTATCCCTGGTTTATGTCAATTCAGATGCAAGAAATATGTTCAAAAACTATCTAACAACATCTCCTATGGCTGTAAGAAATGAAAACAAACCAAATCCGGAGAAATGTTGTAAGGTTTATTTCTGATTCATTAACACATTTACAGATATCATTTAACTTCACTGGCTACTGTGAACTACTGATGCTACAAGACTTTTCTGACAATGTGTTCAAGTGCCTTCCAAGATGGCAGTAGCTTTGTAGAATAAATCACAACATTTTATTCTGTTTCAACAGAAGGGATATGAAAAAACTTGAATTCAAAGCATCTCTATAATTCGGTTTCTCACCAAGACTGATTGCATTCAAATTGAATTCAAAGCATCTCTATAATTCGGTTTCTTACCAAGATTGATTGCATTCAAATTGAATTCAAAGCATCTCTATAATTCGGTTTCTCACCAAGATTGATTGCATTCAAATTGAATTCAAAGCATCTCTATAATTCGGTTTCTCACCAAGACTGATTGCATTCAAATTGAATTCAAAGCATCTCTATAATTCGGTTTCTCACCAAGACTGATTGCATTCAAATTGAATTCAAAGCATCTCTATAATTCGGTTTCTCACCAAGATTGATTGCATTCAAATTGAATTCAAAGCATCTCTATAATTCGGTTTCTCACCAAGACTGATTGCATTCAAATTTTACCCTGAAATATTGAAACCGTAACCCAACTAATGATGCTGCGGAGATGTCAATATCGATGAAAACATCAACTTTTAGACTCTAGGGCCCGTATTCACAAAGGAGGTTTTGTTTAAACCATGGTTTAAACCCCCTCCTGGGTGTTTTAAGCGTACGTGCGCAAGGAATCTGATCCAATCATATATTTTCTTTGAGCGCGCGCATGGGCAATGTGCGCTTATTTGCGCTTATTTTAGTATGCTTACGGAGGTTTAAACCTTACCCATGGTTTAAACCTCCTTTGTGAATACGGGCCTAGAAATTTTAAATGAAATAAAAACTCTAGCACTATACTCATCCATTAGTCTTTTACATTAATCCTGCTCAAACAAGTAATTCAGTAAAAATAAATTGATGAAGACTCACTATACATGTATGTTTATCATTCAAACTCAACCCCTATATCCCAAGTAATCTCTATTCTACATCAGCAACAAAATTATGATTACAGAAAACACAAACTTTAGGACGATATATACAGAGAAAAAAAAAGAATTTACATCATCCAAGTTTCAAATTACTACACATTATTTTTTTAATCTATATGGAATATTATTTACAGTATAGTAAATCTATTGCCAGAACATTTAAAATGTGGCTCAATTACAGCACAGAAGAAAAAGAATAAAGAAAACAACAAGAACAAAGTAACAGGTACAGATCTACATTGTAGGTAGCACCTGGCTTACAATTAATTTCACAATGACTACATATTTTTCCATGTACATGTATTGTGCAATATACTTTCAAACACATTTGTTAACATATTCATAAAACAAATAGGTCTATAATATGTAGCAACAGTAAATAATATATTGGAATAATTGGGGGGAAAATAATAATATTCTGTTCTTGTATAGCGCATATCACATTATGATATAATGTCTCTATGTGCTTCCAAAGGGCTTGGATATTATTACCCTGGCTTTAGCTCCGGCAACCGCAGTGCACTCAAGGAATAAATCCTACCAGGTACCCACTTACTACACCCGGGTCGAGTGTGGCAAATGTAGATTAATGTCTTGATAAAGGACGTTGGTGCTGCGGCAGGGATTCGAACCCCGTACCTTATGGTTCACAGTGCGGAGACTTATCCACTAGACCACAACACCTCTAATGCAATAAAGAAAGCAAAGCATTGCAACACTCTACTGGTAGATATACAATAATTGGGATTTGTATATCAATGGCAAATAAGGGTATACTTATTACATGTACTGGTCAACCATTACAACATTTTACAACTGTTAAAATAGTTAGTGAGGTCTTTAGCAAAAAACCAGAGCCAATAAGCACCTCAGTATGGCACGCTGTAGGGAAGCTTGCGGGCGGAGGTGCTTCTCTTAGCTAATCGGGGCCCAGGCCGTCAGGCTCCGGTTTAAAATAAAACCTGAACGACTCGAGCCTAACAAGATGAATCATCGATTAATCTTAGATAATACCTTGACTGATCATAAAAAAAGAGGCCAAATCATAAGATTAAATTTTGCTAGAAATCCATTCAAGGATACACAGAATGATAGCAGTCTATGAGAAATACAGGCTATGTATACATGTAATATATGACTCATAGATCATGGTATAATCTCTGTTCTAATGATATACACATGTACAATTATTGCAAGGAAACATGTACGAAAGAAAAGCAAAGGAAAAAAAAATCTCTTAACATATTTAAGACAAGATGTATGGAGAAAGTTACAATGAGGCATGATAAATAGGCAATGCATTAGACTGTAGGCCAGAGTCAAAGAGGATATTCAATACTAAGTACAAATCAAAGAAATATTTAACATTTTGTATGACAGTTTACCAATATGCCCTCAGTAACCAAAACCTTCGTATCAATTGGGAATTATTCACATTTTTCAAGGCATTAAGCAGGTTGGTGATTAAAGAAGAAAGTTCACTAATTAATACACATTCTTGTGGGGAATACTGAATGTTGCAAATGCTTACATTTGAGATCTCCTCTCAAACATTATTTTAAGAAATAGATTTTAAAAGTGTCCAAAAATGAACCCCAACTCAACACAGCCTCTCATTTTCTGTGATTACTACATCACGCTACGGCTCACAGACAGTGAAAATTATATAAGAGTGCAGAGGGCTTCAACTCTTCCAGAGCTTGTAGACAGAACTTGAGGCAGAAAGGAAATTGCCACGAAAACTCAAGGAGATGGAAAAAAAAGCTCCCATAAACAAACAAGTAAGTTGAAATATGGTAACACCCTCTGTGACTCTGGCATACAGTATAATCCTGATGGTGATGTCAACTATACTAATTTCTTTGCTTCAAAGAATCCCTTCAGATGCCTCATTTGCCAGAACCCTGTAACGAGTAGAATGACAGTCTGTGCAATGGACCACCATAGTACTCTTTGGTTAGTACTCTCACTTGTCTGACGGAACCTCTCCTCACGATACTGAATACAACACAGACAAAGAGAAAAAAAAGTCTGAATAAATCAGATTCTTGCTATTTCATTTAAATAGACCGCTTCAGTAATGTATGTAAATTTTATACATACAAACAAAGGTTGTTCTTGACAACCTGAAAGCTTGCCGGACATTTGCCGGCCATAGCAACAAATAATGTATGCAAACTGGATTCAAAGCATTGAGGCTCAATTATAAAAAGCAGGTTAATGGAATAGCTCGTCACTAGGTGCTCAGCGAATATATGTGCATAAATTTGAATACATTACAGAAGCGGTCTATTGCAAAATGGAAAGGAACAAATGGAACAATGGTCTGTGAAGCTTGTACCAAGAAGGCTAATAATAGTTTTAAAAATAAATTTTAAATAAATAGACCTGTTTACTAAGTTATTCATAATTTACGCATACTTTTGAAACAAAGGTTGTTCTTGACAACCTGAAAGCTTGCCAGAGGCTTGTCAGACATAGTAACAAGTAATGTATGCAAACTGGATTCCAAGTATTGCAGTTCATTCATTAATAACAGGTTAACGGAATACCTCGTTACTAGGTCCCCAGGAAAGAAACATCCATAAATTTGAATCACTTAGTAAACAGGTCTATTCCATAATACGCAAAAATTGCCTTTTACCTACTTTTGACAAGAAATAATACAGATGATGTCCAGTCAATTAATCATAAAATTGTATTTTGAGAATAATAATAATAATACCATCATTTATAAAGATACCGTAAACAGTTTAAAAGTTTTAAAAGTGTTGGGCATACTTGTTTCTGCTACCAAACTTGTGACAATATTACAATATTTTGCAGAAAATCACACATATATATCTGGGGCCTTTCTGGGCCCTGTATCATAGAACTTGTTACCAATAACAACTGCCTCATTTCTATAACAAATTTGCTCTCAGCCAATCAGATTCAAGGATTTCAGTAGCTTACAACAGTTATTGTAACTTGTTATTGATGACTAGTTTTATGAAACAGGGCCCTGATATACTCTGTATGTATGCACATAATGGGAATATGATATTTCAAAAGCTTCTGACAGCAAATCATTTCTACTCACTCTTTGGTAATTTTGTTCTTTCTTGACCTGTTCTACCTGATCCAAAAGCTGCCTAACTCTAAGCTGAAGTTCTGTTAATTTATCCTTCTCTGCAATCTCCTTGTAATCATTAGCATGCTCTCCAACCTCGATGTCCAGATGAATACGCTGTAATAACAAAAATAATCAATGACACTCTTTAGAATACTATTACATTTGCAACAGAGATCTCCTTGTAATTGTGTTCTCAACTTTGATATAAATATATATACTCTGAGAAAGTATAAAAATAAATAGTTTTTAAATGAATTGTAGTTCAAGCATCATTTACAAAGCTCAATTAGACTTTAAAATGAAAAATGCAGTCCTAACACATTTAAAGAAATAAAAATTACTGGTAACTGAAGTCCAAACTTATATTAGCTTGTTTTGGGCAACTCAAATATTGGCCAACTCAAAAAATGGGACCACACATTTCATTGCTGGTTTCGCGAACCGATGCATCTCCTGTACTTAAGTCTATGCGCGTACGTCGGTTCGCGAAACCAGTGATGGAAACCAGTCATGGAACAATCACTAAGTGGGGCTGTGTCAATTTCGTTAAAGTTAAAGAGGTAAGAACACCACTATAATCAGGGAAATTCTGAGAAAATACTTTGTTCTACATTTCAGGATGACAGAATATCTGGGGCCAATAACAAAGAGATAAAATCAACCATACGATCAATTGTAACTCTTCAGTACATGGTTTGCCATAGACTTACGATTGATATCAATTGTAAGATTGATTGTATCTCTTTATGTGACAGGCCCCTGATTTCATGCCAGAATAGGATCTTCATCAAGTGAAATTTTCAGGCTGTTTTTGGTGGGCAATCTTGCTCCTTTCCAGCACACTCATGTGCCAGAGATCACACACTTGCTATGGGAGAGGCAATTCTTCGCGGTACGAAGGTACGGAGTGCGAGGTTATCTATAATAACCTCACATATGTGTGAGTGAGTCTAGTAGTGTACTCGGTTTTGGTTGATTTAGGTCAGCACTAACCATAACTCATACCAGGGGCGGATCCAGGATTTTGTAAAAGAGGGGGCACAGAGCCGGAAAAGTGCACAATTAAGGGGGTATTTTTTTAAATTGTGTACTTAAGGTATGCCAGTTGGGTTTCAAAAGAGGAGGTACGGGCCGGTTTTCCCCCTATGTAGATCCGCCATTGGCTCATACATGTACTACTCACCAGTTTCGAAGCACCAAACATTGACCACTCACCAGTTTCGAAGCACCAAACATTGACCACTCACCAGTTTCGAAGCACCAAACATTGACCACTCACCAGTTTCGAAGCACCAAACATTGACCACTTGGTAGAGTTTGAGTAGAGGCACAGCGTATGTTCTCCTGGAGTGTGTGAGGTGAATGTGAATCTCCCGGAGGAGCTGTACATCTTGGAAAGAATAATCTTCTCTTCAGGATCTCGCACCTCAACGTGCATCCCGATGCCGGGGCTTGATGGAAGGAAATCATTCTTGTTCTTGTCAAACATCTGAATTTTGTAGTTTCCTGCAATACAGAAGGACAAAGAATACAATCAGTCACATTCATTAGATTAGTTCAACTTCTTCCACACATTCATTCAGAATTCTCATCATACATGTGTTCCTCAATCTTCAAAAAGACAAAAATTCCTATTTCTAGTTTTTGGACTGTCCAAAGTCAATATAATATTAATATTTTACATTTTATTTTCTTTTTTTTTACTTCTAGTGTAAGAAATGGGGTTTTAATATTCTAAAGCCGTACTGTACCATTGATTCAAATGGCTTGATCACACGGTGCGTAATGTGTACCGTATACCATCGCTGACTCACCATAGGTGCGCACGCACCCAGCGTAGAACGGTGCACGAGTCACTCTCCCAACAACTTCGGGTTTTTTATAGCTCATATAGCTTCATGGTTTTACAGACAAAATAATTAAAAACGTCTAGAACCTAGACCAGTGCTGAATCTGCTGACCCCTCGCCGACTCAGCTGCATCGAGAGAATTAGAGGTCATTTTTTGTCATGATAATGACAATTCTTACAGCAACATGCGGAAGGTAAGCTGAATCCTATCCCCGCTGCCCATTTTTTGTAGATAAGTGTTCATATTATCAATATAATATTAATGTTAACAATAAAATGTGACCAGAACCACCACAGCAAACACCGAGGGTGGGTTGCAAGGTTCGGCGTGCATGGGAATGGGTGATTCTAATGTGTGTGATTTTTGTGTTGATACGATCCGTCACAGGCCCCAATAGGACGGAGTGTATAGCTCCGTAGGCCCAGTACCAGATTGATAAGCCAAGGAGCTCGTATAGCTAGGCCAGTACTAACTCCAGGGAGCTCCAGGTACAAATATCCAAAGTCGACCTCGCCCATTTTATGGCTAATCGCATCGCTTAATTTCGGCAGGTAAGATAGAAATTTGTACTTACACTTCAAGAGAATTACTGTAACTATCTAGCAGGCTCTTTGATTTTACGATTTAACGATTGTTTCAATGAAAAAAATGGAATTTCCTCGCCGAGCCGATCTTTTCCCCGTACTGTACCGTCGATTCAAATGACTCGATCGCACTGTATGATCGAGTCAGCGACGGTATGGTACATTACACACAGTGCGATCGAGTCATTTGAATCGGCGGTACAGTACGGGGAAAAGATCGGCTCGGCGAGGAAATTCCATTTTTTTCATCGAAACAATCGTTAAATCATAAAATCAAAGAGCCTGCTAGATAGTTACAGTAATTCTCTTGAAGTGTAAGTACACTGGAGTTAGGCCAGTACCAGATTGATAAACCAAGGAGCTCCTACAGCTAACTACATGTAGACCGAATCCGGGACAACCCGACCACCGGACAGCTCGACCCAAGACAACTCGAGTTGTCCAGGGTGGGCTGCGTTTTCAGACAACTCGACCTACTTTTTTTCTTCTAACAAATTTCATGAACAGAGTTTCACAGCATGGCTACAAAAGACATTTTCTGCATCAAGTACGTTGATATGATACATTCATGACATGAAACAAGGAATTTTAAGCGTTTAAGTTCTATAAAACATGAAGTGCAGTGAGAATAACGGTGTTCCCCGGCCGTGCCCGTGATCGGGCCCCACGCACCGATCAATGAGAAGCAACCGACTCTACCGAGTAACTTACCGGGTAACTTATTGGAGTTCATTTGACTTGAAACATTTCAGTGGTAAGAATGCTCTATTTTGTATCTTTACATTTCAGTATTAACTTTTCTCTACTTCATTGAAACTATGGCTTGCCGCAAGTCTGAAACTTAACACAAACTTTTGAGATTCTTGAACGTTGAACAGGCCACCGATCCCCAATCCAAGGCAATTCACCAGTTGGGCCCCGCGGCTGGCGCGGGCTAGCTAGGGGCAAAGCTACCCACTCGCGCTGCTGAACTTGGGCTGAACCACCATGCACTCATCATCTCATGCATTCACCGATGACATGTGTTTGTCAATGTCAGACAATCTCATTGATCGGTACGCGGTGCGTGGGGCCCGACCACGGGGGCGGCCGGGGAACACCGTTATTCTCACTGCAAGGAATCATGTTTTATACAACTGAAAAGCTTAAAATTCCTTGTTTCATGTCATGAATGTATCATATCAACATACCTGATGGAGAAAATGTCTTTTGTAGCCATGCTGTGAAACTCTGTTCATGAAGTTTTGTTAGAAGAAAAAAAGTAGGTTGAGTTGTCCGAAAACGCAGCCCACCCTGGACAACTCGACCGGGTCGAGTTGTCCAGGGTATTGGGTCGAGTTGTCTTGGGTCGGGCTGTCCGGTGGTCGGGCTGTCCGGACCCCAACTAGACCATGTACTACATGTATGTAGACTCTGCACATTCATGACTTTATTTTTGCGTGCTAACGAACGAGTGGTTTCCTCAACCACGATATAGCCCAATTGTCATCATGAGACATAATGCAGAGACACGAGACTGAGAGACGAGTGTCTTTGAATTTTTATCAATTCATGACTTTTGACACTGTGTAAGGATTGTTATTGTCAAGCCGATACCGATATGATCGTGATTTGTGATCGGGATCGGCGCGGAAAAAGATGGATGCAAACTTGTCTTGACATCGGATCGTGGTTCGGATGTTGTGGTCGCCAGATTAAAGGTGTTTTGTCCTCAATCCCTGTCTGATTTCTAGTCATTCCTATTTGTACTTTGGATCCCCTTTCAACTGTTCAATTTTTTTTTGTCTTGATTTCTGCTTCAGTCATGTCAGTTCAACATGTTCAATTTTTTTAATTCAGATTTTTGTCATGTTTGTACTAACATTTCACTGATGTTCCTGCTCATATTGGTTTAACGATAGAACTAAAATCGTTCAAATAATCTAATCACATGATCTCAAATTGGTATACGGCCACTAGCTCATCATTTGAGAAACCAATTTCTACATTTTTGATACCATAAAGGACTCCTTAGTCCCACCTGTACAAAAATCGTGGCAAACACAGCTGGAATAAAAATTCTTTAACAGGTCTAACACTCACCTATGACCATTGTTTCGTCTGGTATTTCCTCGATGAAGCACTTCTTTTCTGTTTCACCTATGTGAAAATACAAGCTCCATGCCGGCACAAAGGCAAGAATTAATAAAAATAATGCTAAAATTGTCCTGTCCATCTTTACAATCCGTATTCACTTCCACGCACGCGAATGAAGATAGGCGCGCATGCGTACATGTATGCCACGTAGAGATAGCGATACGGTAGGGATGGATGCAACATTTTCATAGGATTAGGAGTGAAGATATTAATGACAGCTTGGAAGTCTAAACTCAACAGAAATATGGAAATTATTCATCTGCATTAAATATCTATCATATCTTTTTATTCATGAACGTTTCTTAAATATGTTGTGTTGTGTCACCTTTGCCCCGTTAATAAAACAATCGGGGCATGCAAAAGGGATCCCAAGAGTCATGCGTCTCCCATAATTTATCAAATCAAACAAGAATATTTTGATTTTGAATCATACTCAAACATTCTTTTAAATCATCCCCAGCAATATATTCATGTCACGTTGGTAAGTGGGGGGGGGGGGGGGGAGAGGGAATTCTCACCTTGGCAGAATCTTGAAATAACCCCCCCCCCCCCCCCCCCCCCCCCCCCCGCCCCCACGCTTTGCATCCCAAACCTTTTCACTTCTCAGATTGCATGTCTAGATGTAATGGCTCATTTTGCATGGTTATGGCTTTCTATCTAACTTGGTTATATTTATGTATTCCTCCCAAATCTTCTCCTTTTTCTCTTACTATCTCCTTCTTTTTTCCCTTCCCTTTCTCTGTCCTATTCTTGACCTTTTTTCTTTATCTCACTTTTCACACTTGTTATTTATCTTATTTTTGTGTAGCGTAAGCCGTTGTATCTTTGTTTTGCTTCCATTTATGTATCTGTTTATATATTTGATGTATATCTGATTGCAAATTAACCCCTTCAACCCCTGTGCATTTTGTCAATCATCATATACCATAATAAATAAATAAATAATTAAATTTTAATGACCAGGGTTTACCTTTGTGCGTGGTAGTATTTTATTTGTAAACCTTCGCTTCTGCTAGTACAGTCTGGTAGTAACGTGCTTAATTTTATTTTTGATTCGTCGGAGAAGTACCCCCTCTACCATGTCTACTATCTCAAAGTGAGAGAGACTAGAAGCCTGTTTTTTATCATGCTGCATGGCAACACGAAGTTTACCTCATTACAACCGGCGCTCGGTCGGTGGTGTACGAGAGTCGGGGGGGGGGGGGGGGGGGGGGGGGGGGGGGGGGGGGGGGCAGTCTGAATAGTGCCCTTCATGATCTTTTTTTTCAACTCCTCTTAATTACCAGACTCTCTACGGTTACATGAAGCAGGGAAAATTGGATAATTTGCTGCGAAATTTAAGTCTGATCATTGTTTGGAAGGTTTCATTTCGCAAGTTTTGCACCATTTTACCTTATTTTAGTTTACACCTCCGGATTCATGGGGGGGGGGGGACGATATGCTTTCCCTCCCAATATTTTCTGGGGGAAAACTGCCTCCTACCCACCCCCCCCCCCCCCCCACCCACCACCCAATAATCAACGCCCTGGGTGTAGATACAGTGGACATGAAGGCAGAGATAGATGAGGGAGAGAGAGAGAGAATGGGGAAAAAGGAGAAAAGGGGAAAGCAAGGGGAGAAAACCTGAAAAGAAGTTGATACAACCCTGCAGTCCACATCCTCCATTGAATCAATTACCGAGTGAGAGCGTGCACCCCCCCCCCCCCATCTCCGATGCCTGAGTCCCTCAGTGTCTAAATAATAAATAAAGCTGTAAATAAAGAAATGGACCCACGTCTCGCCACTACGCTCATTGATAAAATGATGTTTGATTAATTTTCCTATGATTAGTCACGTTTTTAATATTCCTGGTTGTCAAATTGTGGCCCGCGGTCCACATGTCCCCGCGAGACGATTCGATGGAGCCCCGTCAAAAACATCACGTAAAAATAAAAACAAAAATTTATTGTTTGGTTCCATCTTGATGTCACAAAATGGATGCACCATCAAGGACTTGGCAAGAAAAAAAGTGCACTCTCACAGAATATAATATTTATGTTGTTCTACTAGGTAAAGTGCACTCGCATTATATACAATACAATACAATAATACAATACATTACAATACAATACAATACAATACAATACAATAAGCATTTAGTACGCCCTTCCCATAAGGCTCGGAGCGTTTATTCTAATAGTCTGAATGCTACAAAATACCATGAGAAAGACAATGAAACACGAAAATTGATTAGGGAGGTAGGGGCGGACTGGGACCAAAATTTGAGAGGGGAATTTCGGAGGGACCGCCCTTTTTGTTGAAAAATGAAAATGAAATATAATATCAATCTGAAATCTGAAATCTGAAAAGTGTTCCATCGTCCCTAATTGGTCCGATAGATAATACACAGATAATATTTTACATAAAATTATACAGTCATGTATTCTAGAAGAGGCTGGGGGCTGCAGCCCCTGGGTATTTTTAAAGCGCTGATATAGCCGGCATCGGGCAGCGAGGTGCCCGAATATCCTCATAATTATATTTGGGGCAGTGACGCGCCCGAATATACACTTTCACAAGAACTGAAAAGTGTAAGAATTTGTGCTCGCTATAATTATAGCTTCACTCGATCACAAAATTCAGAAACTGGAAATTAATATTCGGGCAAAATGCTCCAGTCCCCCCCCCCCCCCAAAAAAAAAAAAGAATTAAAAAAAAGGCAAATCATATGAACAATAAAATGGGGGGTGAAAGAATTAAGAGTGAGAGAGAGAGAGAGAGAGAGAGAGAGAGAGAGAGAGAGAGAGAGAGGTGGTACAACACAAAAACAGGAGAATTAAATATTTGGGGTGTTTACGGGTGGTATTTGTCAACAAAATATTTGTCATCAATTTCAAGGGTAACGGGGGAGACAAAACTACAATTAAATGATACCGCAGACATTCTAGTACTATAGTAATCAAGGTATGTCAGTAAACAGTTACACAATACAAGGAAATAAAAAAAAAATACATCCGACGATGCATACCAGCTAATGGAAACCTCATTCAAACGGTAAAAACGGATGTTATACGAATTGAGGTCTATACTCTATAGAGTAAAGATTTAAAAATCGGAATATTCAAATTTCCTGAAAAGAAAATGTTACGGCCATAAATTAGATTCTTAAAATATGATTCAAATTCTTTAACTTCGTCACTACAGTACAATACATGGTTCTTTGAATATCATAAAACAATTACAGACATAATTCGAATAAGAATACATGCACCATATTAATTTTATGGAGTTCACCTCACCTATTTTTCTGTATTATTTTTATTCAACATTATGATCTATAAAGATATGATATTATTAGTACTAAACCACTTACCTATATGGTCATATATAATTTCCATTTCGACGGGATGGCGCGGGATATAGTAGTGCCGTAACTGACTGAATATGTGACGTCATTGATATGCGGTGAATTTTCATTCATAAAAGCGCAGGGATATTCTGAAAAAAAAATTTGGTGATGTTTTTGTGAATGGCGTCTTTATATTTTTATTCCTAACACCAATGATACGAAATTTTAGAAATTATTGTTAATTTAAAAAATGCAATTCAACTACGACATCACGAGGAATTATGTTGACGTAAATAGTTGTAAAATGTGGTAAAAATATAGCACTACTTTGTTGTAGCGTAAACAAAATAGTGGACATTCGCCGTGTTATTGTCTAGTGACAGTCTGATGGTACGATTCGGAAACCGGGAACAATAAACCGAGAACTTCCTGTGCAACTTTGTGGTTTTTACGGTATGGTAGTAGCCACAAATGGAAGTTGACCGCATAGTGTAAATATTGAAGTGGAACCACATGGCCTGGGTTAGAATACTATAACTTGTTAAACAATAACACAAGTATTTCGCCAAACCATGTCAGTGAAGTGCAGTCTCAATCTACACTATACCAGCCGGATCTCACCCCATACCGATCTTTAGTTTAGCCTTAGCTTAGGCCGTAACTAGCGACAGATATTACTAGCAGACTTGTTTGTTGGCCGAAAAACTCTTTTGATCAACAATGACTGTTTCTATTCATGTTCAACCTGTTACAGGATCTAAGCTAAAATCATGGTTTTCGACAGAAGAATTCAAAGTTCTTCTATTGGACTGTAGATCGTTTGTATGTTACAACACCCGACACATTGTCGACGCACTCAACGTCCACTGTCCACTGCTACTCAAGCGCCGCTCCGACGGGCCGCTGCCACTGGACCACCTCGTAACGTGCGCTGATGCTCGGGCTAGACTTCTTGCGGGATTCTACCATGCAGTTTTGGTATACGATGAAAAATCAATGACAGATCACAGTCACAACAAAGCAGCACAAGGCCAGGGGAACATGACGTGGGTTTTAGAGACCCTATTCCAGGAACCATTTCTTCAACTCTCCATGAAGATATTTTGTCTTGTTGGTAAGTATTGAAGAGTAATGATTCTAATGATGAGGAGATCTAGAGAGAAAAGCATTAAATTTAAATTTAGTAACAGCAAGTTGGTTTAACTACATATAATGTAGAAGTCTAGATTTCTGCAGAAAATCTGCTTTGCATTGTCACATAATGTCACGTTGACATCAATGCATGGCGTGATTGAGGAAAAGAAAGACTAAAATGTCAAATGTAATGACTAAATTTTAGTGATTAATGAATGAAAAATACATGAATAAATGATAAATAAAATAATGAATAACTGTCAAGTAGAAGAATACAGTTGTTTCTCCCCGGCTGGCACACCCAAATACGATTCATTTGTATTTAGTCTCTTACTGTTTTATCGCCAAATGTGATGTACATGTATTCCCAACTGACAGATCAAAACCGAAATGAAACAAATAACTTGAATTTGGTATCACACTTCATACTCATTGAAGTGACGTTGTTTAATACTTTTAGTACAAATTACCTACTACCTACGTGTATCCCCGAAGGCAGATTTGTATATTATTTCATATTGATTCTTGAAACGATTATTTCAAGTGAAAATGAAAATGTTTGGTTTGTGTATCTAAGTGAAAATGCTTGAAAAAAGAAATACAATTTATATAATTGAAATAGAAATAATGATTGATCTTTCAGTCAGTCTGTTAAAAGAAAGATTTATCCCTTATTTTTCGTATTTTTCTTGGTTTAGTATATATACGCCCATTAGGTAAACGCACATCAGTTCTGTTGAAAACGTCTGACAAAAATGTAGAAAATTTGCTTATATTTTGGGTTCATGTCGCTAAATTAACTAAAATGTGCTGCAAGATACTCAATCATTGAAAGATAAACAAATGAAATAGAAAAGGTAGATAATTCTAAATTACAAAGCCTACTGTTCAGAAGGATATTTTATTTTCTTATTTAGTTATCAATATCTTTGAGAGTCATGAAATGTCTTTTGTAGCTTTTCAATTAAATTTCTTTTACTTTCTCTCATTCTCAATCACATGTGTTAATAGTTGATTGCAATTTCGCAAATAGTTGCCAAGTCAATGACCAGTGCAGAACACAACAGATATCCAAATATAGCTTATTCATTTAAAGAAAGCTATTAATGGTAATGGACTGGGGGACTGTCGTGTTATGAATTTACCACAAACGGTTTTCCCCATTTATCAGAGAATCTCCGTGACAATACATCATCAGCGGTAACGTTGACCCCCCCCCCCCCCCCCCCCCCCTCTCTCTCTCTCTCTCTCTCTCTCTACTCCAGCTGAGTTTATTACACGCACCGGAAACTATGAAATGTAGAAAATCTGAAATATTCATTATGCTGCGTTGGCAAACCTTTGCAACACGTGGGGCTTATTGGTTTGTAGCTTCACGCTTATACCGACTCCCCAAGCCTGGCGAGTACAACATCTGTTCAATATTTCAGTCACATGACAGGCGTACAATAAGCCATTAGTTGCGATGATAGCTATCTACTGATGATAGCACATCTATTATAAATGTGTAATTTTATCATATTTTATTCTAATTGTCTCGCTTGTAATTTCCTAATTCAATCTTTTTTAAAGTTCCTTCTTTATGGAAAAATCTACCATACATGTACTTACTGAATACAGCCCCTCGCTAAACACTTTCAAACGGCTACATACATGTAAATCACATCTCATATGTTATGTATTCTGAAATGGACTTGCTTTCTACAATGAAGTACAGGCGATTATAGGCACTAGTACATGTATTTTGTTTTGCCTGCTGCAATATATTTGCAATCCATATTGCAGTACATGCACACCTGTAGTACACAAAATGATTATTTATGCCGTAACTAGACAAACTAGACTTTCCAGCACACATCGGTATTGTGCATTATTTACCCATCTGAGAGTGAGATTTTGCTTCATTTTATAGCTTCCTTACTTACTTCTTGAAAGCCTCTAAATTCACAATAAAAACGAGGAGCGGTGAGGTAATAGTGTTTGTCAGTCTCAATTTTCCAAACGGACATCAAAAAGTATCTTTTCGTTACCTGTATTTTTTAAATTATTATTTTTATATAAAGAAAGAGCGGAGTATACTTTGAGAGGTAATAAGGTGGAATTTTCTTCGTGAACGGTAGATTGGAAATCCAAAGCTTTATTCAAGAGATTTTACATTAGGAATAGCACCCGTGAATGCATTATGATTATGAAATTATTGAGTTCCAGGTGCATGATCATTAAAATCGTGCGGGGTAAAATGATATCCATTGTTTTAATCAAAGGGTTTCCGTTTCCAAATGGACCCTGCTTATGTGAGAAATGCTTTATGATTACAGATGTAATTCTTCTTTTGTTTCTTATGAAAGTGTCTAAATGAGGTTAAATATAAAACACTCAACATGGAGAAACATTATACACCTATACTGGCTGTTGTGCAAAATCCGGTCCCCGCTATAATGATAGAAGACAGTACCAGCATCTTCTTTAATAATTTCCTGCCATAACTATTTAACACTGTTTACCTCATAAATATCAAAATGTGTCCACGTTATAATAATAATGATTTATAGCACTCATATCCACCACGTATAAGGTGCTCAAGGCGCTCCAATATTACCCCTGCTCTAACTAGCTACCGAATTCGGTGCTCACAGCATTCAAGAAATTCCTTCCTACCGGTACCAAACAAAGAGAACAGCCCGCGTGTTGCCAGAATATGTTTCTGTTTTTCGATTACACTCTATAATTCTCTTATTTTTATTTTTTCTTTATTTTTTAAAATTTATTTTGTATTTATTTATTTATTTTTATTATTTTTTTTTTTTTTTTTTTTTTTTTTTTTTATTATTTATTTATTTATTTTTTTTTTTTTTTTTTTGGGGGGGGGGGGGGAGTGTATATTTATTTTTCATGTACAATTGGTATCCAAAGAAGTGGGCATCTATTGAACACTTCTTGAGTCTGGAGCTTTGCAACATATTGGACTTTTATACATGTACATGTACGATACGTATACAGATGTACATGATGTACACATCTCACAAATTTACTCCCCGATACCCATACATGCATGTACGTACCGGTAATTTGCGAAAATATAGGTTCAGTCGGTTTTTTAAGTCATCGGTATTTGCTCTGCAAAAGTTCGTGATGCTCATGTGCATCTCTTGGGGTAGCGGGAAACGAAGCACTGGTTGGCAGTGGCTTATTTGATGCACGTGTATTTATATTTTCTTTCCGTTGCGGCGGAAGTGAATTTACAATATTGCCTCCGGGCGATATTAAATATGAATGCGAGGAAGAGGAAAGAGAGAGTTAAAACATCGAGTTACCAAGAGCGGTCGATATTCCTGCATGGGTAATCGACCATGTACTTAGGCTTGACAAGTTGAGTAAGAATAATGATTGCATAAAAACACATTAACTTTTCAGTGATGATGAGAAGACTGCCATTCCTCAGTTTTCAAAATAGTCGACAGACGTTTCCCTCTCTCTCTCTTCAACAAAGAAGAAAATAAATGAACAAAAAAATGATGCATACTAATGTAGACTGTCTGTGTACCGAATAGGACTGAATGGGCATGAACAGAGGGGGAGCATGAAAGAATATGATAAATAGTTTCGATCTTCATCATTTGTGCTTGTATTTTTATAGTATTTTAATGGCTTAAAAAACCACACGAAGACCATGTTTATTTTTGAAATGTGGAAATCAGTCACAAGATTTCCTATTGTTATCTCGTATTACATATTCCTTGTCATCATTACGGTAATTTTTTGCCGAACGAAACAAAATAATATACCGTCTTGTATTATTGTCTTATACCCTAATCATTGCTCATCATGTCGCGCATTCGATGTCTCCGACCCGTTTCACACTCATTTTTAAAACATCACAGACCCCACCACCGATGTGACGTATTGACTTTTTCAAAAGATATTCAGAGATATTCAGCAATGGATAAATGCATTATTTTAAAATCGAATCGCATCCTCGAAGCTTTAGTTTAATTAAGCATTACACGTTCAATTTTTGCTCATAGTGTGAATGGTGCCATCTTGCAGGAGTCGAGTGACTATTGAGCTTTCTATCTCTTCCATTACATCATCATTGATTGCAAAACCCATTTGCCCTACGGTACACGTATACTGTGTAATACATTGGGCGGTGCCTTGAGTGCTGTCTAATTACTTTTCAAGCTTCATCGAAGTGGCAATTTCCGCTTTAAGATTGGCTTAGCTGTTTATTGATTTCATGATCTTGTTTTCAACCACGAGACGTACAAGTACTTTCAAATCAAATGAGTCCCTTACAACACCTCCTCCGGTAATAATCATTGGAAGAGAAAAACGAGCGACAATAATATTCAGTAATTAACAATGTTTTATTTCCTTTCTTTCTCTCTCTCTCCCTCTCTCTCTCTCTCTCTTTCTCTCTTTCTCTCTCCCTCTCTCTTTCTCTCTCCCTCACTTTCTCTCTCCCTTTCTTTCTCTCTCCCTTTCTCTCTCTCCATCTTTCATTCTTTCCCATTTTTCTTTAATCATCTCTAAGAAGAAAGCATTATTATTCAAGTATATGAGTACAGGCGAAAGAGAGAACACTTATTGAGGAAGATTGTATTTAAAAACGATCCTGACTGCATAATTATATATTTGTGTATACAGGCTACGACATGTATAAAGTAGTTTTGAGGATACCGAACATGAACATGGGGGGGGGGATGACAGACCAAATTATTCGCCTAGATAACAAGTTTATTATAATGAAACTGACCTTTCGGATCGTTTAACAATACTATTTTATATTAAATTCGAAATTTGTTAATTCCTTGTGGGTTTTTTTCAAATAGTGTTTTGATTTACAATAGCTTGATAAAGACAACAAATTCAGTGATTGAGAATAGGTCAGTTAAATGGCAATCTATTTGATTAAGAGGGAGAAGGGAAAAAAAAGCCTTTTGGGTCAGACCATCTTTGGGTCAGTCGATATTCGAGTGACGTTGGCAACACGGTCAAGGTAGACCGACCAAGGCATTGACCCCTATGTATCGTGAACAATGCATGGTGAATGCAACTTATCGGTCGCGCACGTCGTATCTCGAAAGTTGCATGTTTACCATTTTGCTTATTGTTATAGAAAAACAGAATCATCAAACAAACCAGATGAAGTCTTTTCATTGTGTCACAATGAAGCAATATATTTTAAGTAGTGAAACGATAAGTCCATAAAGAATGTACCACTGCAAGAACTGATAATTGCTATTTATGTATACCTCTATCGACATCCCTATTCTTTCTTTTCTCCCCCCCCCCCCCTCTCTCTCTCTCTCTCTCTCGCTCTCTGTAGCAATCCTCAACACAAAAGAGGCCTTAGTTAGTAAATACTATAGCAGGTCACTGAACGCGATATTATTTTCATCACTCAATATAGTCAAGTTCAGGGCCATGCAAGACAAGCACACAGACGCTCTGCTGAGAGCGTCTTTCATGCGTGCAAATGAAATTTCGTCCCTGACCAAGGCACATACCACACGTTTTACCCGATGGCAGTACGTCGGCAAATGGTTTAGAATTTCCATGTTTCTTTTTTGTATAAATAAATATGATATGATATTTAAAGAGAAGTACAGCCGTTTGGTATGAATTTATATTGGTAAATCTACGTTTAAATATTTAAAATATATATGCACGTGTATAAATCGATGGTAACTTGTTATTTTGACTCATTAGCCTTTTCCTAGAGTCACATTTTTTTTTATTGCCCACAGACTTTTTTCAATATCTGAAGAGTATAAGTTGTCGAATGTGACATCATGACATTAATCATGCAGTGAAGAAAGTGATTCTGCATATCGATAAATTTCAGCAGCATCGCACATAGTCACTAAACTTCTTCGAGTTCGAGCCTTTTTCCCGTGTTCATGTAATAATAATAATAATGATAATAATAATAACTATAATAATATAGATAATGGCTTCTTGTAATATCAATCCGTCCCCATTTTAAAATCTCTATTGAAGACCCATCTGCTTTCAGAGGCTTTTAAGTAGATTAGTTCTGTTCATATAGTGTAAGCATAGGAGTCTCCATCAAATAATAATAATAATAATTAAACATTTTTATATAGCGCATAACACATAGGCAAAATTGCACTATGCACTTCAAGAATAGAAAACGAGAAGTTTGTACAAGAAAAGGAAAAATGCACTGGGGTCATGTTTTTGACTACTCACAAGTGGTAAAAAAAAAAAAACGTTTTCAAGGTACTGATGAAGGTGTCATAGGTTCCTATAATTTTGAGATGTTCTGGCAATTTGTTCCACAAAATAGTGGCTGCGTATGAGAATGCGCAGTATAGAGTATAATTAAATTCAAATAGTGTAGCTGCGCTACATAAATTAATATTATTGTATTCCCCGTTTTTGTCAGATCACCTTCAAATTTCGCATGGAGGTGCATTATGGTAAGATGAAGACGCATATTGTTTTTGGTGTGGGTGGAGTCATCGTTGCCATGGTAACCATATTTTTTAAAGAAATAGTAAAGACTTTCTTGTGAGCGCTCTACCGGCTGCAGTTTTTGTCGGATCACCTTCAATTTCAAAACAACTAAAAAATGACAAAAGTACAAAAAGGTCATTTTTGTCAGCAGTGATACCCGAGGTCCCAAACTGCCACTTTATCCATTTCAGTCAGACATTGATTCAAATGGGGGATGGGTGACATGTACTCGGACTGGTCCCCCCTCCGAGTGCTCTAGTTATTATTATTATTATTTAATTTATTATTTATTATTATATATCGCTCACGTCGTGACGCACCTGGCGCTCCAACATAATCATCATCAACTTCTTAAAAGAAACTTATTCATCATCACCGACTTTCACGCTATTAATTCATTTCCAACTGGTTGACTACAATGTATATACCCAGTCATAATCTCCATAATGATCTCTCCCGTTTGCGCGGTAAAAATAAAATCATCCCTATATGTTCCTTAGACTCAATAATTAGTTCCGCCATTTTATGACAAGCATTTTGTAACTTCAGAGATCTATATTTGAGTGTAGTAAGTGAAAGGGAAATTAATATATTGCACAGCTATTTCTCACTTCCCGCGCCAACTCTTATTTTACGCGCCAAACTTGCACCCCTGTTGTGAACGTGAGTCCATACTGCCTCCAACTTCAATGACGAGCTCACTAGTCAAATGACTGTAACTCAGACGAATTTTATAGTGATTTATTCTTCTTACTGTGGCAATTGAATGGTGAATAGTTCTAAAGTCAACGGAAGTATTGCACCAAAATTATTCATTCAATTCATCAATAAACCTTGTCTGTCTCTTAATTGAGTTTTTGGTTTGGCGCTCACCTGGCAATAGTATTATTTTCAATTTATGTGAAGTGTAACTGCAGTATAGAATCACTATATTAGTTAATTAGGTATAATTATTATGTGGGAGGGAAATTTAACGTCATGAGAAGAGAGTTATTATATTACAAGTGAAGGAGGTGGCTGAAGTATTTTGTGTCTTCCTTCCTCGAAATACAAACATTATTTAGAATATTTTGCATTTATGAAATGTTAAAAGCTGATAATAAAGGCTAAAACTCACGTCAGAAAGAAGTATAACTTAAATTAAAAAACAGCTGCAGCTTCATATTTTGATGCTTCGTTTCCGTATTTTCCATTTCCATTCCTGCATGTCATTCAATTAGAAGCCATATCACAGTTCGCAATTCGACAGGATGTGCTAAAGAACTGGCGTAAATTTTAAGTTCCAAAATCCCTTTGAAAGGGGTTCCTGATCCCGTGTATCAAATAGATTGTTTTAGGCAAGAATAACAAACACGATCAAAACTACTTTCGAAAAATAAATTCAAGGGCAATTTCAAAGGCTTATTGTACTGCCCATAGAAATCAGGTTCGGATTACGTAATAGGCGGTTGTAACGTTCGCACATTTCTAAAGGTGATAGACAGGGCTATTGAAATTGCCTTCAGTTGATTTTTCGAAAGTAGTTTTTATCGTGTTAACTTATATATGATTATATGAGAATATTTTTGGGGAGTTTAGTTCTCTAAACATGCCAGGCCTTTCCTTTTAGACTGATTCACTTCCTTTCCTGCGTATAGTCGTCATATTTCATGCCCCTTCGTTATTTCTTTTTTTTTTCCTTTTTCCTTTTACAAGTATGTTGACATTGTTCGTTCAAAATTGATGTTATACACGAATAATTTCTGTATCAACTGTTCGGGGCAAAGGTTGACGTATTGCTAACGAAATTGTCATTAGGCAGTAAAATTATTGTGTCAATATTAAGAGAGTTGATGAAGTTGATGAAAAAAAGATTGATTAATGATTTATCACAGCTGTTGATATGCACAATACTCCCCAAAGAATTTAACTAGCCAGTTATGACTAAAAGTTTATATATAATTAATCACACTAAACTTGATAGTATGACTCAATAATAGGCCCTATAATGCCGTATGGTTGTAAACATATAAATGTGGTTTGTGATTGTACCATTGTTCGGCTATAGACCATACCATGTATACGTATGTAGGCACTAACATGAATCACAGAACGATAATACACAGTATCTTTGTATTACAGTGAGCACTGTGCTTTGTAGTAGTGGGATCTGCATGACATGGTGTGCTTGAAATGTATTTATTCTCATGAGGTGATCCTATAAAGATTATCCTCGTCGTACTTGAACGAGTAGTAGGCGGAGTTCATCTAGGATGTCTTCATCTGTACTTTGATCATCGTCATCGTCATCATCATCATCACGGTCACTAATACAGGATATTAAGTACTCTATGGTCACTATAAAAATACCCCCATCTCTCTCTTGGGCGTAACAAGAATATATAGTAAAGCTAATTAAGATATTCAAAATTGTCTTTGTAAATATTTGAAAGAATGGTGATCTTATATCTTATATTATCAATTTCACTCAATGTAGGCAATAAATAGTAAAGTAGGTATTCATGATACTACTATAAGCACTACAATTTTCCCATTATAATATTATTGTAAACTAGTCCTGAAAGGCATCCCCTTTTCCAAAATCAATGCAAGGATGTAAACACAACGAGACATTTGACACGTGTTTTAGTTCATGACCCATATCTGTATCTTCTCTGCGGTGTAAGGAACATTAACATATTCACTTGATTGACAAAGTGCAGCAAAGCCAGTCATCTAAGCTGGCAGCTCGCACTACTAGTATCAGTCATAGAGGATGTATAAACTTCCGGTCGGTCTGAGTCGAGTTTGCGCGCGCTCGCCTTGAGATCGACCGTTTGAGTAAAGTATACTGTAGTGTATAGTATAAGGGGCGTGTGCATCTGTGTGTGCCAGCAGTATAAAAACGTGGTTTACGATTTGGAGACATCCATTAGAGCGGTGACGAGTCATCGAGTAAACACCACAGACACTGTCTCAGTTCTTGGTTGTGCCTTACTTTGGACTATTGTTGTGACTGTACCAAACGTTCTGAGACGGATTTAAATTCATTTTATTTTGGAATAAGTAATAATATTGTGTTTCTCTCATGTTCATCGATGATATGCCTTCGTGTGCTTTAGCAGGTACATAAATGGTCGTTTCGTTTGAATTGGGGGATTTTTTGCGTTTCAATTCATCCTTTTTATTTCTATTCGTTTATGTCCTTGAACCATCAAGGCTCCATTTCTGTTCAATGTCTTCTTAAAACTGAGAATGAGATTGCCACGTATTGCTTTGATAATGACATGTATTGTTAACGTGTATTCCTTCAACACTTTGGATCATGTTTCAATTTTTTTTCCAGATTGATTAAACTAGGCAGACCCCTACCTATACACTCGGACTTAGTCAGTGAAGCATTACGTTTGATCTCAATCGAACTTGAATTCTCAATCATTCGCAAGTCAGCCCCAGTTTTGTTCTGGTCCGATTAATCTGAAATTTTGGAAGAACGGGTTGTAATAGAGTCCCTGCTGTCAGTATCAATCAGTCTTTAGTTAAAACATCTGTCTGTAATTCCCTTTTTCCTTGAGCAAATATGTTCCTACATTTTATGCCCAATATGAACTCCTTTTCTTCAGCAATATTTGAAAGATGTTATCTTTATTATATTTTTCTTACCCAGGTGGTTTCAATCAATTCTCAGTGGAGTATCCCTCACTGTGTGTGAGTTCACCTAGCCAACCATCTTTCAACATGCCATCTCCACCAGCGGCTCCCATCAACCTCACTCCTCCACCAAAGCGCCACCAGTCCACCCCGTCCACACCCACCGCTGCCGCTCCCCGTAGCCCTCGTAGCCCCCGTCCTCCATTGCTCCGACGTGGCCCCGCCCTCTCACTGCCAAACATCAAATGCGCAAACAACCAAGCACCCGAGTCATCTAAATACACCACTGCCTCAAGCCCAAGATCTGCCACACCCCATGTGCCTAGTGGATGTCCGAAGCTGCTGCAGCAGCAGAGTGGTCAGTTTGGTCCGGGATACGAGTGCAATGCCCCTGTAAGGCTACTTCCTCACCTCTACCTCGGAAGCAACTTCCACGCGTCGAGATTAGCTGTCTTGGAAGAACATGGCATTACGGCGGTGTTGAATGTATCTAGACTGCCAAACTACTTCCCAACGTGCTTCAGATACATGCAGATACCAGTTGATGACAACACAGATGCTGATCTGCTGCCTTGGTTCGAGGAAGCTAACAACTTCATCGGTGAGTAAAAGAAAAATGTTGTCAAACTTCAGGCTAAACCATCAGCAACGTGCATCTGGCTAGATTGGGATGAAGTATTGATCTATAATTAATAGGAAGTCACATCTTCATCTGCATTATTTTAATTGAAAATAATTGTCAGCCTCATTTTATCATAGTATGATCATTTCTAAAGACTTTTGCTTGGTAAGATAAATCATGAGAGCCTGTAGTGTATCAAGAGAAGCATTGCAGAAGTGTGAACCTCTGGGACTTTTCTGTAAAATAACCAAAATTTTCATTCTCATTGTGCTATGCTATACATGTATATTTATGAAAACAGAAAAAAAGGAGATTTTATCAATAAATTGTTTCTTTTTGTCTCCCTTCCTCATTGAACAGACTCAATAGAGAGATGTAAAGGACGTGTCCTGGTCCACTGCCATGCTGGTATCAGCCGATCAGCAACCATATGTCTGGCATACCTCATGAAAGTCAGACAGATCCGTCTTGAAGAAGCTTTCGAATTCGTCCGCAGCGAGCGTACTGTCATCTCACCAAACCTCGCCTTTATGCTGCAACTGCTGCGTTTCGAGGACGAACTAGCGAGCAGTCGTAAAGAGAACACCGATCAGAATTCACCTTGTAACCACACCAGTAATACTTTCCTCAGCAATACCGCATGTAGCTCAACCACCAAGTATTCAGACTCCACATTGTCACCGACAGTGAGCCCTGCCACGACGACGACGACGACGACGACGACGGGGAAAGCTTGCTCCACGCGACAGCTCAGTTTGGGGAACTCTCCATTGTTGATGAAGAGGATGGCCCGAAGTGTGTCTGTACCGGGTGCGAGAAGTCAGAACTCTAGTCCAGTAGGTATGGACACCAGGAAACAAGGCTTGACTTTCAATTTCAACCTTCCCGTCTTACCGAAAAGCGGAGCTCATTCTTGTGCTTTGGAGTGTCCTGATCTTAGTCCAACACCAAGCCCTATCTTCTTCCCCATGTGATACAAACCAAGATGTGACGCGGTCATCATCACCACATTTGACTTTAGCTTTACTTTGCTTCGGTTTCTGCCAATAAATGACTTGTACCTTGCAGGCGATTTATTGTGCTAACCAATGGTCGGACTTGTCACTGGAACCAAAATATCGCCAAAATGTTAACATTCCTTGAGGGAAGAGGTTATAAATGTTGAATGTTTACATGATTTTATGAACGTTTCTTGTTTGTTAGTACAAGTTTTATGTTACGGTGTTTTCAATGTGCTTCAGTATTCGTGCTGCCGGAGGAAGATTGTAAATACTTGATATTGTTAAACTCTGGACTTTCAGTTATGTCTAACTTAAAGGCTGATGGATTTGTTGTTTCTTTGTTACGTTTTCATGAGGAAAACCGTCCCTTTTATCATTTTATTACATGTTTTAAACGTTTTCGTGAAAGGACTCTTTGTTTATGTGATGAATGGTTGTATTCTGTTCATCCATAATTTGATTCTATAATATATGTTGCTAGATCATTGGTATTTAAGATGAAAAATTACTGTCAAGAAGTACAGTTGAAATAGTGCCTAAAACATGTTATGACGTTGATAATTGTCGAATATTTATATTTACATTACACAACCACGATGCCGTCCCGAACCTTTTGAAATTACACATACTCATCTTAAAATACATCAGGGCCCCGTTTCATAAATAACAATTGGGACAAATCTATATTGAATTTGCTCTCAGCCAATCAAATGCTATGATTTCAGAAGCTTATAACAATCATTGTGACTTGTTATTGATAACAAGTTTAATGAAACAAAGCCCAGAAAAGTTAATTAGAAGAGGAGGGGGTACCTGATAAGATTGGACATACGAAAACATTGCGTACAGAATTCTCTTGTATTAGAAATGGAGTAAAGTTGTGCTAACTACTACGATAGTTCTGTTGTTGCAATAACTGAGTGATCATGCAAATAGTATTGTTACGGTGCTTTTGATATCGTTCAAATTTTGTGATATTCACATTATATAAAGGAAACTTTGTAATTTTGTACATTTGTTATCAGAAGGAGAAAAAATCCTGGTATACACGTGTTTGCATTTGCTATGGATGCTTAGTAAAGAATTTGTTGATTTTTATTAGTTTGTGATTGTATGTTGATGTGTACCATTGTTGCTTGCCATGGCAAAGCCGTGCAATATTCGTTTCAAATGAGTTCGATGTATTTTGTTGACTTTTAATACCGTTTACATCATGATTTGTTCATTTATATATTCGTTTGATCATAATCATTGTTAAACCATGAAAAATATAAAAATCTAATCTCATTGACTTTTTCTTTGAAAAAAATAGTTTTTATGATTATGCTGAAAGCATTAGTAATAAATCAGTTGAATACTTTTATGTGAAATGCATTCAATCATCTATTTTATCTTCATTTTGTTTGCTTTGCCTCTGTATTGCTATAGGGCGTGAGAAATTCAAAAGAATGGGAAATATAATTGAATGACAAGTGAAAACGGTCGTAAAAAGATTGTGTAAAGCTGTAATTGATTTTGTTCACACACGCAATGCCAAGATTATTTATGAATAAAGAAGATGTCCTTGGACCAGATATAATCAAACATCTAAGATTTCAGGTTTCCACTTTTTTTCCCCGTTGAATGATGATGTGACTATATATGATGAAACTCATTGCGATTTATCGAGGGCTTCAAAAATGTGCGCAATTTACCCAAAAGGTAACTTAACAACGGACTTTGGGTGGGGCTGGAGATTTCAATCTCTTGAAGAAAGTAATTTAATGTGAATGTTGTGTGAGTAAAGATGACGGGTATAGCTTTAGAATGTGAATAAAGCGATTATTGTTGATTTGCTATTGATAAAAGAGAACACAACTGCAATGACTGCTGGTTGTACTTTTAATACTGATAAAACACAGATATTCGATATTCACACAAAAAGTATTTACCGTAGTTAGATAACAGGATACAAAATTTCATTTATTTATCACATCATTACGGTAATGCCAATGCATGTACTCAATTATGCATTACATGAATCAATTTGCATTCATGAAAAAGGGGCGTTTTCTGTCTGCTTTTTCTTATCTTGAAATGTACTGGTATTATATCTCTCTCGTTCTCTCTCTCTCTCTCTCTCTTTCTCTCTGTATCTCTCCCTCTCTCCCCTCTCTCTCTTTCTGTCTCTGTCTCTCTGTCTCTCTCCCTTTCTCTCTCGCTTTCTATCTCTTTTCCTCTCTTTTCCACTCCTTACCTGCCTATTTTCTAATTGCTCATTCACAATGACCGAAGTAGGTTCATGAAACAACGCAACTGCGATTAATGTATGACGAAGATCGGATCCTTTCATCCAAGCTCTATTCCATACACACATTGGGTTTCATTAGCGATTGAAAGGAAGTGCCCTAATTAATTGGCACTATCTCTATGATTAATCATGATCTTAAAATAGATAGTACTAACATGGCGGCATAGAATAGTAAATAAACAAAGTGGGTGACACTACTGTATAAGTCATCAAATAGATTACTTGTACGATAATCGTGGAAAACCATTTCAAGTATGATTGCGGGCAGGCGTGAACTAAAATTTTGATTATCATATCTCATTGTCCATTGGGTACATCTGCAGTCAATATAGATACAACTTCTTCTGAAAGAAATAATATTTACCTGATCAAGATTGTATTACATTTTTGTTTGTTACACAGAGGGTCAAAGTCGTTATCTGTCCTCTCCTTTTCTCAGATGTTTTCCCACTTTATTTTTCTTCTCGTCCTCCTTCACCTCTCTCATAACTTCGTGCATGTTCATCTGCAAGATAGCGATTTTCATGACGATTAACATCGAGTAAGTGTAAATCTTGTATGAAGTTAAAAAAATCTTAGAAATACGACACAATGTGGGGGGGGGGGGTCTTACTCCCGCCCCCCCCCACTCGGAGGTCGAAGGGACCGCATGCGTGTTCCCAAAATCTCCGGTAAAGGGGTATTTTTGGGGCGACACAATCCGGCCCGTGAATTGTAAAAAAAGGGGGTGTTTTTTATCTTTCACCCGGAGATTTCATTAAAAAAAGGGGTGTTTTTCTTTCTCTCACACTCTCTCTCTCTTCGACACCTGAGAAATTAAAAAGGGGGGTTATGAAATATCTTGAAAAATTGATCAAATCCCAGAATCAAATTCCTGAAATTCCTGCTAGTTTTGATAGCTCATTCAGCCAGGATTATTTCATTTTGAAAAGTAGAAACACTGGCCCCCATCTCTTCCAAGGTATTGTAATGACAGCTTACTTGGGCGGGGGGTTGGTGCATGTCTGTCCTGATATATGGGGTTGGAATGAGGCTCGCCTGAGATAGGGGTGTACATTGAGCAGTGTTCTGAATTTAGGGGGGTCTCCAAGGCAGGAAAAGCCCGCGCAAAGCCCGCGATAGGGGGGTTCAGAAATTTTGGCAGCCCTGAGATAGGGGGGGGGGGTGCTTTCAAAGGGAGGGAACAAGCATACGCGTATACCTAAATAATGCTGAGTGGGGGGGGGGGGGCAGGGTCTTACTATACTGCGTACGGACTGAAGCTGTTTTTGAGTACTGTTGGAGAATTTGATTTTCTAGGAACCATTCTACAATGTAGAAATTACAATTGTGCTTTTTTTTTTTGGGGGGGGGGCGGGGGTTGCATTTGGTCGTCAAAATTTTGACAAATCACTATATTTTGCTGAATAAGTACTGAAAAATCTCGTCGTATAGGTAAAGGCATATTAGACCATTGTGGTCAAAACACTTTCTCCAAGTACACTGAAGGGAGAAACTTTTTCTGATTTTATTTGAACAGAATATTATATTCTTTCCGTATAATTCACAAGTTTCTACTTTTACTTCTAGTTATCCGTACTGTTCAGTCTAACGTAGTATAATGTCAAACGGAGGGATTGATGATTATCACAAGGAATTAAAATCAAAAAGCACAACTTAAGTCGACAGAATTCAGAAATAGCTAATACATGTATTTTAACATTTAAAAAATTTTCTCCGCCTCTATAATAGTCCATGATACTTTAACCCCATCATGTTACGAGTATCTTAAGCATGGTAAATAAACGCTGATAAAGGTGCATGAGCTTTGATCACTACTTTAGGTCACGTCACTCACTTGACAAGTAAAAGATATCGTCTTGTTTGCAGATCACAAATAAGTGGTTGTATTTATATGCGATTGCTACTAGTATTACTATTTTTGTTTTGTTTATAATATTGGTCGCTGATATTTTTTATAAGTCTGTTGTAAAGGTATTCCTTAACTCTAATAGGACTGGGGGAGGGCATGATGCCCCCCCCCCCCCTCCCCTAGACAATTTTCGCCGCGAAATTTGAAGACCAAGTTTACAAAAATCGGTTTTACCGTTACCGAGTCACGTGACCTTTTGTGACCTCATGTCAGCCTGAAAACGTAGAATTTCTGAGTTTTGTGCACATATCATATTTCTCCATTATCACCTATAATTTCGTACTAGCTGTGATAATCATCTATTCTAACTGAAGATAGCACTTTGAAACAGCAAACTTTAAATAAAAAAGTTTGAGTTGAAAAACAAAGAAATACATAAGAAATTCGTAAAACGATAGAATACATAAGAATTGAAATCACTTTCAATTTTTTTCTTGCATAATAATGTTTTTAATGTTTATAAAGAGCTTCTTGCATAGAAATTTTATCGCCAGGGCCTTTCATTACTTGATATCACTCATTTACGCATATAATTTGCATAAATTATCATATTAAATTTAAAAAATAAAGATATACATAAAAATAACGATGGATTTGTGTTCGTTACGCGATTCTCGAGGTCTGTCCAAAATTTCGAGGCGATCGGTCATGTCGCGGCCGAGATATCAAGGCAAGGAGGGGGAGGGGGCATCATCATCCCCCCCCCCCCCCCCCAGTCCTCAATACCTCTAAAATAGCCTAGTCTTTTTAGGGTTAAGCCAGTGTTTATTTTACTCCCCTAATTGAAAACGGGTGATTTGTAAAGAAAATAAAACACATCTCGTTTATACTCATACATTCTGGATTAAAACACAAATTAATAATCATGTGAATGACAAATTGAGCTCCAGAAAATCTATCCTACTCAAACTCGTTATGTGATATAGTTATTTTGATATAATTATGTCTCAAGTTCTTTCTTTTTTTTACAACAAAGTTCCTCGCTCTAGGAAAAAATCGTTATGTTTTAATTTGTTATGCCAGATTTGTGCTCATTGTCTAACTGTAATGGGCTTGTCGTATGTTTTTTTGTTTCTTTTCTTACTCCGTATAACTTGAAGCTCCTTGCTATTGTGTGCATTAACTCTATCAAAAAGAGGTAAACCGGAGTAACCGATTTTTTTTTTACCCCCCCCCCCCCCCCCATCATGAATAGTGTTCTAAGAATCCTTTTTTCAGTCTAGAGACTATATGCAACTAAAGAAATGTGTCTCTGATGATAACACCCAGATAACAGTTGCGTATGTATTCATGAGGCCGGCTGGAGTGGGCAGAATCTATACCCCAGACAGGGGAGCGCATATTTTTTTTTACACGAGGAGGGGAGGGGGGGGGTGAGGTAGGGGCCAGGCTGGTAGGGGCGGCATGGGTGTAATATATCTGGATAGCATGCACCATGCATTGCAAGTTGTATACTTATTTTTCGCCGGGCCTTCAAACTAAATGAGTATTCGGGGGGGGGGGGCATATGCCGATTTCAACAAAGGCTGGATATACAAATTATCATGATTATTAATTTGCAATTCTGCAAGTAAAATGTGAATTTAATGTGTGGTCGGAGTGTCTAAAATGCTTACAAATTCTAACTTTAATTTGTAAGATTTTTTGTTAAATCGAAAGTATGTACAGTCCTACCACTATCATACTGCACGTACATCTGTTTCCGTGTATCCTTCACATTTTTGTACTATATCTAAATTAGTTACTACAATTTCGAAACAAAAGACAGATGTTATTTCAACCAAAAAGATAAATCCTGGCTCACATTAAAAAATATATACAATGGTTGGTAATGGTGATTTTTTTTCAAAACTTTATATTGGAAAACAATATTTACCAGCAGAAGTGCTGTGTGTGGTTTCGGCATCATCTTGTGAAGTGGGAACGGAAGTATATAATTTGAAACGGCAACATATTAATGATGATTTTAAAAATACCCGTAACTATCTTTATTTCCTGTATTTTATCGTCATGTTTACTACACTGGATAATGGCTTCGCGTCATGACACTCAGCATTATCACTCCATGTCACTTTCTCTCTCCTCTCTTTCTCTTTATCAGTCTTCCACTTTCTCTTTAAATTTATTTCCCTTTCTTTTTAGAGTTTCCTTTCACTGCAGCATTAATGATTTTTTTTCTTCTCTCAATCTGAACTGTCTCCTCTCCTTTATCTCTCTCTCTCTCTCTCTCTCTCTACCCCTCTTTCTCTCTCTCCCTCTCTCCGATTCTCACTCTCTCAATCCCCCCCTCTCTCTCCCACCTTCCCTCTCTCCCCCTCTCTCTCTCTCTCTCTCTCGTTCTTTTTCTGTCTCCCTCGTTCTTTTTCTGTCTCCCTCTAATAATGTATTTTATTCTCTTATTCTCTTTCTCTTCCCCCGTCCTTCTCTTTATTTTTTCTGTCTCTGTCTCTGTCTGTCTGCCTCTCTCTCGCTCTCTCTCCACCATCATTCCCTCTTTTCTTTCTGACCACACTTCATACCTTATAATATTTTGTATTGAGATCGTGAATTCTTTCTCTTATACTGTCATATTTTTTTCAACATGTTTTCTCGATCATTCATTCTTGCTGACTGTTGTCCATACTTCATCTGGCTATACGGTTTAGTTTCCCTCATGTTAAATAGACATCAGCATGAGTGTGTACAAATCAATACGACAGAAAGGTCACATGCATCAGTATACTTTCCCTCTCTCCGTTTATCGGGAAGGAACTAATTAACACGTTCTCATCAAATAAAACCATTCCAATACGTGGATCAAACTCCCCAGCTCTCATCGACCATGTATATACCATGATACGCGGATAGCTGTATATTTTGTATAGCTGAATGGTACCATTCTGCATCTGGATTCGGTTTTTTTTCCGATGAGTAGACGGAAATTATTACTCTTTGACATAAATGCATGGTGAAAAAAATAATGTTGACAGTCAGGAATGGATCTAGAATTCTGGAAAGGAGAAACAAATTCGACAAAAACTCTCTTTAGACAAGAAAAAATAAAAGAAGATAGAAATCAGTCACCTTTGGGGTCGGGATATCTAAGGTGTTCACATTGGTTCATAAAAGCGGGCACACGCCAGTTTTATAGTGACCCTTTTATAGTCACAGAAATGATGACAAACATACATTATATATAATTTTATTTCATTGTTTAGTTTGGCACACTTATGACACTAGTATAAAAGTGGAAAACATGCAGAAAGGGTTCGTTTTATGAGGGTATAGAGGTCAATGGATATCTTTAGGCAACATGGTGAAAGTCAAAGATAGATTTGATTTTAAAATATGTGTGGTTGGAGGAAATGTGTGGAGCTGCACATTCTAATTATAATGATAAGGTCAACAAAGTGCTATTTACAAAAATAGACAGGCAAGGAGCCAAACCTTAAAATGTTAAGTTCACGTATTTCCTGTTTTTGTGCTTCTCAAATGATTTCACAAATTTGTTAAGTGTTTGGAAGATTTCATTTCAAACTTTACATATTGTCATACTAATACTTTAGAGGAAGTTCCTTTGATGGTCCAAAAGAAAGTGAAATAAACTTTGCACAGGTTCTATTGTTACTGTGTGGCCAAGATAATCTTCTTCCCTGATCTCAACGCCCGAAGAGGATTCTGCACTCTGATTATCAGTGATTATTAATTTCCAGATATACATGTAATACGCAATTAACCTCATCTTATAGCTATTCTTGTACAAGTGTGAAGGATAAGAAATCATATAAGTACAAATTTTGTCACGAAAGACATATTTAGAGTATGTCATCATTGCACGACTAATACTTCTTCCTTTCGCAGTTCTTATTTTAGATACTTCATGAAAATAGTGTACATGTATATAGCAGGGCTCCACATTCCCATTCCATGCTTAAAACTTTCCAAGTCCTATCTGGATCTTCAGTTAAAAACTAGTTAAGAACTATATGTATGGGCACACTTTTTACCCTTTGGATCCGATGGGGTTATTTGCTAGTTAATGATTTAACACGATTAGGAGTTTGTTGACTGCGTCCGTTCATATTGACACAATGTCTTTGATACTCAATCAAACCATGAAGCTACAACCAACATAGACCTTGATAAGTAAAACGATTAACAGTCGACAGATCTGATACGCGATCACGCTAAGATCTGTGTCATCTCCTTGCATTCATTTAAAAAGAAGGTTTAGTTTTCTTAAAGGTGGAAAATAAAACTGTACTTTTTTTTTTTTTCTCCGCTGTTGCAGGAACTATCTCATTATCAAACCTCTTAATAGACTTCCGGAATTTAAATACAAAAAGTGTTTTGAGGACAAGGAGGACAAGGAAGAACCCCTGTCACATCGTGTAGAAAAAGACGTTATTTCACACACGAGATTAACAACTATGTCTTAACTAAACTTTGGAAAACGTATCGAACACTGAGTAGTCTATAAAGGGTTCCCATTTTCCTTTGCGTTTGCCCATATATTTCCGAAAGATTTTTTTAAATCTGTAATCAATAAAATAAATAAAATGACTTATCTGTAAAGCGTGTTCTCGCTATGAAGCAATACAACAATCCAGATGTATTATCATTATAATTACAAATTTTTGCTCTCCGAGATTTCATATTGATTTGAATTGTGATTTGAATTGATGTGATTTTTTGTGATTTTTTATTTGATTTGTTTTTCCGTTTCAAATCAGCATACATGATATATATCGATTCAATTATTAAACATGAACAAAATGTAATAACTTTGTATATACGATATCTAACTTATAATACAAAACTAAGTGTGTTGAGAAGAGTATAAAAAATAATTGCCACGAAAGGATCATTATCGACCTAACATATACACTGAAACGAAGGTGCATGCTAAGAAAGCTGACAAAATTAATCTTGTAGTAAACAATTGTCGATGTGAAATATTTGATGGTAGTTACGTTCATCATTAGTTATGAATTTTATCGAAATGGAGCTTTGTGATTTGATTTGATTCGATTCTAAAGTAATTAATACAACAATTTGTTCGCGAATTCAATATGACTGTCTGATTAAAGGTGGTGCTTGAAAATGATTGTGTAAGAGATTTGAGAATATTAAGAAAAGATCGAAATATACTATGTCAATGAATAATAGGATGTTGAAAATAATATTATGAAAAACACGTATGAGGAAGTATAGGGTAAACACCAAAAGAGAAGAGAGAGGGAGAGAGAGAGAGAGAAAGAGAGTTAGAGGAAAGGAGAAACTATAAAACAAGAGAGAGAGAGAGAGTGCGTTGTATGATCTTCTATTTGTAGAACCAGTGGATCTGGGGCAGGGAGGGGGACATTGCCCCCTAAATAAAAATAAGGAGATTGTTTGTACATTAAGGTGGACGGGGTTCACCCCTTCCCCCTGCCACCTCATATTGTCACCAAGGTGGTCTATTCGTAACTTTAGTTAAATTATTTTTATTAGGTATTTTTAAATGTCAAAATTACTTCATCACTATAACAAAGATTCAAAAAAATGTGTTCACTCCTAAAATTTGGAAACTGGAAAGCTAATATTCGTTCAAGAGACGTTGTGCCCTTTTGCCTACATTAATTTTGTTGACACATCACATGTGAGGATATTCCTGTTCCAACTTTCGGCTCACTCACTTCGCTTCCCCCCCTCCCCCCCCCCCCCCCCCCCCCGCCCCAGAACAAAATGGCAATACTAATGATCCAAACGTTACTGTCATCGTTTCCTCATTTTACACTCTCTAACACAGTAGGAAGACTTTCATTATCATCCACTCTCCTCGTCGACTTGTCAGATATCCTCCGGAAGCACAGACAAACAGAAGAAATCTCTAATATTGTGATTCAAATCAAAGAAAACAGTGACAAACATGACCTCAGATTATTTTTAGAAATCCATCAAAGATGATAATTCATATTTTTGTACCGAAACCAATTTGTTATATCCTGTCTTTGCTTTCTGTAAATTGAGTCTCCTGGCATTTATCATTTATCACCTCCGGGCGAAGAAAGAGTACATTGTAAATTTCGACTGACTGAACATATCTGATTTAATATTTTGTGAATGAATTTAAAATCCTTCCATTAATAAGTTAACGCTTTTGGTCTATAACTAAAAGGTTTGTTATTCATTTCTTTTACTTTTTCTTGTGTTGTTGTTGCTGCTGTGGATGTTGGCAGTGGTGGTGGTGCATGCATGAAGTGAGTGATACAGCTTTCTCCTTCATATTATATATTTTTAATTCAACACTCAACACTCAACTTTCAGCAACAGTTGAATAATGTCAAAAGAACGCTATCTACTTCTTTTTGAGGCAAACAGACTTAATAAAAAAAGAGACAAATTGAAACACGACTTTTGAAACAACAGTGGATTCCTTTACAAAGATTTCGCTTGCACAGAATACAAAAAATGATGACAAGGAGAAAACAGAAAACCTTCTATTTTGTGAAACCTCTTTGTATATAAGAGATTTTATTTTCCCATCTCAATGGTTTGTTATGATTTCACTGGTCTTGTGCGTTGATAATTATTCATCCGGAGGTCAGACTGGCATCTTAAGATACGTGCAGTTGCTAGTGGCAACAGAACGAATATGCGAAAGAAATGAATCAATATAAAAAGGAGAAGATGATCTGCAGCATATAATCATCAAACTCAATCTACGAGTCCATTTTTTCAGTTGCGCTAACAGTAGTATTTCAGTAATACTATACCGTTCTATATCATGTCTATTTCCCTCCCTCTCTCCTCATGCTTATTTTTTTGTGGTATAGATGTAGAATAGTACTTACTATTCTAGCGCAAACATGGCAAACAAAATCATCACTTTATCGCCAACAAGATTAGCATGTCATTCCATTAATGGAATCCTAAAGATACAGCCATGGAAAAAAATTATTAGACCAAGAATGGTTACTGAAAGTGTTATTTTGTGGTAAGAAGGAAATAAAATATCATAAAAGCAAAGGTATACGATTGCTGGAATTTGGTATGCATTCAATGAAATACAAAGACAAATCATTTTTATAATTTTGGTTGCATATTATGTAAGTTATGTTTTGTTTACACTATTATGTAAGTTTAGATGTCGAACACAATAGATTACCAGTTAATAACAGTCGTTTCAACTCTAATTTGTTAAATGAAAGTATATGCACACTCTGTACATCATTAGATATTGGTGATGAATATCGCTATTTGCTTGATTGCCCATTTTTTATTAATGAGAGAAAACCGTACTTGTCTGATTTTAATATAGACCAAATACAACAGTAATGGCTGAAATTCTTCTTACAAAAAATGCTTGCCAGCTTAAAAAGCTTGTTAAATTTGTTAAATTTATTATGCAGCAATTTAGATATAAATCCAAAGAGGATGCAGTTGTTGATGTTGTAGGTGACAATCAAAGTCAGGTAGTTACACGTAGTGGTATAATAGTGAAAATTAAAAAACCATATACGTCTAATACTTTAGTTGTATTTACACTGTGTGTATATATATATATGTTTTTTTAATGTTTCGTTGAGAAATGTTGTTTAACATGTAAACTATATACCCATGTACAAGTATATTTATATTATTGTAAATATGTTTTGCTTTCATACCCCGAGAGGGGGTCGATAGAGTGAATAAAATCTTATCTTATCTTAGCTTATATTATAGTATACCCTTATTACAGAAGCTTGGTCTAATAATTTTTTCCAGGGCTGTATATAGAACAAATTAGTACACGCAATAACACTGCCTCATGAATCATCATATCTTGTTCTTCTTTTCAAATTCTTCAATTTACATTCATTAATCAATTTCACATTATATACGTCGTTTTGCGAAAAAATATAAAAGTTTAAAATTGCACAAACACATTAATGATGATAAGTAAGTTTTTAAAGAATGCCAGGAATACAGAGCAATATTCTTTTAAATTTTGTAAATATGACTTGAATGAAATAATACTATTGCGTTACAAAGAAGCTGACAATAAAGAATTTCCTGCATGTACCGACTTGACTTTACCAAGGAATTATGAAAGTCAATTGTGCTAAATCTGTCAAAATATGTTTCCATTTCGAAGAAAAATAAAAATGAAATCTGTTGGATTTAACAGTGTGAACAAACAACGGTAAAATAAAAGTATTTTATTCAAAAGGGAACATAACATGTCCAGTGGGACGGATAATTCCGACCGACTTTGTCATGTCCATGCATCAAAATGACTTGGGGAAAACCTGATTTAAAATAAATTTATTATCTATTTTTGTCTTTGTTTGTCTCCACAAGAAAAAGACGCTTTTTCATCAAATCCATGACCTCGAGGAAATCTTTTGAATGCAGCCCTCCTGCTAAACGGGGAAGTCAAATTGTAAATATTGATATAAAACTGATTACCCAGCTGAGTCTGGATGTTATGTAATCGTTCCGTGGAAATGCAAGCGTAATTCATGTCCTTCTTTACTGTTAGATGAGCCGACTACGCTCTGGTTTTCAAATTTCTGATTTTCTTCTCAAGAAAAAAAAGCTCATCATCAGGGACTTTTCCTCCTACGCACATTTCGAGTACAATGCTCAAAATCACCCAAGATTCGATATAAGAAGTGAGATCATCAACACTTGATCATTAACTGGGCGTTGTGGCGTGCGCCTGTAATCCAGCTACCAGTGGAAGTTATAAAACTGATTCAGCGGACCCAGGTTCGAGACTGAGTCACGTCTTTCGGATGGTGACGTTAAAGGTCGGTCCCAGACGTAAATAATCATATCTGATTGATACACGTCTGTAAAAACCCAAGTACACACACACACACTTGATCATTCTGCTTGTTGTCAATGATGTTGTTTTAAGGCTATAACAAGCAATTCCCGTACTGGAGTATCAGGGGCAGATGGGGGGGGGGGGGGGGGGAATTTTTGTTTGTGTTTTATGTTGGGTTTTTTTGTTTTGTTGTTTTGTTGAGAAGTGATTCAACCCTATGCGACCCCCCCCCCCCCAAACTGCTGGGGGGGGGGGGGGGGTTGTAGGGGCAAGTTCCCAAACGTTAAAAAAAAATCAATTTATCTTCTTAAAAGAGGACGATTTGCCTCACCATATACATTATAATATTCAATAAGATCATTGTCATTTAATGTGATTTAAACAAAGGTAACAAACAAGGTTCCTTGAAAGTATATAATCTATGTCCATAAACAGTTATTTAGCAACTAAACTGTCTGCAAAATGAATCAAACTGATAGAGATTGTGGCATATACATGTATCATACAGCCATTGTGCTATCGACGGAAGTGTTGGGAGAGAATGAATATTAATTTTGTTAGAAATTATTAAGAAAGCTATTTAGATTTCATTTTAACAGGAATTGCTTCTATTGTTTCCCCTTATCATTATATGAAGTGGTTTGACTGGTCTGAAATATTATGCGAAGAAATCGTAACTGCGTACACTGAAAATGCTTTCGTAGAACGAATGAATAGAAATATATTTGTTTCTGAAAACATGCCACTACATTCCATATTTGCAATCGTTCTCACTACGTAACAATTCCCCCCCCCCCCGGGTAATTTTGATAATGCTTAATTCATTCTTGACGTAACAGTCGATGTAAAATGGTTTCCGGAATATCATTCCAGAAACCTGAAGGGGGAAAAATGATTCCAATCCTCTGTGTGTGTTTTTTTTTTCAAATGTTAAGCAGAAAATCACACCTCAAAATGGAAAACTTTGGGCTAAGAATTCCGGAAGTTCGCAGAGGAATTTCGAAGTTCTATTTTTAAAGCGACCAGCGAACTGGAGAAGAGTACACGAACGTGAAAGGTCAATGAAACGGTGGTTGAGATCGAAATAACTCGACTCTCCGCTCTCCAGATAATTATGTCGATCAGGGAATGCCGACACAATCAGTTAAATACTTTAAGTTTTTATCTTATAGTGATTTTCAGCGATATGCAGGTAATTAATAACATCGTCTTTTTAAATTCACTCTCAGAAATGTTGGTTAAAAATCATTAGGTTGGTTAAAATATGAACCTACCAACTGTTGGTTAAAAAAAATTGTATGTAAAACATATGGGCCCGTATTCACAAAGGAGATTTAAATCATGGGTAAGGTTTAAACCCCTGTAAGCGTAATAAAATATAAGCGTAAATAAGGGCGCATTGCCCATGCGCGCGCTCAAAGAAAATATATGATTGGATCAGATTCCGTGCGCAAGTACGCTTAAAAAAAACCAGGAGGGGGTTTAAACCATGGATTTTTCTAAGCCAATAGTTGGTAGGTTCATATTTCAACCAACCTAAAAACTTTTCTGAGTGTATTTTCTTCTAATATGCTTGTTTATTCGTTTCATCCCCGTCTCTCTCTCTCTCTCTCTCCATCCCGCTTTATTTTAGTTTCCACAAATTTCATTTCGGCTCAAGTAAGAAATGTCCTCCTCGTTACACCGAAAACATGGGACTATATAGAATTTAACAATACAAAAATAGAGTATTGATAATACACCTAATTCTTAACTAGTGTTTTCTTTCTTAAAATCCGATATGATGAACGTCATAATACCAGCGACAGCACAGGCGCACATAGTTTCCAAGCTAAGACTATTATCATTATAAATAACCCAACTAGACAACTTTACTTTACTAAACTAGGCGTCAATCTTGACTGAACGCCAAAATACCAACAACAACAACAACGTCATAATATAGCGGTAGTGATATTCGAACTATGATCATGATCATTTTTTTTTCAAACAAATTTGATTGATGTAAATGGATGCGAGTCGTGAGAATTAGATATAGGATGATTTTGTGTTTAACTGTGAATAAAAATAGATTTTGTTTTGCTTGAACAGTCTGTTAAGGTTTTCTTTTCCTTATGTTTAAGACCGATGTGTTGATGTTTTCAGAAACTTTCTATTCTGTGGATTCCAACACAAGCAAGGCCAATTTCAAGTAGTGTTTCGTACAAATATTTTGCAAACATTTACGCATGGAATTATGAATGTGATCATGCATGAGTGTAGTTATTACAAACATGTTACTTTCCGGAAGTTCCAAGAAACCCACTTGTTTTTCTTTTAATGGAAGCGAAATGAAACAGTATGGACAATACTTTCGTCATTTTGATAGTTGATTTCACATCATTAATTTGATTATTCTTTCAATCTTGACAACCTTTCGCCTTCATACGTGAACGCATACAGTCCTCACTCTTTGAAAAAGATAGCATTTCATGTCTTTATTTGAATATTTCTCTTTGTGTTTGAATCAAAACAGTGACGGATCAAGAGCTGTGATTATTCAGTATGTCAACAAAAATATGTATTCATTTGACGAGAGTACGCAATACATTTATTATGAAAACGAATCGCCCTTTCGCAGAGCACACAGGTAGATCATGCCAATGCTATTCATACCCATTCACATGCATGACCTTTGTACGAGAGCAGCAAATTTGACCTCGAGATCGCATCAAACAATGGTGTACATGACGTCACGAATTCCATATTTGGCAATCGTTCGCACGACGTAACAACTACGTCATTTTCCGGAATTTTGATTGGCTGTGAGGGTTGGAACTTCTAGCGTATAGGATAAACAATATTGTAATTGGGTATAAGGGGTGTATGACAAACTTTGTTGAATTAAGAAAGTAAAGGAACAGAAAGAGGAAATACTGCAAAATGAGAAAGAATCTGATATCATGCAACGTCAGGTCTAGAAAGAAATGTAATGAATCATAAAATATACCCTATTTTGAAACCACATATCGGTTTGAATAAACCTTCAAATTATTATGTCATATTTCTTTCATTCGATTTGACACGCATATTGCTGATTATATACCCTTTAGACATAAGTAAGACGTGAAATTTTTATATCTTTTAGACCATTGTCAAATCTTCTTTTGGTTCCGATTAGATGACCTAAAGAAGAATTTGCAAATATTTCAAAGATAAACAAGATTTCATTATTTTCTCAAAATTGTGACAGTTTCCATTGATGATCTTTGACCCATTTCTAAAATTAGTATTACAAAGTATTGTAAACATCTTTACATGAGACAGTTGAAACACTTTGTATGGCTTGGTTTTAATTATAAGGACGATATTTAAGAGGGGAAAGAATAAAATGGGGGAGAAAGAAAGTGAATATAAAACCTTTACTTACACTGTTAGAGAGAAACACACTGCCATAGAGCCCAGTGATATGACAACAATTAGTTTTATGTAGTTGCCAATTGATTCTTATAATGGTGATGATAACAGTTTGGAATCAACTTGGGCCTACCTAAATTTCGCCGCAACCAGCAATCTCTCAAGTCTTCAAAAGGCTTCTCAATACTCTCCGAGGCTTATTCAGTTAATAGGGCTATGTCAATGATTGTAAAGCGCATTTGAACAATATACGCTTTATGGACAATATTCTCTATAAATACATAAATATTGTTATAGTTATTTTAATTTTCACATTCATTAACAATCACTATTATGATGATGATAAATATATAGATTGGTGATATCAAGCCGTCAGGAAAAGCATAGAAACAGAACAATAGGAATATTATGTATGACTCAATAAAGTGACTGGAGGAATGGGAGTACGAGTGGGGGGTGGTGGTCATCTCAGTGTCGGGCAGCGATTTACTTGTAATCTTTATGAATAAAGTGTCAAAATTTGCAGAAAAAATGTAGGAACAAGAAAGTTGATACTCGGGAAGAAATGTCAGTCCTCCAGGCGAAATTATGCTCATATACGTGTGTGATTGGAGACACAAGTACAGATTCACGCTTATAGAGAAGTCGATTTGACAAACAACCAAATACCTTAATATAGAAACGTAAATAAGACTGTGGCGATGAAACGTGAGCTATTCAGTAAACATTGGCTTGATCCTTGTCAACAGGATTTCTTTCAAGTACATGCATTTTCTTCCTATTTTTTCTTTATTCTACTGTATATTGATTTTCAAAATATGTTTCTGTTTCTGTATACTGTGGAACATTTACAAGTGAACCTCTTTAGTATTCATTTTTATTGATCGTTAAATATGTTGGTTTTAAATAGAAGGTTTGGGGAGAGAGCGACCTAGGGGGAGAAAAAGAGGAAGAGGTTGAGAAAGCAACAGAGAGAGATTGAGGAGAGAGAATAAGACGAAGACGATGAAGACGATGGACAGAAAGAAGAAGATAAAACTATATGGAGAGAAAGAGAGAGAAAAAAAATGGAGAGCGAGAGAGAGAGAGACAGAGACAGAGAGCGATGAACTGAATGATACTTTAAGTGAGCCTATAAACGGGAAGAATGATTTTATTACATTTACTCGAAAGAGAGAGAGAGAGAGAGAGAGAGAGAATGAAAAAGAAGTAAGACGGAAGGAGACTGATATTAAACTATGCAATTTTCTCGTTCATGAATAACAGGGGACGGATGAATCATGATATTTCACAATTTTTTGTCATCAACATCTTCATCCCAAGGTTAAATGCAATTATTGCTATTGTGTATCATAGTTTGTGTCGTATAGTTTCCGGTAACCTCTCTCTCTACTACCCCCCCCCCCCCCCCCCTCCTCCTCCCTCTCCCCTCTGCCCCTATCTCTCTCTCTCCCTCTTTCTCTCTCTCTTTCTCTCTCTCTCTCTTTCTCTCTCTCTCTCGCTCTCTTTAGTTCTCTTTCTTTCTTTCTTTCTTTCTCTTTCTTTTTCTCTTTCTTTCTTTCTCCCTTTCTCTATCGCTTTCTTAGCTTCTCTCTCTCTCTCTCTCTCTCTCACTGTGACGTGTTATAAGGAAATAATATAAAATATACAATCCCCCCGCCTCTTGATTATATATATATTTTTTGATTTAATTTATTTTTATTTATTTATTTCCACATAAAAAGAACGCATGATACATAATATTCAAATATTTGTCCATAATGTGGGGGAGTCAATAAAAGCTAATATATAGTTTTCATGTAGGTTTGTGTGTATTATTTCCATCCGATCTAAACATATAAATTTTCAGGGTGATGTGAACTGCTCGCATCCAGGCTCTCTCTCTCTCTCTCTATATATATATATATATATACACACACGCACACACACACCCCCCCCCCACACACACACACATATATATAGATATATATATGAAAGACACAGAATAAATGACTCCGTTACACACAAAATGTTCAATATTTCGCCCATAAGGCTTCTTCAGGAAATCTTCAGGAGCTTCTTCCTGAAGAAGCCTTATAGGCGAAATATTGAACCTTTTGTGTCTAACGGAGTCATTTATTCTCTCTCTCTCTCTCTCTCTCTAGTTGAATCAATGGTATAATGAATTGTAGCCTGAATGTGAGCAGTTCATCTGAAAATTTGTAGATTTATGTTTAGATCGGATGGGAATAATACAGACAAACAAACCTACATGAAAACGAAGGACCTATACCAAATACCAGACGCCAGATGTTTGAAAGACACTTTTTTGTACGCGATATTTACTTGAAAAGGCATTGATTTCGTTGAAAATGAGAATTTCCTTTTCCTTTATTCAGTTTCGGTAATAACAGGAAGTATTTATCTTCTATTATTGTAATCCTTAGTTATGTTTCTTAGAATAACAATCTATGAAAGAGAAAGACCTGCTGTTTGACTTGTATTTAAGGAATTAATATATATATATATATTTTAAACTTGGTAACCCTATTTTTCAAATCAACAAAAATTAATGACGAGGAGGGAGACCCAATATTTGACTTGTCCTCATTCTCTTCCGGGTCACGTGTTCATCATTCATCTTGCTCCTGTTCTAAATATAAATCCTCCCTTGACATTCTTGAATCTGATACATCCGAAAATGACACGATGCTAGATACTACATTTTTAAAAAGGAGAAAAAAAAAAGAAAAAGAAAAAAGTTTATGGCTGTGTGCTTATGGCGGATTGCGAAATACTTGTTTTTGCCTATACGTGTAAATGCATCATTCATGAGCGCATTGTAGTCGAAAGTAAAATCGTGACGTTATTGTCATTAGATCTATGTGAAGCCAGTCGGAAAAAGCCTCTTCAACAATAAATAGTGAAAGTCTATAGAGTTAATGAACCAAGGAAACTAATTCACAAGTGCTATTGGTCAATAATTAGCATCAAGTGATATAATGGTATTATTGATGCAAACAAGAATAGTTTCATCGGCATTTCACTTCATGAAGCTTGATCCAATCATATCTTACAGACAATCAAAATTTAGAAGAAACGTGCCTTTGGTAAACACTTTTGCTTTCATTTTGTTTATCCATAAAGGTTCGGTGATAACAGAAAGCATTGCCACAATCGTCTTTTATTAAGTACTGATACATTCATAAGTAATAACTTCCGTTTCGGCTTATTAATATCCCCTTCTCCATCTATGAATAGACTTGATAAGCAATTCTGTTTTGTTTTGTTTTTTACACTAGATATTTATAGTTTACTGTAGCTATTTGTAGACCACGTCCACCTGAAATTGTAAAAGTTAAAAGAAGATTAAGAACATGAAAAGATTCTTTGATAAGAACTTTTAGTTATGTAACGACACAATTTCCGTCAACATTATTCAAACTAAAGACGTCTGGCATTCAAGTATCTATTATGCATTATCGGATGTAAAATTGATATCAAATGAATGCCCCCCCCCCCAGAAAAAAAGTATCACTATTGTGACCATTATCATGATCGTATTATCATCATCATCATCATCAGAGTTAGGGTTATAGAGGTAGAGAAAGTAAGATGAATTCGACTGACATGATCCATTATCATCACCATTATCAACATCATTATTATCACCTTTATCAACATCATCATCATCACCACCACCACCACCACCATCATCATCATTTCCACAACCACCATCATCACGACGACCACCACCACCACCATCACTATCATCATCATAATTACCACAACCACTATCATCATCATCACCATCATCATCACTACCATCATTATCATCTTCATCATCACCATCATCACCACTACCACCACCACCATCATCATCTTCATCATCACCATCACCACCACCACCACCACCACCACCACCACCATCATCATCTTCATCATCATCGTCAAAATCGTTTTAATCGAAAATGAACAAAGCCACGCTCAATGCAAGAAAGGTGTTTCCTCTTGCTCGTCAGCATCTTCACTTTGTACGACTTCATATTTTCATTTTGTACGAATTCATATTTTCCTCGTCATGATTATTTGTAAACATAGTAACAAACCATACATCATGATCGGTTCCAGCAATATGTATTATGTATTCATATTTTGTCTACCTAACTACTATCTATCTATTTATCTATCTATTTATATATCTGTCTATATGTCTGTCTATATATCTATCTATCTAGTTACCTATCTATCTATCTATCAACGTATAAATACTTATATCTTCCCTTTTCCACTCATTTTATTTGTCACGAATCTGGCACGAATCTTGCAAAAAACCATCAAAGCGTCACTGATGACACGACGTTGAATCATGATCATTATGTACACAGGGTGTATTCGACAGAATATCTTGTGCAATACCCTGTTGTACCAATGACGAGATAAAAAGTCCCCCATCATACCCATATAGCACCGTTGTTTCATCATATCTGAGTTGACTGGCCAGGCACAAAATCCAATAATTAGTCTCAGTGATGTATAGCATTTATTTGGCAATATTGGAAAAACAAATAATTTTGCTATATTTTCCCCTAAATGAAATATTGTTTGTCAGACATCGTTAAATACAGCTTCTTTTTAGCACTTCTGTTTTGGTCCTAACTTAAATCTATATCTTTGCCGATTTTATCTTGTCCAAATCTTCCGTTTTGCCTGTATATTTTGTTTGTTTCTGGTAAACTGGACATGGAGGGCGCTATAGTTTTGAGTAATAAGTAAGACGAGCACTTTTGATTTTCACTTCGTGTCATTTATGTTGTAATGGTTCTTCCGATCTTAAGCTAATTTTTGATTGTTGCATTTGGTCAAACAAATGATAACTTTTTGTTTGTACATGCATTATCATTTCAAGCCATATATTTCCTTTCTAATTGTGTTGCTGTTTTGTTACTATCCAGTTTAATTTTCAATTTTAAAGTGTTTTGAAGTATTTGATTTTTTTTTAAATTACGTTAATCCATAATCATTTCAACACTACATTTACTTTAAATATTCAAACAAACATTGTCCTTTTATGTCACAGGGCTCTCTCGAAATTTTTGGCAAACTGAAAAGACTATACCCTGTAAAAATATTTTTTAACTATCAGCGTTTAAGAACCTCGAGAAAGATGCCATATATTCAGTTCAGTTCAGTGTAGTTTAGTTTATTTCCATTTCCATCAACAATACAAATCAATACAAATCAATATTCAGTAAATAATACAATTATAATATCCATGTACAATTCAAAAGAATAAAATCTTGTGTGACTATAAAATCAATGAATCAATGAATCAATTAAATAAGGCACTGAAAGTACATTTTCATTGAACAAAATAAACACAAATAAATAACAAGAACAGAGCATTGGAAATTGGAAATATATTGATTCAGGAAAGGCGAGTTGAAATTTATACGGGGGAGGAGAAAATTATTATTTGACGTACACATCTGAAAAAATATTCAATAACGTCATTCTTTTCTTGTATGGCTTTACTGCCTAATCGCTGGAAAACAAACTACAATGACAACTAAACCTTCAGCTGCTTTATAAATGATACTTCTCAATATTCTTAATTAATTGATGATTATTGAACGGGTTCTAAAATATGAATTATGAGAGCTCAAGTGCATGAGTACGATCAATTTAAGGAAATTTTAATTATATTTTTTAAGATGATACATATTGTAAGACTCGTGCTTCAGACATGATGAGAATGCCTATAATTCAATCTTCTAAATTGTTATTACACTGCTGGAATACAATATTTGCCAATAATTTTTTTTCAGAGGCTTAATTATATCTCAAAATTTGAAATAAGCAATGACAAATGTTTGACCGGAAGGGGGGGGGGGGGGAACAAGTGCCACTATGTCCTACTGGATCGCCACTTCATGAATCAGCATTGTAGTAAATCTTTATATACCTCAGTCAGGTTAAACCCAAGTTTTAAAGTTTTAAAGTAGAAACAATGATAAAATTGACAAGTAACAATGCCTACATACTTGCAATTTATCGTTAAATTCCATCTTTGCCAGCTATTGTTTTACATTCTCTTTGTATTTCTCTGAAATGTACAATATTATTTGCACAATTGAGTATTTTCACTGGCTTTCGGAGAATAAATGAAAATAGAATGACATGAAAAGAAAAAAAAGAGGGAACTTAAAATCTCATGCCACCGGATTGGTTGTGGGGTCTTCCTTTCTTTTTCTGTTTTCCTTATTTTTGCTTCCTCTTGGCATGATGTTTCGTCATCAAGAAAGCGAACGGAAGATGATCTGACCGAACCACTTGAGCCAATGTGAATGACTGACCACTAACAGCGGATAGGAAACCGTCATCGAACGAACGGAGGCGGAAACGCGAGAGAAACCGCTTGGGTCTTCGTAGTCTGCAAACATGGAGTCTTATTTCACTTCCAAAGATGAGGGACTTAGACACCGTCCATGATCGACTACATGATATTAATCAATATTCTAAGAGAACTCAATGAAATTATATTAGGTACATCAGTATGTTTCCTCACCTATATGCTTAATATTTTCATTTATGAAATATATAACGTTTGATTAATGTTATGTTTATGAATGTTATAGAAACTGTAACTTGTATTTTTCACCAATGTAGTTAACACTTATGATTATAGTTATTTGTAGCTCTACCTAATTTCATGAAATATGATTGAGTCGCCCTCAAGTTGGTCCGTTAATGGGATATATTTCCTGATTAAATGATGAGTGAGACTTTCTACCTGCCAACATCATAATGTGACAAAATCATGAGTCTGAGAATGAAAACCGCGAACTTTACCCGCACCCCATGACGACAAACACAAGTCTGCGAATGTAAACTACGAGCGGAAGGATGCGACACTTCCGCACAATATAATATTCGCAAGGGAATGAAATACCCGCTTTTTTTATCTGATCCATAATAATATTCAGCTGAGTTGTAATTAACGAAAAGGGCCATACGGGAAAACTGGGTTTAAACGTGTGTTTTATCAAGTTGGGAATTCATTGTAATTCCAAACGGCAATACCAGTAGTATATTAGTATTGAAAATGTAGCAGCAACCGTAGAAGTAGCAACACTGTATAGTAGTAGTATAGTAGTAGTAGTAGTAGTAGTAGTAGTAGTAGTAGTAGTAGTAGTAGTAGTATACAGTAGTGATTTATGCTTTGGTATCAGGAAGTATAGATCATAATTGCTTGGTAATCTGTTCCTATTCACCCCGTATATTCAGGGGAAAAAAATTAAAAATAAGAAACCTGAAGAAAAAACTCAATTGCAATCATTATTTACATGCAAGACCATTATTTGTGAGGTTTTGATGCAAATTGTGATGATTCTCTTCGGTAGGTCCGAAGACAGAAAGAAAGTTTTGACCACATCTCAATTTCAAACATAATTATTACAAGACATCATAATATTCAACACTGGGGTAAATACTAATCGATTGCCATCATTAGTCATGATTGGACAATTATGGTACATAACTAAAACAAATCAGATTAATTTGCATTATTACTTTGAAAATTAAATTACCAAGAAAAACTTTTCCGATTTTCGTTCCCATTCAACCCTGTGTAGTAGTAGTAGTAGTAGTAGTAGTAGTAGTAGTAGTGTAGTGTAGTAGTAGTAATAGTAATAGTAGTAGTTGTAGTAGTAGTAGTAGTAGTAGTAGTAGTAGTAGTAGTAGTAGTAGTAGTAGTAGTAGTAGTAGTAGTAGTAGTAGTAGTAGTAGTAGTAGTAGTAGTAGTAGTAGTAGTAGTAGTGTAGTAGTAGTGTAGTAGTAGTGGTAGTAGTAGTAGTAGTAGTAGTAGTAGTTATATATTATATATTGTAATATTGTTTGGGCTGCAACTTCTCAACAGAACTTGTCAAGAATATACAAACTGCAAAAAAGAGCGGTGAGGATAATATTTTTTTTTTATGTAATTCTCCTTTTCTTGCCACCACTAAACCCTTATTTGCACAATTACAACTTTTGAATATATTTGATTTATATGAACTGAGACTAGCAATTTTTAAGTATTGCAGTCATAGAAAAATGTTGCCATCATCTTTAACTCGTTAACGTATTTTTCCTTCAACTCTGATACCCACTCTTATTCTACCCGCTCAGCTGCAGACTTTTATATTCCATATGCAAGAACTACAACTTCTCAAAGAACTATTTATTATGCAGGTTCCAAACTATGGAATTCTTTACCAACTAGTCTCAAATCGACATGCTCACTTAATATATTCAAAAAGCAATACAAAGAAAGGCTTTTGCAAACTCCTACCTGAGTCGCCTGTTGTTTTTTCCCGCTTGTTTGCTATATATACACCTGTACATGTACAGTCTTTTTACTTTTTTTTCTATTTTAATGTTAATTTAATAATCTAATTTGTTACTTTGTATGTTACCTATATTATGTCTACAATTTATTATGTAAGTGGGTCCTTTAGGAGGGTATTCTATTCATTATACTCATTCCCTACTCTATTCTCTAAAACTTCCTATTTCCCTTTCATCCTGTCTTATCCTTTCTTATCCTTGCCTTAGCTCTCTTCTTTGTATACCCCTTCTCGTCGACCCATGCTCTCTTTTGTGCTATTGTCTTGTACATGCAACCACATACCGGCACAATTATTTTTACCACGGGTAGCGGGGTGGAATAGCCAAGATCTCCAATGATCTTTAATCTTAACCCCCACTCATTTATGTCTCTTGTTTTCCCATACAACTGTTTATTCCTAATGTACTTGTTATGTTTTCATATTTTATATGTATGATCATTACGTGCAATTATGCACTTTGAACATGTATGCTGTTTTTTATATTGAGTGAAATAAATGAATCTTGAATCTTGAATCTAGTTGTTGTAGTAGTATAGTGTAGTAGTAGTAGTAGTGTGGTAGTGTAGTATTAGTAGTAGTAGCAGTAGTAGTAGTAGTTGTTGTAGTAGTAGTGTAGTAGTAGTAGTAGTAGTAGTAGTAGTAGTAGTAGTAATATTAATAATAAAAGTAATAGTAGGACGAGGAGGAGGAGGAGTACAACAACAATAACATGTAAATGTATGTCATCACTTGAAATTTATATGAAACACATGAATATATTAATGAATATAATTATTTTGTATTTTTTATGATGTGCTTTTTAAGGCGAATAAAGAACAAATGAAATTAAATACCGTAATATTATTACGTTCTAGACGTTTGAATAATGCAAGGCGACAGAAGACCGCTGTTTTCTTCCTGCTTGTTCCACTGCATTTATTTACTAAATGGTCTTGACTGAGCATCCTTTCATCATCTCTTATTTCTTCTCTTCCCAGTGATGTTGTTATTCAGACTGGTTCTAAAGAGACTTGATTACTGCTTAGTCAAAAGAAGTTCCGAATTACCGGCGGCAAAGTGAGGAAGAGCTTGTAACTTCATAATTCATTCCTTGTTAATGCGTTGAAGGACGTTTTCATTTCCCATGGGATAGTGCACTTACAGTTTTGGCGGGAAAACAATTTTGTCGTTCATCCCCTTTCCCCATCTCTCTCTCCCTCTCTCTCTCACACATTATAGAAGGATGACTGTAAGAATTCATTTTTTAAAGTTGTACGAATTGCAATGAATAAGAAAAAAGAAAGTATTAATGTATTCTCCTTAGCTTTTTGCTTATTTTTATTTCACTCTTAGCGTGCTTAGGATTTTATTTGTGCTACAGTGTAAGTATAATTTTATTTTTGTTGCTAAGTACATCTCTATCTCTCTCTCTATCTCTTTCACTCTCTTTTTCACTTGTAAATACAATACATGGGTCTTTTTATATTATCATTACTGTTCCCATTTGAGTGTATATATAAGATTCAATATGACTATGTGCAATATGAACTGCTCTCCTAAAAAACCCAAGAAACAAGAAGAGCTCCTACAGCTTTTTGAGAGGTGCAAAATTTAGAGAATAACATGGAAACTGAAGGTCGTTTAAGATGGAAAAGTCGCCAAACTATACAATATTATACACTAAGAATCGTTTCCTATTGTAATGCAACTGGATTTTAAAATTATTAAATAAGCATGTCCCACTGTTAAAAAGAAAGAAAGAAATGGAAAAAGAAAAGAAAATCCATGAGATCATAGCGTCGTCATAATGTTTTGATTTTCCGTATGACATATCCACTATATAGTTCATCAAACCCATTATATTACTTCTTTGTCATGCACTACATGTTTGCTTATATATTTTGAAAACGGTAAAAAGACGGATGAATAAAGGAACGAATGAATGAATGAATGAGTGAATGAATGAATGAATGAATCATCAATTTAAGAACATGCAGAAAAGCCAAACACTGAATGAATCTCAGAGAAAGGGAGGATGCGCTGTTTTTTGAAGACTGAAAATGAAAGATCAAAAGCGAAGTCTAATCATATCCACAGTCAGTCGAAATTGTCAGAAATCGAATTTCCTTCACTACCCCCCCCCCCTTTCTAATATGTCATCCATTTTTCAATGGTGACCAAAAAGGGCGTTTTTCCCCTGCAAATTCTTTTAATGTGACATCTATTTAACCGTGTACACGCGTAGGAGGATTGAGAACAATTAAACCTCCGCTTCAGTTCTCCTATAAAGAAAAAGACCTCGTAAAATCTAGCTCTCAAACTCAGATGCACGTTTCAAGGGTAAAGGGTTTTTTTTATCCAAATCTTTCTTTCTCCCACGTACTCCATTCAGCTAAGTGGAGCAAGCCTTCCGTCTATTTTCAAAGACACAGTTTTTAAAATGCATATATCAAGACATTAATTTTGCCTTATATGAATTTTCACGGATTTACTTGGCTTTTCGTTGGTTGTTAGTGTTCACGTCTGCATTCATTCTCTCTCTCTCTCTCTATTTCTCTCTCGCTCTCTCTCTTACCCTCTCTTTCTCTTGCTTTCCCATCAGGGTGAACTTTGTTTTGGCCGAAGGTTCGCAATTCCGAAACACAAATTTCCCATAGTAGGGGGTTCATAATTCCGAAAATGAAATATGGTTCACGATTCCGAACATTTGATTAATTTCTACGAAGGTTCGTTATCCCGAAAGTTCATAATTCCGAAAATGAGGGGTTCATAAGCCCCAAAATGAAATAGGGTTAGCACCTCCGAAAATGAAAAAGGGTTCGTAATTCCAAAGGTTTGCGAAACTCCAAAAATGCAATAGAGCCATACATAACTTTTCGGAATTCCGAACCTTCAAAAATGTGAACCCTTTTTCATTTTCGGAATTATGAACCCTATTTCATTTTCGGAAATATGAACCCTCTTTGCATATTCGGAATTATGAGCCTTCGGAATTACTAACCGTCGAAGTAACGAACCTTCGGAAATACGAAGCTTCGGAAAAACGAAGCTTCGAAAATATGAACCTTCGGAAGAACGACAGGTAATCGTTCTAATAGCCCACCCTTAAGGACTGGACCCATGCTCCCCACAGGGTTTAATCAATTACAACCTCCAGTGATGTGATGAAAACAATTCCTTACGCTATTCAAAATTTTGAATGCACTTAAGCATGGATAGGAAGAGGGTAGATTATAAGATATAATAGCGGCTGTTATGAAAAAAAGAAGATCAGTAAGATTGTGCAGATCATGGTCACGTGTCCAGGTGAACATGGTAAAGAAAGAGAATGCAAGAGTGATAAAACTCACGTGTCTGCGATGTTAATGACGAGTGGGTATAGCCACCAAGAGAATAATCCGTATAATAATGCCATGATAAAGAAAATCTAGGCCTATATAGGTTTGATCCTTTTCCGTCATTTTCCTGCATTTTCGCCATTCCAGTGGACGGGGCACGTGATTCTTTGCGCTGCATGGCTCTGTGTTATACTAGTATTACAACTCAATAATAAAGCAGAGCGAGTTTCAAACGTTCAATTTGTAATTTTGACATTTTATCATAGATAGCAGGCTTGTGCATGTTTTTTTTTCTAAATATGATTTGTAAACGGAAATGAGATCATGATTTAACGAAAAGTAATTAATATAATTATATAGTAAAGGATTTACACAAACATACAGTGACATCATTATGGGAATAGAACTGATGGTAATATACATATAGCTCACAATTGTATTCACCTTTACTGTTTACCAGATTGATTGATTGATTGATTTTATTCTTCAGATAATATACATGACATGTCATGACAGGATAGCCCATGAAAGCCGAAAAGGCTTATTTCCAATGGGGTCCTTGAACATAATTAAGCACATTATAAAATACGACAAGATTAAATCGTGAATACTGAATACAAATTATACACTTGACCAAGCATTATCATTATGAAAACTATACACACAAAATATATAACAACAAAACAATTTGCAACACCAGTGCATCAACATTCCTTTAAAAACCTCAAGTCCATTCATGGTAACCATACACTACTCGAAGATAATTACTTATATCTCAATTCATTCCCTTCAGCCATCTCCATTCCATTACAATACATAGCCAGAGGGATGGATGCCAAGTAACAACGTTCTTCCGTCTTCATTTTATGACATGATATACCCGCTCTCTCAAGGACATCATATTTAGCTGAAAGGCGGGAAAAATCTGTAAACATGTACGTCCAAAATCCGGTTCAAGTTAAATGGTCGTCTGCCTCAACCGACTTTCATTCAGTATCTAGATACGTATTCATTTGGACTTGACTGTAATTAACTGTTTAATAAAGTATCTCCGCAATGATACTGAGTGAGAATAACAAATCACTTGAATTGAATTTGATTTGTTTGTTGACACTTCGATGTTTACTTGTGATTTTTAATTTCTGTCATCATTTATACAAATATTATCATCCTTATTTTTTGCTTGTGTGTGTAAACGTTCAAATTAGATAATTATTGTCAGTGATTCTTCTTCTTCTTCATTTAATCTTCAAAGGGCTATTGCAGCCTATCACGAAGATGAATTATAATAATAATAAAAATAATAATGTTTTATTTACCCAGGGTAGGCCAACTTCAGTTATCAACTGCTTTTCCAGCGGGCCCTGCATAACATAATATGTTATTATTACCCTTCTCCATTCTAATATGCCGAGCGCCTGGTTAGGAGGCAGAAAGTCCCATTTTTGAAGTCTTTGGTATGGACTCGGCCGCTCATGAGGCGGGCGCTCTAGCCGCCTGAGCCAACATGCTAAAGATTGCTAGCGGTGCGAGGAAAAATAACGTGGTTTATTCAGATTCTAAGCATAGAAGTTGCCCATTCTTTTATAACGGAAATTAACATGATTTAGTTGAACACAGTTTAGTTTTACTTCGTTTCTGTCTAATGGAGACTTGAAAATTATCACAAATGATTCGTCAAATAGGAATAGGATATACACGGGATACGGAGACCATTTTCATCAGTCCCATAATAGTTTAAGGTTTACAAACAGAAAGACAGCCTAACGATTCTGAAAGTATTGAAAAACCTCTTTTAAAAATGACCACAATCCAAATCCAATATTCATAATCATAGATTACAGCAGCACGGCAACCAAAAATGACGTATAGATACAATGTACGAGTATGTTTCATACGTGAACTAAAACAGGCGATACAGGCGATAAAGTGTATACTGTGTATATGGAACATTAATGATGAATTATTGTTGTGTGATCATTATGTAGTGATTTAGAAAGGTACAGTAGTCAATGGTAACGTCTCGATTTATTTTCCCTTTCATTTTGGTAAATATGTCGTAGGAGGATGTATTCGTGGAATAGCCCATAATAATCATGAATGGTAAGCGTTCCACTCCACTAATTGTTGTTTTTGTTGTTTTGGGATTAAGCTAAAACAAAACAAAACCAACCAACCAACCGACCAAGAAATTTAAACAAACAAGCAAACAATATACGCTCTGAAATGATTGGTCAATAATTCCTACCGCTATGATTGGTAGACATATTGGTCAAAATAACTAACATAAAAAGGTTATTATGTTATTTTAGTTATGATTTTGTTTAGTTGATATGTCCGACACAATCATATCCGGCTCAAAATAACTTGTTCCGTGTACATGATCTACATGGTGATGGTCAAAGTGGTTATTCTTAACTATATCCTGGTCGGACAATATATCTAATTGACATTTTATGAGATTGACCAATGCTTATTAAGAATATACTTCTAATTTTGTAATATTTCCGTGATCTCTATGATATTCTATGGATTTTCGTGGATCGGAAGAAATCGCTTTTTAATCCGTCTTCCCCATCATGCCCATCCTATACCTCCCTCCTTCCACGTATAGTTCTACAACATTACAAAATAACGCTTACATACAGTCATGTGCGGCGATTTCTTGTCACGGCCGGGGGGGGGGGGGGGGGCGACTAGCCTCTGACACTGGTTACTGAACAATCTTCAATATTCAGGGGTACGCGTCCCGTGATAAGCCAAAGTAATAATGCATCGTAGTCTGACATTTTGACAGGACAACTATGGCCGATTTCCGATTTTACAGAATGCCATTTTTCTTCCATGTGGTTTTTGGTGGAACATTTGAAATACCTACGGTACATGATGTATAAATCTTACGATGACCGGCAGCAGTGGCAATGTGGCATAGCTGCAGAGAGCGGCACGTGCCCCTCAAATGTAATGGCGAAAGGAGGAAGGACCAAGAAGAGACCATATACGGGATTTAATCCTTTTCACTCTAAATTACAATTATCAAAACTCTTCCATAAAGTGTATCAACACATGAATCTTTGAAAAAGAGGGCGGCCACATCGGTCAATATTGCCTGACCAAAATAAATTGTATATTATCAGTCTTCTCCTGGTGTCGTGCACTTTTATTCTCGTGAACTTTTAACTAGGATGGCCCAATATAGATTCATGAGCATGATATAGTATATACTAACTCTTATCAACGATGAAGAGAAATATGTCTACGTCAGAGAGCTCCTTTATAAAGATTCTTTACAGAGAATTGAGATTTGAGCTCGTTAAATCACCTGCTTTCCACGATCAATAAGCAAAGTAGATGGAAAATTTCCCATTGACTAACGTTTTTAGGGAATGTGTTCTGATACCATTAATTGGAACAAACATTTTTGGCTCCATTTCATCAATATTGCCTGAAGGAATCTTGTAATATCGCATCTATTTTGACATATAAAGTCAATAGGAACTTGTTCCTTGTTATCATTAAAAGAAAAGTTGGTATGCCCAAATAAAGAAGGGTTATTTTTAAGAATCATTGACGTACTTAGTGTTTGCTCAATATTCCCAAATTCATAATTCATTCTCTTACATTTTATCAATAATAGAAAAGGAACACGTCAAGAATCAGGAAAAATAAATGTACAAGTGTGTAGTCAAACACAAAACATATGTTGCCATGCAGTAATAAAATAGTTTCACAGAATAAAGTTCAGTCAGAAAGCACAGTGTTTTTGTTAAGGAAAGGAAAGGAATTGATAAATTAAAACATATTGTTAGATATCACTGTTCTCTATAAGGGAATTGACTAATTAATGCGAAAATGAAATAAAGTTTCGTGTATACGAACATTTATAGTTTAAAGGACATGTAGAATATACCATGCAAAAAAATGAATGACCTGTAGCATGAGAAAATGAAGTAGAAGAAGAAGAAAGTTCAGAATGATTGCAAGTCATCATGACATCGACAATGATGATAATGACGTACATATGGTTTCTATGGTAACCATGAATCCATGATCTTAATGAATAAGGAAGAAAACGGGAAAGGGAAGAAATTGAAAATGACATTAATTAATCTCTTGATTGGCTCACATCTGGTAATCAGTTTCTCTGCTGTGGAGTTTAGTAGACGTCACACGGGCATCATCGTGATGTCGTCACGTCGGACGGATGGTGAAATTATGAGAGTCTGACTGTTGGTTGCTGTGGGGAGACCTCATACAATCATCCTTCTTTTATCTCTATTCAGCAATATTTGACCGCACCTACTCCTCCTCTTAAATATGGCTATATTTGATAGTGTTATTTAGGAAGCTATAGGGTACATGTGAGGTGATGAAATCAGTAAGAGTAAATTAGTCTTTGGGGATAAATCAGAGGAAGAGGTAGAAGAAGAAGAAGAAGAAGAAGAAGAAGAAGAAGAAGAAGAGGAGGAGGAAGAAGATGAAGACTTACGTGACTTACGCAAAGTCATTAATCGGAAGCATACACTCAACCGCATTTTTTTTTTTTTTTTTTGGGGGGGGGGGGGGGGTTCGTTCTTCCGTAGGTTCATAATTCCGAAGGTTCGTAATTCCAAAACACAAATTTCCCATAAGTTCGTAATTCCGAAAATGCAATAGAGCCCTACATAACTTTACGGAACATTCGGTAATATGAACTTTTCATTTTTTTTCATTTTCGGAATTATGAACTCTATATCGGAATTACAAACCGTCGGAGTAACGAACCTTCGAAAAAACGACATATATTACCGCATATCCTCTGCCCGTTGATCGCCCCCCCCCCCCCCCCCCGTATAGCTTATTAACCTTTAATTAAGGAGGTAAACCGGACAATATTCTCGGTTAGTATGATTAGTTAGCTAGTTTCAAAAGGCTTGTTTCTTCAATAGAAAACGCGTTAATTTTGTCGCTTGTTTGTAAGGCTTCTGAAATTCATGGTCAGTTAAAAATTGATTAGTATTAACAACAAGGTTTGTAAGGAAGAACGCTAGTGTCCCATGAACTTTAACTTTTATCACTATCAGGATGTCATGATTGCTGAAGAGACATCAAAATCAAAATCAACGGAAAATTAGTTGAAGTTCTTGGTAAAAACGTGTTTTACGCCGAGTACTTCGCAAACGCAAGCCATTTTTTCCCCGTGGGTGTGTGTGAGTGTGCGTGTGTGTGTGTGTGTGTTGTTGTAGTTTGCGAGTTTGATGAGTTAAAGCACAAGATAAGATGAGATTAACAATGAGAAATTAGAATAATATGATGAGTTAGCAAACATTCCCGCCATTGCTATTGCCCCTTCGTCATTTTTATTTCTATTTTCTTTTACAGCAGTGGTATATTAGAAAATACATTAGTGTGAAACAATACTGGATGTTAATATATTGAAGTCATCCCCATACAAATTATGACCATAAATTTTTGCAATGACAAATATCTTCAAGTATGTAAGTCAGCTACAGCGAGCATAAACCCTGTATGACATCGAAAAGTTCCGTTGTTGGGAAGTTGGAAATTACCAGTGGTTTGTAAAGAATTCGAGAGAAGTTGAGGACACCCAATACCAGGAAGTTTGGTTCCATGAAGTTTATGTCAATGACCATGATGACCGGAACTGCGGAAGGGGACGTGGATCAATGTTTTTATTATCATTATTTTATCATCATTATCATTATTATAATTATCAATATTGTTATTGTTGTTGTTATTATTTTTCTTCTTTTTAATTAATTGTTATCAGTATTTTTACCATCATTTCTATGGTTTCCATGGTTTCCATTGATATGATTGTTGTTTTTCTACTCATTCTATTTCCTCATTTCTTTAAGGTCAATAATACACCATTGTTTGTTATAACAATGCTTTATTAAATAATCTTTTTTTTTTCAAACTGAACAAAATTTTTCTGTTTGATCTTGTATATTTTCAATTCCTACTTTGTATCATGCTTGACGAATAAAATAACATGAAAATTGGAACCCTGTTCCTTTTCTGTTATATTTCAGTGGTAGAGAGGTAGTGGTGTAGAAACAATATAAACAGGAGATAAGTGATCGATTAGGCAGCTGTAGGAACTGTTCAATTTCACCTCATAAGCTGTCCAAACACCCAATCAATTTAATGTACCCCTACATGCAATGTGTTGTGTATGCCATGTATGCCTGTGTTTCCATGCTTTCGAAAGAAAATTGCAATTCATAATTGTACAAAATACTACGAAATAGTGTAAAGACAATCTACTTATAAAAATGAAGATCGTATTGAACAATAATTACAAAAGAAATAACTTACGTAAAATGAAGTTGAACGACTTTTCTTCTCCTTCTTGTTCTTCTTGTTCAAGTTGTTGTTGTTGTTGTTGTTGTTCTTCTTTTTCTTCTTCTTCTTCTTTTTCTTGTTGTTCTTCTTGTTGTTGTTCATGTTGTTCTTGTTGTTGTTCTTGTTGTTGTTCTTGTTGTTATTTTCTTCTTCTTCTTCTTCATCTTCTTCCACTTCTTCTTCTTCTTCTTCTTCTTCGTCTTCTTCTTCTTCTTCGTCTTCTTCTTCTTCTTCTTCTTCTTCTTTCTTTCTTTCTTCTTCTTCTTCTTCTTCATCTACTTCTTCTTCTTCTTCTTCGTCTTCTTCTTCTTCGTGTTCTTCTTTAGTCCTCCGTCACCCCCTTGTTCTATCTTCTATCTTACATGAAGTATCTCGAATACTCGTGATGTTAGGTGTCAATATCTTTTGATTGGAGTATTCCGTCTTGTCACACGTAATGAGATTATCCTCTTCCTCTAATAGCTCGGCTATTGAGGAATTAAATTAATAATCCTCTATCAGAATTAATCCTCACCGATTAAATTCATCAGGGAATAATTGTCGGTAGCGGATATATCTCTCAAGAAGGGATTTGGATCATTGACGAGTCACACCTTGGATTAAAGCGGTAACAAACACCGCCATTCTATAAAGGAATATACTTTTACAACTACACTGTAGTTAATTAGTTGGGGGATATGATTCAATATCGCACAATGACAGGCTTTTTATTAAGGAATTGATAATGGTACAATGCAGGGTTTGTATATTACAGTGCAATGAGCTGGATGCTTAAAGGCCAAGTCCACCCTAACGAAAAGTTGATTTGAATAAATAGAGAAAAATCCAACAAGCATAACACTGAAAATTTCATCAAAATAGGATGTAAAATAAGAAAGTTATGGTATTTTAATGTTTCGCTTAATTTCGCAAAACAGTTGTATGCACATCCTGCTCAGTATGCAAATGAGGGACCAGTGACGTCACCCACTCACTATTTCTTTTGTATTTTATTACATGAAATACGAAATATTTTATTTTTTCCTTGTTATAATGTGAAACAAGGTTTGATTCCTCTCTGAACATGTGTAATTTCCATTGTTGCAACCTATACACAATTCAATGAGAGCTTCCTAATTGTGAAATCTGCAGAAATATTCTATATTTCACATAATAAAATACAAAAGAAATAGTGAGTGGGTGACGTCACTGGTCCCTCATTTGCATACTGAGCAGGATGTGCATACAACTGTTTTGCGAAATTAAGCGAAACTTTAAAATACCATAACTTTCTTATTTTACATCCTATTTTGATGAAATTTTCAGTGTTATGCTTGTTGGATTTTTCTCTATTTATTCAAATCAACTTTTCGTTAGGGTGGACTTGGGAAGCATGATTAGATTCCTTCCAACAGCACGTTTCAAATTTTGGTACTTGTAGGCTTAAGTAAAGTTAATTTCATGACAATGATATAGAAGCTTAAAATATCATTGATAGTAAAATATCAACATCCACAACCACAACAAAACAATATTATTATTATTATTATTATTAGTAGTAGTAGTAGTAGTAGTAGTAGTAGTAGTAGTAGTATAGTAGTAGTAGTAGTAGTAGTATAGTAGTAGTAGTAGTAGTAGTAGTAGCAGTGGTATAGTAGTAGTAGTTGAGTAGTAGTAATATAGTATAGTGGTAGTAGTAGTAGTAGTAGTAGTAGTAGTAGTAGTAGTAGTAGTAGTAGAAGTAGTAGTAGTTTAGTAGTAGTAGTAGTAGTAGTAGTAGTAGTTGTTGTTGTTGATGTAGTAGAAGTAGTATTAGTATTAGTAGTAGTAGTAGTAGTAGTAGTAGTAGTAGTAGTATAATAGTAGTATAGTAGTTGTAGTAGTTGTCGTAATAGTATCAGTAGTAGTAGTAGTATAGTAGAAGTGGAAGTAGTAGTAGTAATAGTATAGTAATAGTAGTTATAGTAGTAGTAGTAGTAGTAGTAGTAGTAGTAGTAGAGTAAGAGTAGAAGTAGTAGTAGGTAGTAATGACAATAATAATAACTAGAATTTAATTCGTCATGAGGACGAATTAGGTGATCTGTCTTTCAATTTGTACGATCATGATTGTAATCAGGATGATCATAATAATGGGGAAATGGTAAACTGAAGATAGGATGTCAAGAATACCATGAATGGAGATGTTTCGTGAGGTCAGGAATGTAGCAAAATGTGTAACGGTCATTGTAAAATGTTTATGGTGATGATGATAATGGTGATTATGATGATTATAATGATAGAATGATGATGATGATGATATAATAATACCGATGATGATCATGATGGTGATGATAATAATGATGATGATACAGGATACTTGGGAGATTAACCATATAGCTCTAATACAGGACAGGAAATCACAATTTCCGTAGGGTTGTACACAAACTACTGTACACTACTTTCTAATAGACATAATACGGAAAATATGGCAGTTTATTACATGATTTGTGATTGTTTATGTTACAATAGTCGAAGAGGATGGTAAAATGACAGGCAAAAAAAAGCAAAAAAAAAAAAAATTGTTATGGACCCGCCGGGGATCGAACCTGGGTCACCTGCATGGGAGGCAAGTGCTTTGACCAATAGACCAAAATATTTCCCATAGAGATAACACGTAAACGAAAAACGGGATTCTCAAATCCCATTTGGTAGTTCAAAATTGGGCATGATCCCGACATCTGATCAAAAATTGGAGGGCTTACTAATAAAAGCTTATAGTCTCAGCTACAACATATTAAAATCTGGAAGGAAATAGACCAAAAATAACTGAGATACTGCTCAGAGAACGATGTCATGTAGATTCATGATTCGAAAAAAAATCATCTTCCATAGACATAACACGCAAAAAGGGGAAATTCTGACATGTCGTTTTTAATTGAAAATTTCAATATGATTACGTCATCAAAATGGAAAATGGCGGTTACTGATCTTGTAGAGAATTGTCTCAGCTATAACATATCAAAATCTGGGCGAAAAACGACCAATAATTACGAATCTAGAGCCAAATTTGCATAAATGTGATGACGTCAAAACATGAAAAATGGAAATTTTGAATTCTGGCGCCATTTTGATGACGTCATAAAGTTTATAAGGGTCAAATGATACATGAAATGAAATCTATGATTCATACCCTACCTGATGATGAAAAAAAATTGGGGGGTTTGTGGACTATTTAAAGAGCTAGAGTTAATTTTGTAGAGGCATGTTTTTGCACGTTTTTACATTATTTTCGCCGTAGATGCGCGCACGGATTTTGAAGTTTGACGCGCCCGTACGACCTTATTATTGATTGAAATTGATTCCAAGTTCATGGAAATGATGAAGAAAAGTGTCAGAATTGCAAATCAATCGAAAAAACAGCGTTTTAACGTTATTTACGACTTGCGCGCGCGTTTTACGCGCGCGCGGACGCTTACGCACGAACATTTTTGAAATGCTGAAAATGACCTGAAACGTGTGCAGACTTGATCCTACTTGATTTTGAGCATTTTTAAATTTTGACGCGCGCGTACACGCACGTCCTGACCTCTAGATGACCTGTGAGGACATGACTTGATGACCCGTCATGTGAAGTTTATGTGATGTGAATATGGTTGATTTTGGATGATCGATTATGAAGATATAATCGATCTTGAAAATTTACAAAATGGCGTCTTGATGACGTCACGATGACCTGATGACCTCCAAAAGCTTAATGGATCATGTCCATGATTGACCTCATACATGACATGAAACTCGATGATAGTGACCTGGCCGATTTTGAGATATGGTGGCCACAAGAATTTGTTATAAAAAGAAGAAATAAATAAAAAGAAGAAAAATCTTGACAAAACTAAAAGGTGATCTGTCGATACCGACAGATCACCTAATAATAATAATAATAGAGATTTATAACGCGCCATCTATCTGGGTAACCTATTCCGAGGCGCGGAAGTACTACTATGAAGATTTTAAACGCATTTTAAACCCCTTACGGGAATTGCTTTCTACGTCTGCTAAGAAAATATATTGCATTATTCAAATATCTTTCTTAATGATTTGCAATATTTTTTAGATTGTATATCTTTTTAGATACATTTGCTGTACACAATAATTATCTTCGCTCGACCAAAATATCAATTTCTTGATTTGACGGTCGACTTATCACTATTTCAACAAAGTGTGTAAATACGCAATTGAATGGTTTTAACAGAAATATGGAGCCATGAAAATGCTTAAAAAGATCAAGAGAGGGAGAAGCTTATTGGAAACACTACATTTTCAAGGAGAGTTCTCCCCCTTCCCTCTTTCCACCGTTACCTAGTGTTAATAGAGATCTGCAATACTTCTATTTTTCGTTAGGGTATCCGAATTCATATGCGAGGGGACGGAGTGTAGCGACCGAGCAATATTTTTCCCCATTTTTGAATAGTGAAACTTTGCATTCTAGAGCACTCCAGAGCCTTAACAGCGTCTTGTAGCCTTTACTCATTCGATTCCCCCATAAAATTTCCAAGGGAGACATGTCCCCCGTCCCTGGTCACCAAAATAACAATGGTCCAACAAGGTTTTATGTTCCCTGGTTACTGACAAAGAACTCGCGACTGCCTTGATGTAGTATCAAACTGCAAGTGTAGTTTTATTCATCTAACAACTTACATATATACACAGTGTATCCACAGGGTAGTTACATAATATACAGCTGGAATGTATTAGTAGGTGTGGTTGGATGGAGCAAGGATTAGTGAGATAGGAAACAGGCAAAGAGATTAGGGTAGGAGATTGAAAACAAACAAGGCAGAGTGTGGGAACAGAATGAGATGAAATGCTCAGGACAAAATAAAAGGCTCTGTCTCTCGAATAACGTGATTTTGTAAAATTCAGCTCATGAGGGCAGTATTCCATGTATGCTCCGCGATTGCTTAACTACTTTTTAAAATGTATATCTTCGTACGATGTCATTTTAATCTTGCGGATTCATAGACAAAAATTAAGAAACGAAGGTTGGAAATAAAACACCCTGTCTATTAAAAGAAACTTAAAACATCCGTATTACTGATTAAGGTTAATAAAGCTAATATATGGGATGAAACTCTCTTAGTAAAATGCAAATTGCACATCACATGACATTTTACAAAGTACTCATCTATAAATACACAATTTACAAGTGATTCTTTCAAATCAAATTTATTACAAATCCATTGCGACTTACACCACCACACACGAACATAGATACCATATTTTAAAGCACGTACAATATATTTTTGTTTTGAACGAATTAGTTTATGAAAAAAGAAAATGAAATGTATACGATTTATTAACGTAAGTTACATTAAATAATCCACTGTTAATCTTATGGATATTTATCTTGGTTATAAGAGAATACAATGTATACACTGTTTATTCTAAATATAGGAACGGGTATATATACGAGATGAAATAATTCAATAATTATGATGCATGTATATTTGACAATTAGTCCTTACAAAATAGACGATTCCATTAAATAATACACATTCTGACATGAAATCATAACATATATGCTATTAACTATTTCATTGAAATTCAGTTCATAAAATAAGTAATGAAACTACTTTGAACATGAATCTTGATTTGAATTCTTCTTCTCAAGTTCGAAAGAGACAAATAACCTGATTCGGGATGATTTTTAAGGGAGATTCTTAAAGAGGTCAAAAGCAATCATTGGAAGATTACACAAATATCAAGAGAGGCTGAATATTTGAACAAATGTGATTACTTGGTCAATTATACATGTATATGGTTTCCTTTCATATATATATATATATATATATACAGCAATGGAAAAAAAAATATTAGACCGTGCCTTCTGTTTTCGTGTTTTTTGTGGTAAGAAGGAAATAAAATATAAAAGCAAGGTATAATTGCTGGAATTTGGTATTCATTCAATGAAATACAAAGACAAATAATTTTTATGATTTTATTTGCATATTATAGTACCCTTATTACAGAAGCTTGGTCTAATAATTTTGTCCAGGACTGTATATATATCACTATAATCAAAACAGAAACATTACTTCAAACAAAAACATTGTTTAGGAGTTCTTGTTATGCTTAGAATTTCACCCAAAAGGTCTCCCGTCTATTTTACAATATGCTTTAATTTAGTTTGAAATCAAATGCATATACTCATTACTTTCTTATGTCATATACGAGGTAGCAGTAGACAAAAAATAATGTAATCATGTTAATTCTCTTCCCTGACATCAAAGGGCAACTACAATTACCAACTGTTTATTTTATAGTAACTTGCTTGGGAAATTGGACAGATGCTTCTAATATGTTCAAACATCTGATGAAAAGAATTTTACTATTGGAGATATTTGTTTGAAATGAGCTTTATCATGTAAAAATCATTGATTTTGATACATGCAAATTGTAACCCATTCTTGCTTTGTTTTATTTTGTACTTTCTGTTTCACTATCAATTTTTCATTACTTCTGTTAACAATTTTATCTCATTTATAGTTTTAAAATATATGAAATCTGCCAAAGGCAATTTATACATCAGTGTTTGAAAGCACATAAAAAAATAAAATAAAACATGTAAATGACATTTTGGCACTTGATTGATAAGACAGCATTACACAATGATTACTACGTCACTATTGAAAGACTACTTGCTTGGTAATAATAAAACAGAAAGTATAATACTCAGCAATTCTAGGAATGAAGAATTCATTTTCATATGATCACAAAACTTTTGTCCTGTGAGTTCAAGGCTGTCAAGCAACAGTGTGTTTGTATATTCGCTCTCAAAATCACATCCCCAATAGCTGGTATCGTACCATACTACCAGATTTGCTGAGTACATGCAAGATGCTTCAATTTAAATTTATTCTCTATCAAACTCTTTCATAGCATGTAATCAATAACTCTTTGTTGAATTTAAAATCCCTCTTACTTGAACAAAACTTGATCAATTTTCACCAAAAGGTTGTGTTTGAGCATTAGTGCTGTTATTGCATATTGAAATAAAGAGTTAATAATATTTAATAACTATTGAGTAAGAAGAAGAAAGTGGAAGAAAGTGGAGAAAAGTTGAGAGGAGAAGAAAAGGAAAGGCGAGATAGAAATTCAGAGAGTCTATCTCGCCTTTCCTTTTCTTCTCCTCTCAACTTTTCTCCACTTTCTTCTTCTTACTCAATAGTCCTTTTCAGGACTAACCACATGGTGAACCATAAACCTTCTCGACGTTATCAGTACCACCATGCAAACCTCTACCTTCAAAGATCATCTAAACTGGAGTGATTGTAATATCGTCTGTTTGGAGCCAAAAGGGCTCATATACTCACATACTTTAACACAGAGTTTCTGGCTCTAAACAGACAATATGGAATATTTTTGGAATCAACTTAATCAGATTAATATAAAATATTCTGAAGAGGAGCACTACACAGATATGAGTATATGGTCACAACACACTGGTGCCAAAAAGTAGCTTGTCTCAGGTGAATGATAGTTAAATTTTCAATTTGACAGTACAAGGTTCACAATTATTTCTATATCTAACAGTACTCATCATTCCTTTTTAAGCAGTTAGTATGCTGACTTAAAAATACATGTATATGGTTTAAATTAAATGGATTACAAAAATGTTCTCACTTAGTAACTTTGGAGTAGACATGATCTTATCTTTACAACAAGCATGACATTTATATTTATACAGAATAAAAAATACAGGGAAAAAAAAAGGTTACATACCACAGCACATTAGTGCATTTAACACACAATTACATTACATAATAATTAGAAGATATATAAACAGTTATGCAGTACACATAATAAATCATGATGTATATTTGTACAAATAAGCAAATATTCACAATCATACGTTGACAATAATATACTCTGTATATTTCAGGTATTATTTACAACTCATTGCACATATTCAAAAATCACTTTTTAAATGCATGTACATGTATTTGCATTAAGTTTTGACAAGTTTAAAGCAGCACACTTTCAAGCCCGTATTTAATACTTGCAAGAACCCATACTATAGTCAAATCTAAAATGATTTTAGTCCAGGTAAGGTACGCTATCTTCCTCCAAAAATAACATTAAGTACAGCCTATGCAATCAACTATATTATTACCTATACAGGGCATTTTAGCTGCAAAATAAAAAGACGTATTTTGAACGCTATACTCCGAACCCGTAACAGGAGCGGGCAATATTTGCCATATTTCCCTCTTCCAGGTTTCCCCCATAGACCACTGTACTAAACAAGAGGGCATCATTTTGCCATTTCCACCCTTTTGTGTCAGTGCGCTTTTCATCAAAGTGCATACGCGCAGTATTGTGTACGCATACACGGTAACAATTTCGTCACAACTGCTTGGCCCAGATTACATACCTGTATGAATAACCTGAAATCAGATGGACTGACAGGCAAACAGACATGTCTTTAATTGCTACAAAATAGGCATATACATGATATAGGTAATAATAATAATATTGACTGGCTCTACTTTCAGTGAATATTGAAAATATTGCCCTTGAAAGAACTATATTGCCCTCGTCTTCGACTCGGGGCAATAAGATTCCGTTGCAGGCAATATATTCTGATATCCCCCCTCAAGACCAGTCAATATTATATAAATCTTCTACAAATTGGCAATAGCTATATTTCCTGCCCATAACTGGCCAACCTGTGATATAGATCCTTTCTACTGTTGTAATTAATACATTTATCTCTTGAGTAGATAGAGCAAGTCCAATAATGTCCAAGGAGGAACCTTCCACACATGGTTTATAGATCTTTTAATTCACTATTAACCAGTGCCCCGTTTCATAAAACTTGTTATAACTGCCACATTTTTATGACAAATTTGCTCTCAGCCAATCAGATGCAAGGATTTCAGTAGCTTATAACAACTATCATAACTTGTTATTGATAACAAGTTTTGTGAAACAGGGCCTTGATACTAGCACAATGAAGCCTCATTCACACATCTGCTATTCATGTTCACATAAAGTGGTATATTCTTGCTGAGCATTGGGTGGTTTTGAGGCGATTTACTGAATGAGATTTTACAATGGATTTTCTGACTAAGCAATCATATTCTATTCAAATCTACTGATCATGTAAACCATGTTAGTTTACCAGTACTAGCATCAATACATTGCATACATGATCATTGATTAAAGAAATTCATCAGTGACATGATCTAAAGTGGCATTAAACTGGCAGAACTTAAACAGCGCCATCTTACAGTGATTGCTAAATTAAGATTATAATTTGAAAATTAATTGCATTCTATTTTGAATTTTGACAAACAGCTTGTTTGAATAATAGGTAAACTTTATATTTCAAACTATTATTTTTGACTTGGCATTGTGGAAAAGTGTGTGCAGGTACATTCCAAGCTTTTAAAACTAGAATGGGGCATGACGGGAAAATGAGAGGCACATACACTTACATGTATCAAATCCTGTTGAAAGATGGTTCTATTTAGGAGCTCCAGTTTACTGTCACTTTAATACTGTCTTCTTAGATCAGTCTTGGTTTGGTCCAGAGAGTGGGCATGATTTTTACTTTTCTTCAAAATATATTTTCTTGTTATATTCTTCATATTATGGGTACATGTGTATCAAATACGAGAATACTAATTTCTTTCTCATTGATCATAATCATTGATCATAATCCAACAACATCAAGAATTAACTGAGCACCTATTTATTTCAATCTAAATAGAAATAGATATGTAATGTGAATTTCTTAAAGCCTGATTCAGATTTCTTCAAATAAATAATTCCTTTTGTGGTTTCTTTGAATATATAATGTGCAAGACGACTGTTTCTCCACTCAACGAGTAAGTATATGTGCAATCACATTTGAGCTGTATGTGTTCAAGAGTTACAAATTCATTGTCAAGTACTCAACCAATCGATCAATTAATTTTCTATTAATAATTTGGTGACTTCATTGAGACCAAGGGTCCCTGCATTACCCTGATCAACCTTGACATTACATGTATCTCCTAGATACTCCTGTACCCTCTGCAATAACTAAATTTTACGTTCGGATGCATCATAAAACTATGTATGAATATCTTGAACCAGCCTGATGAATATAATGATAAATAGCTATATATATGCTACATGTGCTATCTTTCCCAGATGGCAAAAGAGATAAAAGAAGAAATGAGGAGGTTAAAGAAATAAATCACCAGACAGTAAAAATATTAAATATCAAGGTCCATGCCCTCTTTGTTGGTCAGGAGCTACATTCAGAAATTGTCTGTTGAGAGCCAGAAGGACGTTAACTTTGTGTTAAGGGTATATTAGTTAACGCCCTTCTAGATCTCGGCGGATGAAATATTGTTCACACATCCTTTAAAGAAAGTAGACACAGGAGTGTTTGAATACAGGGGTACCTATGATGCAATATGGTTAGATACTGGAAAGGGTCAGTAGCAGTTATACACTCAGGCTAAGCCTTGACCATAGTGTTAGTTTTGTAGAAATGAAACACAGTAGATGGGTCAATAATGGTCCGATACTTAAGCCAAGCCATGACCATAAGCGTAGTTCTGCAAGAATATAGCTGGTAGATTAGAAAGGTCAGTAATGGTCAGATGATTAAGCCAAGCCATTACCACAGACATCGTTCTGCAGGTAGATTAGAATTGTCAGTAATGGTCAGATAACTAGGCCAAGCTTTGACCATAAGCATAGTTCTGCAGGATGGTAGCTGGTAGATTAGACGTGTCGATAGTGACATTTGAATGGCCATGAGGTAATTGTCATCTGACTCTGCTAGTGCCAACCTCCTCCCCAGTAAGTTTAATAATGCACAGGTTGCACACCAGCTCTTTCTCTGTCTGAGCGGCTGGAGCTGAGGTAGAAAATAAAAATAAAAATATAGAATGTTCAGAAATAATAATCTTAGCAATGATAAAACATACACACTTCAAGAAACATCTCAAAACACATATTTTCCATCAATATCTCCTTATCAGCATTCATCTTTCAAATGTAATTATTGTTTTTGATGTTACTAATTATTATACTTTTTTTTTGGTTTTTTGGTTTGGATATTTTAAATCTTTTGTTTCTGGATGTAAAGCACTTTGTATCTTTAAGAAAAGGCACCAGAGAAATTTATATTTAGAAAGTATATTATTATTATGATTATTATAGTTGGAATTTAAGCAGCTATTCTTGAGGATACAAAGCACTGGAAACTAATAATCTGTTGTGTTGGATTGATTTGATATTAGTAGAACACATATTCTCTCAGTTATCCAGTGCTTAGTTTTCAACAGGCTAATTTGACGAGTGTTGGACATTAATCGCTGAGCATAAGTTGACAGAGCATGTTATACAACCAATGTGAAAAGCATATTAAAGTCTTTCATACCTGTTGCCCCTAGAGCAGACCTTGGTAGCTTTTTAGAACAACATTTAGGACAGAAGTCTCTACCACAGTATCTACAGTATCTCTGAAATATAAACAGGAAATTGGGTCAACATCTAAAGATATGTACAACCGGTTTCAACCGGTTTCAGCCACTGCCACAATGGCAGTGGCCAATGACGTGGATCTTACAAGTGCTAAACACCAGGAAACAGTCATGTGATGACCCAAAATGATAAACTGCTACAATTCTATAATAAACATATTTTTTTTAAATCCTATAAAAGATAATGACTCTAGTATCCTATATCAATTATTGTCAATTATCATTAATAACAAGTTTTATGAAACAGGTCTTATCACCAATGAACCCACTTTAAAATGAAAACCATCTCAATTGTACTGTATCTCAATAGCACGATTGAAATAAAAAGAGGCTATGATGTGGGGATTAAACTCCATTCTCTTCTGTATACGTGTTCAGCACATCTCATTAATAATAATAATAATAAGGAATATTTAGAAGCTCTAAACAGAAAGTACCATAATAGCACTTACAAAATTACAGATTTGAAAAGAAAAGAAAACAGCAACAGCAAAAAGACTTTAAAAAAAAGTAGGAGATTACATTACAACATTATATTACTGGGGAAAGAGATATGTTTTTATGGATCTAATTATATTCTGCCATAGGGGAATACGCGAGATGGTTGACGCTACATACATGTGTGGGAATAAGGCCCTAATGGGAGTCGTCAGTATGATGTGGAATCACAGTATGGATCCATTTATCTTGTAGAAATAGACAACTATTGAACAAACATTAACTTGGAATCTATCATGAGAAGACTACAAAGGAGTCCTAACAATAAAGGAAAAACAAAGCTAATATAATGCAGCCATGTGTTCCTATTTTCACTTCTTTCCTTAATTCACTATTAAAGACATACCAGGGCTACTTTTAAAGGGAAAGTCCACCCTGGTATTAAATTGATTTGAATAAAATAAGAAAAATGAGAAAACAGATTAGTGAAAGTTTGAGCAATGCTCCAATAAGAAACTAGAAATGTCCAATTGCCGCGCAATGCGAATGTATTCCCCGGCACTGGCAGCGATTCGAAGGAGGGAAAAAGAACCTCCCCCCTCCCCTCCCTCAAACAAAAGGATGACGTAGAGATTGCCGCCAGTGGCCAGGACTATTGTCAACACTAGGAGCAGCATCACCAAAACAATGTGTGTAGATTAGAGTATAATGCATCTCTGTAGAAAATTCGAAAGAAATCTGTCAAGAAATGTGACCTCAGAGCGCACACAAGATATCCACTAAAATATGACCTTTGACCCTATGAAAGACGGAACATTAGGGGCAGCATCACCAAATACTGTAGATATCTAGAGTAATCTATGATGGACCTCCATACAAAATCTGAAAGAAATCAGTCAACAAATGTGTCCTCCAGAATGAATGCAACCAAAATATGACATTTGACCCTATAAAAAGCGGAACACTGGGGGCAGCATCAGCAAACACTAAAGATGTGTAGATTTCACTAAGACACACCTCCATATAAAATTTGAAAGAAATCCGTCACGAAATGTGGGAGTTAGAGTGCACAAAAGACATATGACCTTTGACCGTATTAAGGACGGAACAATGAGGGCAGCATCACCAAAAATTAAAGATGTGTAGATTATACCAATTTACATCTCCATGGAAAATTTGAAAGAAATCCATCAAGAAATGTGGCCTACAGAGTGCACTCACACCATTCTCCAAAGTATGACCTTTGACCCTATAAAAGACAGGACACTGGTGGCAGCACCACCAAAAACTATAGGTTTTTAGATTATACTAGAGACACCTTCATGCAAAATTTGAACGAAATCTGTCAAGAAATGCAGAAGTAAAAGAATGTATTTTGTTACTAAACAAATGAACAAGTAGTGATTACCAATACTTAAGATTTCATTTCATAAGCTTATCATTCTCTTCAGCACTACTATGCAGAAGTTCCACATTATGCAGAACAGGCCACTAATATAATATTATATAGAAAACAAAATAAGATTTAGGTACCTATTCACATGTTAATCTTACCCTTCTCTTCAGCACTGATGTGAATAGGGTCCCACATAAGTAACACATGCCACTCTCAAACTTCTTTGGTGGATGATGTTGTTGTGGTTGTTGTTGTTGTTGGATAGGTGCTGGTCCAGCTGGCCCACTAGATGCTGGTACTACTATTTGCGTTCCTCTAAATCTTTTCTCTTCTTCATCATCTGTATCTCCATTCCCGTTCATCTAAAAGATTTTTAAAAAATAACAACAGCAAACAACATGAACAACAACCCACATGAATAGTAGCATCAATATCCCGTTCTTTTACAGGCCATATTACATGGCATAAAACAAAATCTCTAATTGGTTAAAAATGCTTTTGAAATCATTTTCCCAGCATTAGCCGAGCTTCCATAACCCCAAAAAGGCGGGGTTATTTTGGTGTTCTCTAATTGTTTAAAATGCTTTTGAAATCATTTTCCCAGCATTAGCCGAGCTTCCATAACCCCAAAAAGGCGGGGTTATTTTGGTGTTCTCTTAGCCAGGGGGTTATGGATTCCATACCCCCTGGCATCTCGGCCATGGAGCGACAAAAAATTCTGCAACTTGGCACACAGATAGTGTCTTACATGTATAAAGTATAAGCCTGTAAAGTTTCATATCTATATTTCTAATGTTTTTTTTTTAAATTATTGCTAGTAGATTATTAACACTGTATTTGCGATTTGACAATTCTGCATTGTGTACAATACATAAGGAGAAATGACCTTTTTCGACACTGCGTGGTACCTGTTGGCCAAAATTGTTAAAATTTGGTATCAAAAGTTTCATAAATCTCTAGGCGAAAGAAAAAAAAAATTAATAAATCCTTGAACACATTGCAGCATGCTTCCAGGGGCGGGGTGGATTCTGCCTCCCCCTCCCTCTGCCCTTTTAGGGTTATTAAGGTGCTCAAGCATTCAAAAATTTTCTTCCTAACTGGACTTATTTACTTCACGAGTCAAAAGAGGAAAATATGATGTCTTGCTACATACACATACATGTTGTGCTTGACTGACATGTCTCACAAAATACATTCTTACCGTATACCTTAATGTCACAATTGATAATGAGGCAATATGACCATATACAGTGTGTACCTTAATATAACTATTGATAATGAGGCAATTCTTACAGTATACCTTAATGTAACAATTGATAATGAGGCAATATGACCGTATACAGTGTGTACCTTAATATAACTATTGATAATGAGGCAATTCTTACAGTATACCTTAATGTAACAATTGATAATGAGGCAATCCTGACTGTATACCTTAATGTAACAATTGATAATGAGGCAATATGACTGTATACCTTAATGTAACAATTGATAATGAGGCAATTCTTACCGTACACCTTAATGTAACAATTGATAATGAGGCAATACTTACCGTACACCTTAATGTAACAATTGATAATGAGGCAATATGACCAGTTGGTATTGAGACTGTCTAACAAACAATCAGAGATTGTAATCAAGGGTCAAAAAGATGTTATTGAATCACCAATAACTTACAAAACTCAATTTAACTCGACATTATGCTATCCATCTATTGTATTATTTCACCAAATTAATATACCAATCTAAACAGAACAAGTCCTGGTAACCAAAAAAAGTGTTTATTAAATCTCTGGACACACAACAAACTAACTGCTTCCCATTGTACCACAACTAGGCATAGTATAATGGAAACTAAATACAGAAGAACAGCACCATATGAAAGTAAAATAAACATTTTAGATAGCATGCACAAAAAAATCTTTCATTAAACAACTTGTGTACAGGTATCCAGTGATTACAGTGTTAGGTGAAAAATAATTTGTGAGCTTTCTCATTCCTTTTTTGTCAGTTTGGAAGAACATCATAGTAGAACCATTCCCTGAAAATGATTGCTCTTTAAATGTTATTATATTCGAAATATGACTAGAAATAGCTGAAATATTCGGGTCCAACATTCATGCCACTATAGAGAGTGTAGCCCCATATACCCATTTCTGAGTGCAGTACATGTGCTTTTCAGCGAGATTGGGTCAATTTCTTATCTATTTTGATGATTCCAAAACAACACAGTGCTCATCTATTACTTGAACTTACATCTTCAGATAGCGGATGCGAAGACACAATGCCATCCTCCTGTAAACGAGAGTCACTGAGGTCCTGTAAAATGAAAATGGAATATAAGCAGAGTTTTGAATTTCATTTTTCAAGAAATGTGGTAGAACTTATCATGGTGGTATACAGTGTGGTTATATAAAAAGGAAACCCATATTCAAAGCCCCAATATCTTAAAAAACCAAGTGAAATTGCTGAAATGTATTATAATGGTATGAAACTGATGGTGTCTTCTTGACAGGCTGCTCACCAACATGCGATCATGGATGATTGAGCACTGGTCATTTAAAAATAATCCTCTTTGCCCTAGTTTTTAGGCTGAATGGTGTTGATGAGCAACTTCCATTTATTTGTGAGTGCATTCAACTGGATTGGAGACCATTCAACCAACCTTGGGTTGACCATCGATTTCACTCAAAACTTGATCTGAGGCAAATTTGACATGAATCTGGAAAAACATCAAATTTGTCCATGATCGGATTTTATTGATTAAGATGTCAAATTAAAGGAAATATGATCATAGGCTACAATGCGAGGTATCTCTGATTAAATTCTGAAGTACTGATTGTAACAATATTTATGGTTGAATCTGGGTTTGCTTTTTACTGACACACACTGTATAATCAAAATATATGATGCAATAAAGACACTGCACATACCAACAGCACATAGCATCAGCACCAATCAAAATAAGATTTAGACAATCATGTCTCACCAGCATTATATTAGGCTGGCACTGTTTATGGTCAACCAATGACACTATAGAAATGTCAATTTTCATTGTCTTACAATGAATGGGTACATTGATTTTAATGAGCTCCGTAGATAAACATGTATTTCAATATTTTCTGGCAAGGTCAGGTTAACAGATCTAATTATTTTCCTGAGCATGTTATGTCACCTTTCTCTAATGTAAGTGCTAATGTAACATTCACACATTTGAGTGTTCCACTTAACTTTTTTTGCTTATGTATGTTTGAGTTGTTTTTTTTGTTTTTTTTTTGAGGGGGGGGGGGGTTATATTATACAAACCTTTGTTACTTGAGTTTTTATTTTCTGAATTAATAAAAAGATGTTTGACATCATCTGAGGAGCAGCCAACCAATGAAACTGGCCTATTTGAGACTCTGCTCACAGGGAATGCTGGCATGACCAGCTGTGAAATAAATATCTGCTAATACGTGACATGGCCAGTGCTTACAACTTCAAAATATAAATGATCCTTTGTCCTTAAAGCTCATGGACAGTTTTGGTAGCAAAAAGGAAATTGGAAAGAAATGTGTTCAGTATAGTCTCATGTTGTTCTCCTTGTTTGTACGAGATCATGTGGTAATCCATCAATGATTTCCAATTAATTTTAGTGTAAATATCTGTAAGGAACGCTAGATCATGGTAAGATACTGCCCTACGCTAGGACCTTTCCACCCCGTTGGCTCCCCACGCAACAGTCTTGGGCTTTGCGTGGAGATAGCAAGTGTCGCTGTATGTGGAATACACATAATCCTCATAAGTTTTTGCACGTGTTATAGTGTATAGTGCACGCTGCTGTTGTTGGGAGTTTGTATCCCTGGCCCGGTATATAAACTATATTTTACCTCTCATTTGTAAATTATTTCACTTTAAGAGGTGAAATCTTCACAGCATCTTAGTAATGCTAGTATCTTGCTATTTATCAACAAAAATCCAAGAGATTTGACGAAATGTTTTTGAGGGAGTACCAAAACCAAACATTACCTTTAACAAAAAGACACTACTAAATCATAATATATGAAGTAAATATTGATGAAATGGGTTTAATTATGTACCCAGCTTTACCTTGGAGTTGTTAAGATGATTTGAGCTCTCATCTCTGCTCACACCTCTAGAAGACATCTTGGTTGTGACCCATTTCTTCATCTTCTCCCAACCTACATAGCACTGAGGATGACTCAGGAGCAAACAGTTTGTGGTTGCCATGGTAACCCAACGAAATGGGATGTACATGATACATAAAACACCAGCATAGAGTGTGAGGTAAAATCTGCGTAAGAAAATGATTATGATGTTGGAAATTTGTCTTTGAAACAGAAAATAAAGAATACCACTTGATTCAAGAAAATCTTAAATGAATTGGATGCAATGCTGTGATAGAGAAAACCAAATTGTAACAGTCAACATTCATTATCTCAATCAAACTGATGGGTGTGAGTAAAAATAAAGTAAGTTTTCTTATATCAAATTAAAGAATCATGACAAAAAACATCAGTCCTGAACACTTTCCACATGGGTTTCTAACAAAAGATGTTTTGTGAATCAAGCAGACCATTAGGAATACACACGACGATGAAAGTCTCTTTGAAAGATATAGTTAACGATTTCCTGCTTACTGCATAGAAATGCAAAACATTTCTTTCTACTATTGTTCCTTCACTAGTACTCACAAGATGGTTTTCCATCTGCATCTCCAAAGTAACATATCCTCCACACATAGGAGTAATCTAGAAACCGTTGTAAGCCATCGGCTAAGGTCCTGCATCATCTGACGATATTCTGTCAGAAGTTCTCTCCTCCGCTGACTGTCAATCTCCAGCTCTGCATGCTTATTTCTCTCGTGATCATTTGGGGATGATGTCAATGTTGCACTTTTTGGTGGAGAAGATGATAAAGGATTCTTAGCTTTTTGAGAATCCCAGCTTCTAGTAATCTTGTGATGGGATGAGAGAGATGTTGTACCCTGTATTTGTGCAGCTGATGATGGCAATGATGATGATGACGACAATGATGATGATGACAATGATGATGATGATGATGATAATGAATTTGCAGACAGAATATTTTGTTTCTTGGATGAATTATGTTTCTCTGTGAGTTGTTGACTTGTGTAGGACAAATATCCAAGGCTGGCGACAACAAACAGCATCAGGAAACAGACAACCAACAGCTGACCTGTTTGATAAATATGGGATGTCAAAGAGACAAAAAAAAGTAATGTATTATGAGATGCAAGGAGAAATAAATAAGAAGACAGAAATGACACAAAAAGTCACAAGAGGAAACACAAGAGAAGAGTAAAAGGAGGAAAGGAGAATAGAAGAAAACAATGTGAAAAGATTGTTGCAAAATAAAAGAACAGAGAAACCCAAATGAAAGAAGATTATTCCCAATATTAATCACAGTATAACAAATTGGGATTTTTAAAATTCTATTGTATTTTTTTATTTTATTTTTTATTATTTATATATACTGTATATATATATATATATATATATGGGGACATTCGCATTGTTATACGTCATCCCAATGTCCCCATAACCTTGCTCGATGTCCGCGTAATCGGGTTGTTTTCGCTCTGACGGAATAAATCCCATTGTTATAGGTCCCCATAACCATAGTTTTGTATGTATACATGTAGATATATATATATATATAAATATATATCACTAGATTTTCATTTGGGAGACACTTGTTTCTCTCCCTCTTTGTCCATGGTGTCTCCCTAATACACCAGTCCCTATTATGACAGAATAAACCGCATTGTCGTGTGTCTCCCTCATACCCAATCAAGTGGAATATATATATACTAGCAGAAGCAGCCCGTGGACATCCATGGGCGCTAGCTGTGTTTATGATTAATCACTGTACCGTATATTTGTCACAATAATCAAGTGAATAAATAAAAAAGTTGGGTAAAGTTGTTTTTTACCAAGAAGTATTTACAACATGTGCATTGGCGTATCCAGGGGGGGGGGGGTACTTCCGGCCCGTGCCTTCCCCACCCCCCTTTTGGAAGGAAAGTATGCATTTTGACCATAGACGATCCGCCCTTTTGTTGATTGTGCCCCTGCCCCCTTTTAGAATGAAACCTTCTTTGTTTGCTTGTCAGAGAAATATGGAGGGACCCCCATAACCACCCCCTCCTGAGCGCATTTTGGAGGTCTGACAACAAAAAAAAAAAATGGGTGGGGCTCCTTCTTTACACCGTTGCAACTGATATTCCTAAGTGACGTGATCTCCTACGCCTCCCCTCCCCCGAATGATGTCTACATATCGGTTTAGTCTGTCATATAAGGGAATGAATTGAGGCGATATACAATAACATCTTTCCAACAGTATGATGGCCATTTTCCCCATTCATGTCAATTCACCTGTTGATAATAGGAATGACTTAATATGCGACAACCACCCAAATGTGCGGTTAGGTGAACCCTAAACACTACCCTAACCCTAACCCTAAACTCCGAAGCCTACCCCCCACCCCCCTTCCGCGGATCTTTTTCTTATCATCTCTGAATTTGATATCCTTTTTTGGATACCATAAACGCGTAACCCGGGTTATGTGCTTCAGCGAGACATCCCCCCCCCAGCGACCGCCGTGAAATCATGGAGTTACATACACGTGTAAACACAAAACTGTGTATGTGAAGCTACAAAATAATGATGTAACTCTATATGCGTGAAACATAGTACATGCAGTAGGCCTACATGTAGAAGTGCTCTTTGCGAAGGAATAACACGTGTGTTGTTGCGCCGTATATACTGTACATTGAAGCCACCCATGCATGCGGATATGGCCACGCTGTTCTAATTACTCCCTGCGGAAATTAAATGTTTAAAAATTAATTTATGAAATATGGACGGCACGTCAGCCCTTAAGAAGTGCCTCCCACCACTCTAATAACCATTCCCCGCCCATGGGTACCAAAAGGCGGGGATCGAAAGGGCCAGGGGAGACGCCTATTCGAACCAAAGAAAACCAAATTCTTAGCGTAATATATAGATACAGCCAAGGAAAAAAATTATTAGACCAAGAATGGTTACTAATAGTGTTATTTTTGTGCTAAGAAGGAATTAAAATATCATAAAAGCAAGGTATAATTGCTGGAATTTGGTAGTCATTCAATAAAATACAAAGACAAATCATTTTTATAATTTTGTATGCATATTATAGTACCCTTATTACAGAAGCTTGGTCTAATATTTTTTTTCCAGGGCTGTATATATACAGTAGGTAAGTAAGGGGTGAAAGTGCTCAACTATATAATATATATATATAATATATATATAAAAAATAAAAAATAAGTGTCCTGCGTCGGTTGATGAAAAATACACAAAAGTCAATGATGAATAAGACAACCGTTAAGAGATGAAAGAATTCAAATTTTCGCCCATAGGGCTTCATCAGGAATGATGACTTTATTAAAAAATGCATCCAGCATCAGCAAAGCGCAATGCGCTAAAGGATAAGCGCATAGCGCATCAAAAGCAAAAGTGCAAAGGAGGGAGAAGAGAGAAAGAGAGAAAGAGAGAGAGAGAGAGAGAGAGGGGGGGGGGGGAGATCGCGCGCACTAGAGAGAAGAGAGAGAGAGAGAGTTTTACAGAGGAGAAATAGAGAGAAAGAGAGGAAAACGTAGAAAATCACACGGTAGGAAAAGAGTAAAAAGATACATTCATCCCCCCAGGTTGGAGAGAGCCGAGATGGTGGATGAGGCGTTCCTCTCTCTCTTTCCTGGCCGCATCTGACTTGAAGTCATTGACAAGGATGCTTACTTCGAAATGTCCAATGTTGTGGTCAGGCTGGTTGAAATGCTGTGCCACAGGCAGGCCTGCAGACTTGATCCTGATTGACCGAAGATGTTCAGTAACTCTGTCGGCAAGCCTCCTCTTTGTTTCGCCGACGTATAAATGTTGGCACTTTGTACAGTTGATTGCATATATGCAATCCTTAGTAACGCAAGTAAAACTCCCGTTGATCCTCCAAGTACCCTTGGGTCCCTGAATCTGTGTACTGTTGGATATCACTCTGCAAGTATTACATCGCGGCCTCCTGCAAGGCCTACATCCGGTACAGGAGATGGGAGAATTGAGCTTGGACCTAACAAGGAGTTGGCGGAGATTGCGGTCCTTCCGGTATGACGTCAGAGGAGGTTCTGAGAAGATTTCCTTTGTTGCCGGATTGTCACTTACGATGTGGAAATTCTCCCTTACTGACTTGGCAAGACGCTTACTCGTAGGATGGTAAGTTACCACTAACGGAATCTTCCTCAATGTGTTACCCTTCTCTTTTGACTGAAGTGCATCAGCACGGGTTGCTGACATAACTCTGTGCGTTGCATTGGCAAGGATCCGGTCTGGGTACCCACGTTCTTTGAAGAACCCTCTCATCTCATCAGCTCGATGGATGAAGTCATCTTCCTCCGAACACAGACGACGGATGCGAGAAAGTTGCGAGAAGGGTATGGAATTCTTACATGCAGGCGGATGCGAAGATCTGTAGTTGAGGTAAGCATGGGAATCTGTAGGCTTGTAATGTACTGATGTGGTGATGCCCGTACCTTTGATGGTGACATTGAGGTCCAGGAACGACACGCTAACGTCTGACACTTCGTTGGTAAGCTGAACTGACGGATGTACATTGTGGAGCTTGTCAATAAATGCCAGAACTTCGTCTTTGCCACAGGTAGCAATTCCTAGATAATCGTCAATGTATCTCCGTAGAAGGAGAGGTTGGGGTCCTTCGTAGTTTGACAAGAAGCCGGTCTCGAGGTTTCCCATGAACAAACAAGCGTATGAAGGTCCCATCTTGGTGCCCATCTTAACACCCTTCTTCTGCTTGTAGTACTTCCCGTTGAAGTTGAATGCAGACAGAGTGAGAACGAGGTCAGTAAGACGTAAGATGGTGTCATCATCAGGTCTGTCGGGCGACTGATTTATCCGTAGAAAGGAACGAATAGCAGTAAGGCCGTCAGATCAAGGAATGTTGGTGTAAAGGGATTTCACATCCAAAGTGAAAAGGTACCTGTCCCCGTGTTCTGGTAGATCGATGGTCTCAAGTATTTGGATCATCTGGGAAGAATCTCGGACGTAAGTGGGAAGACTCTGTACAATGGGCGAGAAGATGCTATCGAGGTACTCACTAATGAGCTCAGTGGGACAGTTAATTGTGGAAACTATGGGTCGCCCGGGATTGCCCACTTTGTGTATCTTGGGCAGCATGTAGAAGATAGCAGATTTAGGGTTCTTCTGGATGAGATGTGCAGCTTCCTTGGGGAGCCTCTTGCTGTCAATGAGTCCATTTACAGTCTCAATCACAACACGTTGATGACCATCTGTGGGGTCTTGATCTATCTCTTCATAAAATGTGGAGTCACTGAGCTGTCTGAGACCCTCTTCGATGTATAAATCACGTTTCCAAATGACGACAGCCCCTCCCTTGTCCGCTGGTTTAATGACGTAATCAGCATTGTTGCGGAGCGTATTGATGGCTGCCTTCTCGGAGTTACTGAGATTGGAAGAAACGGCTACTTCGTTAGTGATGATTGAGTTAAGATCATGACGACATTTGTTAATGTACAGTTCGAGGTTAGGAAATTGTCCTTCTGGAGGACTCCAGACCGAACGGCGGGGTTGCAATTGGTCAAAAGTCATAGGCGTGTTTGTTTATATATATATATAAAATTTTTTAAAAATGAAATAAAATAAAAAAAAAAAAAAAATCTATTTCTATGTTACCACAAACACCACAAATACCATGAAGACACACCCACCTGTCTTTGCATACATTATGTTAGAAGATATAATAGAGACCACAGAATAGCAAACATTACTGCATGTACTACTACTAACATTTGTTCATATTCAAACAACAGGTATGGAGATTGAGCTTAGAATATGTAATTTGTCAATACTATTTGTGTAATTTCTCTCTCTCTCTCTCATGTGTTCTCTCTCCATACGTACAATGTGTGTAGCATTTCAAAGCATGAAATGACTTATAAATGTCTGTAAATATTAGCAATAAAGTAATACACAAAGCTGAACATGGGTCTCTAATGGGGTGTTGCAAGAAAGTTGCAATCAATTGCAAATTGTAAAGCAAATTAGAACAACCATTCTGAATGGTTCAGGGTCTGCCCATTTAAGAAGATGCGCTTGCAACAATGATTTTGATTGGTCAGTACCGATCAGTTGCAACTTGCAATCAATCGCAACTTTCTTGCAACACCCCATAAGACAATTAAGGCAAAATATCCTACACGGTTTTCCTTTAAGAAACAATTTGCTCACAGGTACTTTCAGTCTACATGCAATCTTTATCCAGTATTAACAGTCTAGACTGGTGTTGTTTCATTGCCCAATTTACGAGTTGTGAATGACCGACACTATGATTAAACCCTAGCTGTCCTCTTTACAAGGTGGTCACAGCATCAGGTTGCAGAATATCATTTTATTGCGAATGGATAGAGCTCTAAACACACAAGAAAACTCTATTATTATTGCTGGTAGATCAGAATTCACCCACATACCAGCACTCTTTGATATCTTCATGCATCAAATAATAAGACCGCAGATCACATTCACCATATGTCTATTATGTGGCTCATTGAGGTTTCCACACAGCATACAACCACTAGCATAGCCAGGGGGTCAGGGGGCAGCCTGCCCCCCCAACAACTTTTGACCCCCAAAAAGGGTTATCGGGCATTGGCAGATTTAAAGGGGGCACGGGCCGGGATTGCCCCCCCCCCCCCCGAATCCATCACTGCCCGATAACTTTTTTTTTACGGTAAAGTATATACATTGTGCCCCCCTCCTTTTAGAACTGATAACTTTTTTTTCTTTTGCTTGTCAGAATTATAGAGCAAAAATGGACCCCATAAAATCTGATAACCCCCATATTCTCAAAAGGCACCTAACTTAAGCCCCCACCTAAGTGTGCAGATTTAGGCCACCAAATTACGGAGAGCCGAATGTCACCTTCCTTTAATCCTACAAAATCACCATAGTTCTGGGACTAAATACATATACAAAAACCGACACGATAGATTTGATTTCTGATGCTTATTTCATGCCAGAAAATAATTTTGTTTCTTTATTTTATTACATAAATTTAGCAATTTATACAGGACTTAGGGTTGACGAATAGCCTTCCATAATTCAGTGGCCAAAGTTAAGCTTAACTTAGGCCACTTTCAAGAATAAGGGTCTTTATTTTTTGTAACCAATATCATTTGACAGATATCATTTATTTGTAATTTTAATATTCTGGTCACACAGTTTTTTGATTCTGTGATAAAGTACTTTCCATCATCATTGCCACAACTCAAGACCATATATATAGAACCTTACATACCTGACGTCATGTAGAAAGCGAATATCTGGAGGCTTATCCACATCCCTATGGTAAGAATAGGGTACTCCCAACTGAGTGAATAAGAAAAAGGTAATTGTTCGCATGATAGTAAAGAAAAACAATGAAGTAAAAATAAATGCTAAAAGAAAACTTTTGATGATCAGTCATTGAACATCATCTCAAATATGACTAATCATGGCATTAATCTATTTCAGCCAACATACATGTACATGTACACACATTACGGTCCTCTCAATATTGAGGTTGTTTGGAAGATACCTTACTCATTACATGTAGGTAGCTGCCAGACTGGGCTAACAAATGTATTCATTGAACGAGAGCAGAAAAGTAGAGAAATAATGAATGTATTTCAATAAAGATATCACTAAAAATAAAGTCAAGTCAGGCAACATTGCCTCATAATGTAACAAGAGATGCACTGTACTATTCTATTTCAAGACATCCAGTATACATTTATATACCTCAAACTTAGATACCAGTTTACTACCAATAATATGTAACACAAGTACCATAGAAATATCTAAAGACACTTTTAGCTTACGACATTCATACTAGACCGAGAGGAAGCCAAGAACCAGCTGGGAAGATAACATTAAGACCTGGAGCAGAAAAACATTGCAAGAGTGCACTAGAATGGCACAACAGGGATGTGTGGAAAAATGTTGCAATCAACCTCCGAACCCGGAGAAGATACAACAATAGATAGATTCATAGAAATGTAGAGGTTGATTTGATAACTTTTCATTATGATAACATCGTTTCTTACCTAAATACAGCTGAAATGAATTCATAACACAATATGAGAGGCCAAGACACCATCTGGATATTTCTATATGCATCCACCAGTTTCCCAACATCCCTGTTAGGTTTTCCTTTATCATAACAAGCATGCGAGTTTGTTGATTTAGCTGCTTGGTGTCCTCCCGACGATGCGGGACTGAGAACAGATCTTGTAGATGATGGTGGTGTAGAAGAGAGAATCGGGGTGTTCCTGGTCTCGGAGTGGATACCGATCTTATCGCTGTTCTAGAGCGGGTGTTGACAGAGTCTGCCATAGCAACGAAGAAGCCGACATGTAGGTCTTAAGAAGTCACATCCAGCTCATTGCAATGATCTCTGATGGTGGGCTTCGGGTGAGAAAATTCTTGCTGTAGGATAATGGAAGAAAGAACAAATGAGAAATAGCACTGCAGATCACGTGTCAAGGTTAGGAATCAACATGTTCACTATTCACAAATAAAGCCATCTGTGGACCAAATACATCAACTTGAGAGACAAGAACAAAATTATGATGATATCAGTATTAAGTCCCGTCCCTCAGATAGGACGTTAAATGGAGACCCCGTGTAGAGAAGAGTTACTACCTGCAAGTATGCTTATTAAGAGCCCACAAGTCAGCGTTAGTTTGCTAGTTGTCTGCAATGTGTTTCATGAAGCCGTCTTAGCTAAGATCAACAACAACTATATAATATTGTAGCGAGACAAGGACCTATGATGCATCCAACACATCATATTTTTTTTAGTTGACGTGCAGCACCATCACATGTCATTTATTGGGTAGATTATGGTCGGTAAAAAGTGATGCTACAATCTTTTACATAATTATGTTTCTACACATTCACTTAATCTGGAATTTATCCATGTTTATATTATGAAAATTATATGAAAATATGCAGTGTTTTTATTCAAGGCTTGACAAGGCTGAACTACAGTGAATCAACACTCTTTCCACATTCTATTGGATAAAAATAAAAAAACAAAACAGATTGATGAGTGAGGTCATTTTAATACAAAAGGAACTTTTTTTTAATCAAAATCATGAAAGAAAGAATACCAAAATAAATCTGAACAATATATGTACTCATAGGCCTATATATCAAAATGTGGTGGGATTTAAAAAAAAGTTAAACCAAAACTTTTGGTATTAATCCCATCATTCGAAACTGAAATAAACAATTAACAATAAATTATTTGTCACATGCTACCATAATGAAAATCTCATTTTATTTCTTGTATCAGGTTATGTGAAAACAAATAATTAAAAGATCTTCGGAAATGGTTTATATAAAGATTTTCTTTGGTGAATTTAAATCCGATGAGAGAACCGTAATCTGACACCTTAGGCCAGCCATAGTCAAAGGCATACTCTGTGGTTTATTAGAACCATATCAGGGTAAACTTTATACTTTTAAAATGAATACTTTGAAATATACATGTTTAAACCAATAATATATTTTTGTAATATATCTTATTGTTACTATAAAAATATATGGATGTGTTTTGATAAACTATCAAATGATGACATCTGTGGGGTACAGTACCTATCTAATATAAAAACAGACTCACCAATCATGAAATCAATAACTTATATTATTCATTGTACAAGTGAATCCATCGCATAATTCAAACAATGCTTGGCATCTACTGAACCTTTCTTCTATTTTCATTCTTTAAATTTCCAAATTCATTAAAATATTTGCAGTTTGAGTTAATTCAGAAAAAAGGTTTGCGGTACAACCATGTGAGTTGGAATTATTATTATTCCAACTCACATGGTTGTACCGCAAACCTTTTTTCTGAATTACAAATTCACCATGCAAACCTTCAAATCCTATAGTTTGAGTTAAATTTAGCTTTTTGAAATAGAGTGTAATTGCAACCATGTGACACTGATAGTATCAATATCACGATGTCTAGCTGGCATTAGTAAACTTTTCGTGAAACATTAACCAAGGTTTTTGTAGATCTAGAGTAGTCAGTAGTAGTAGATCTAGTACATGTATGATGTAGTACATGTAGTTGTAAGTTAAGTGTGACCATGGTGACTACACTTTTTTTATTACACAAAAAAATTAGTTATAGGCCTATTAGTAATTGTATTTGTAACATAATTGAACTTGAAGACTGTTCCCTTTTCATACAATCACATCTAACATTGATCTAGATCTAGAATCTATATGTAGAGTCTATTAGGTGTACTGAGCTAAATCGGCTGCTTGGGCGCAGCTGTCATGGCTGTAGAAAAGTTTATTGTTACTGCATGAACGCTCAACAAAGGGACTCAACAGGCAACATACTGCACTGCACTCGCCACTGTATTATATTAGCACTCGGTCACTCACAGTCACACTGTACAGTCACTAGTTTCGGCATAAACCATGTAAACACGACTCGCTGTTCATTCTCTTGGTTATTTATTTATACAAATCTGAATATACATCATGGGAACTTGGATTAGAACATCAATATACAATATACTACTATTGTTTTAACAATAAATAAGGCAACATGAAACATACCGGTACTTTTAGCAGATATTTAATCGGATAGGAAGGAGGCGTCTACGATCGGCACAATGACATTACTTCCATCCATAACAATAATGATAATAGGATGGACTATGGAAAACCAAACGCGCTCACTAAATCCTAAACAACAAAATGTCAAAAATCTGTTAAAAAGTGATACATGAACATAGTTTTGGTAAAAAATCATATTAATAAAAATACTGATGTGCGTTATTTCCAATTATATGTGTTTTTTCTATTGACACATTACTGAAAGGAAAAAATTAAAACATCGCAACGAATTATACCATTCAGCGTGCTATAAATACCGTACCCCAAGACTGCATGGGAAAAGTACGTGCCCAAAAATATATTTTTTCATCTAAACGTACATCCACTCATAGCTCACCAGTGCCGTCACTGGTCAGCTTTTTTCAAGGGGGGGGGGGGGGGGGTGCCTTTTGGAAAAAAAAGACAAAACTTACCAACTCCAATGTCAGGCAGTGGTGCTGGTGGCGCAGATATATAACAACACGGGTACTAAGGACATGTCGCCCTTTTCAAAAGACACCCCCACCCGGCGACGCCCGCCCCCCCCCCCCCCAAAAAAAAAAATCCTTTTTTTTTTCTCTGGAGGGGGGTGCGTTCGCACCCTCCGCACCCCCCTGTCGACGCCCATGCTCACTGATGGAAACCTTGGTTAAAATTGCAGGGTAAATTTTTTTGGGGAAAATATAGACCTCTTTATTTATTTGTAGTTTATTTATACAGGGTAACACTAGGGAGGGGGGGGGGGTCAACCTAGCTGGAAAGGAAACCAATTTTCATGTGCATGAATACAAAGATCGCATAGTCCGATATAACGAATTGACCGTCTGGCATGTTCTATGTGGTGGGTGTGGCCAGGGGGAGGTCGCAAAGTGGTCCAAAAAATGAGCTAGATCAGCTGGAAAGGAAACCCTAAGAAACCTATATCAAAAGATTCGTCATAGTCCCAAGGTACATGAATGGAAAATGCCAGACTTTTTAAGTGGTGGAAGGTGCCCGCCAGATGCCCCAAAGATGGTCCAAAAATTGAGCTAGATCAGCTGGAAAGGAAACCCTAAGAAACCTATATCAAAAGATTCGCCATGCATAGTCCCAGGGTACATGAATGGGCAATGCCAGACGTTTTAAGTGGTGGGGAGGGCTTGCCAGACGCCCCTAAAGTACCCCAACCCCCATATTGAGCTAGATCAGCTGGAAAGGAAACCCTAAAAAACCTATATCAAAATATTCGCCATAGTCCCAAGGTACATGAATGGACAATGCCAGACGTTTTAAGTGGTGGAAGGTGCCCGCCAGACGCCCCAAAGGGGGTCCAAAAATTGAGCTAGATCAGCTGGAAGGGAAAGTCTAAGAAACCTATATCAAAATATTCGCCATAGTCTCAGGGTACATGAATGGCCACTGCCACACGATTTAAGTGGTGGGGAGTGCTTGCCAGACGCCCCTAAAGTACCCCAACCCCCAATATTGAGCTAGATCAGCTGGAAAGGAAACCCTAAGAAACCTATATCAAAAAAATTGCCATAGTCCAAAGATACACAAATGACCACTACCAGACCATTTAAGTGGTGGAGAGTGCCTGCCAGACGCCCCTATGGTAATCTACCCACCATTATTGAGCTAGATCAGCTAGAAAAGAAATCTTATGAAACTTGTGGGAAATTACTCGCCAGATGGTTTGTTGTGATTGTTAATAATTATAGTATGTTATATAATTGACATTAGTTCTTGACTGCAATGGAAAAACTATTGACTATTATCATTGCAAATATATCATTTATAATAGACTTATATTTATTTTATATGATTATAGCAAGCACCAGCAAATGTTTTATTACTGATATAAGCTGTAAATTATAAGATTCATTCCAAAAATTTCTTACATTTTTTTTCTTCAAAAAGCGCTAGCGCAAACTTTAGTCAAATTTGGGCGGGTTCACTAATTACCTTTTCTACAGTAGATAGTAGACCATTCAGAGGCCAGTTTCTGTGACCTTTTTCTGTCAATGGAGAGAGCAGTTTTATATTAACACAGTGTAATATTTGTATATATGACATATTGGTATAGTTTGAAGTTTGATGTTTGAAGTTTTATTTGTTCCACTTTCACATCAAAAACCATTCAGTTATTACTAGCATATAAGCGTCAATTTCAAAACGTACGAGTAAAGAATTCAAATCAAGTACAATGTGCGGTAAATAGGTGGAAAGTTTAGAGAGATATAGGAACGACTGGGAAAAAGAAGATAATGTGAACTGTGACTCTGTGAGAAGCATAAATAAAAAGTATAAAGCTTGTAAATAATTAAGCTCCCGTTTAGAGTACATAACATTATAAGTAATTGTGATTAATATGTAATAAAAAGCGAATCGGAATAGAAATATCAGATTCACTAAACGAACAAGGAGAGCAAAGCTCGTAATGTGGAGTATAGAAAAGAAAACGACGAAAGAGACTAAAGAAAAGAAGAGAAAGAAAAAGAAGAAAGAAGCGAAAGAAAACTTATCAGGACAGTATAACAAGAACAAAGTCTATGTGACCACCTGTACGATCCATCATGACGTGAATATTCAGACATACTTACTTAAAAGGTAACATCTTAGCTTCCAAACGAATTGCTGGAGGAGCTATCAACCAGTTCGTTTTTTAGGCTATTCCAGAATTTGGGTGCAGTAAAGGTGATTGTTTTGTTTGCAACAACGTTGGGAGCTCTGCGGAGGTGGAAATGGTTTGTCTGTCTAGTTGAATGTACAACATAATGTTGGGTTTAAAAATATGGAGGAATCATCCGGTAAATTATACTTTTCGAGAGTTCGTATAAAATATATAAATATTCAAAGTTCCAAAAAAGTACAAGTCAGATATCTCAAGAATATTACAGTTATAGAAAAGCTCAGTTGTATGAGCACGAATTCAAACATTCTTTACAATTCTTACAATCCCCTTTTTGTCCATGAGGGTACAATAATTAAGATATAAGGCAAGATTAAGACAGAATACAACTTGTTCATAACACCCGAGTTACATGACAACAGTTTACATAAACAATCAATTTGAACTTTCCACGTTAGTTTACTGTTTATATAAAGTTTGATAGGCTCAACCTGGGAAATAATTCATTGTTTCTTTGTATATGACCTGATAAGGATGATATAGAATCATTAAATATCAAGAAATTTGTTTCATATACGATGAGCGACAATTTGTTAGCTTTAATCCAGTCAAAAGCGCACTTTACTTCATTGTTTCAAATGTTCAGAAGTGTATCAGGTTCATGGTGAGAGCAAAAAATATTGGAGTCATCGGCAAAGAGAATAAGACTGCAGATGAGTTTTGGAGATCGTTAGTGTAGGCCTACATAAAATAAACAGGAGCGTGTCTTACAGAGAACCTTGAGGGATAACACAAGTAATTGACTGAAGGGTCCATTCAAATCCATTCATGTATGCATATTGTTTTCTATCACTGAGGTAGTTCCTGAACCACTCCAAGGCCTTCCCCTGGATTCCATAGTGAGATAACTTATGCAACAATATATCATGATTTGAACCTTGAACCTTTTCCTTCTAAGCTGTTACTTTTTATTTCCTTATCATGATGCAATGAAACTTGGAGATGATATTCAGAATGATATTCCGCATGGTTTGGAACATCGGAAATATGTTTATATCAATTTCAGTTGCCTTGGCAGCCTTTATGCAATTACTCGTCCATACATAAATACCCTACCCGAATTTCTAATATGCTAATATTATCTATAAGACACACTGGACCCGATATTTGAAATTCACTACCTATTGACATCAAACCCAACAAAGTGTATTAAAAAAAAAAAAAACCCGCTTAAAAGATTACTTCTTTCAGGTATTGCTCGTGGGGGAGGTTAACACCCGTTCTAGTACTATACAAACGTTTGTCTTTAAATATGAGAATGTTCAACATTTACTTCAAAATGACATGAAATATGTACAGACTAAACTTGTTTTCTACTTATTACAAGACAGTCTACATAATTATTATCAATGCCTGTATCTGCAACATTCCTATTTATGCATAAAATACAGGTGTTATTTTTAGCATGTATCATTGTACCTTGCAATATAAGAATCAGTTGTCAGGAGTTTTATGAAGGTTTTACGAAGAATTCACCGTAAATATGAGTGAGATATAATACACGTACACGTATATAGTGCGTTATGGTATCAATGGCAAATCTAATTCACCCAAATAAACAGAGATCAGGTGTAATTATTATTCTTTTTCAAAAAAAGGTTTGTTTGAGCACCTTTAAAATGTGCTTATATTTGCCACACCAGTGCCACCTTTTAGGGTGTCCCTAAGCACCTTTTGAAAAGGTTTTCATCGACACCTTTAAAGGTGCTCATCACGAGAAAAAAAAATGAATGAATAGTTAGGTTTTAAGACGTGTATCAATCAGATATGATTATTTACGTCTGTGTGGACCGACCTTTAACGTCACCATCCGAAAGACGTGACCGGGGCTCGAACCCGCACCCCCAGTCAATTTGTAACTGCCCCATCAGCTTGGTTTACAGGCGCACGCCACAACGCCCAGAGCACTGGCAAAGAGCTAGCCTACTCTTGAGCAATATTTTATCGTCCTTCGAAAAAAATACAATATATCCATAGTAACTGAAATCAATAAATAATTTATAACAACATGCAATAGAACACATTTATACAATTTGTATCAAACCAAAGTGTTTTGAAAATGACGAATGTAGATAGATATTATCGTGGATGTTTAAATAATATCTACAGATTATGATAAAGACTAATACGCATAAAAAAGGTGGAGAAATCTAAGCTCAATTGCTAAAGGCCCGGTCACACCGCCAGAACTTTGCTGTGGAGCGTTCCTGGAGCGGTGAAAAAAATTCATCACCGCTCGTAACCGTTCACCACCGTTTAACAGAAGTTGGCCCCCGTTAAGGCAACGCCGTATACGCTCGGCCACCGCTGATGGTCCCTCCTACCGCTCCAAAAGTTTTGAGCTGCACATAATATTGCGAGCAGTGAGGAGCGGGCAATTTTCCGCTCCGGCAAAGTTCACCACCGCTCCAACAACGCCCAGTCAAAGTTTGGCACTGCTAGACGCAAGTTCGTGGACGCTTGGGTCCGCTAGGCCAACGCAGAAATCTTGAACGCTGGACCACCGCTGCTTCGCCAGCTTTGCCCAGGCGGTGATTAATCGTTGCACAAACTCTGGTGGAGCGGTTGTAAGCGTTTTACGAGCGGACACGGGATTGCTGGAACGGTGTCGGGCGTTGAAGCAGCGATCCATTGCGGTGATGAACTTTAGTTTGGCGTTGGTATGGAGGTGTCGGAGCGGGACCAACGCTCGCTACCGCTCGCTACCGTTAAACCAACGCTAAAGCAACGCCGGCTTCAGCGGTGCACCGCTAAGGCAACGCCCGTGTTTTCGATTTTTTCCCCATTTTGTGCGCTGTGACGAGCGTTGTCGAAATTCGGCCCCCTCTCCCTACCGTTCAAGGAACGCTCCAACAAAGTTCTGGCGGTGTGACCGGGCCTTAAAAGGTCCTTTTAATGGAACTTGTAGACACCTTTTCAATCCGGCACCAGTTTGGAGCTAATGAGTACCCCATAAGCACCATAAGTACCATTTTTGTACCTTTATTAGAGTATTCGATTATGTTACTTGGTTTTCTAATTGGGCCTAGCAACGTTCTGATTCTTTCTAACTAATATTATCTGTCTAACATCATAATGTTGAATGAAATATGCTGAGATAAGGTATTTCTATGAATATAATGCATAACTTTACATGTATTTAACGAAGTTATGCATAATACAGGATATCATTCTGAAAAAGGGTGATTTCTTTTTTAATTCCAAAAGTCATGACCTCAACGTACTGGGATTACATTTTGCAAAGTAGTCATTAGATATCCGATTGTTAAAATACATGTATCAGGATAATGTAATCTCTGGATCTTAACAGCAGTTTGAAATATCAAACAATAACCAGGATACGATTTTAATACGTTTTAATAGGTCTGGCCAATTAAATATTTATATTTAAAATGATTGTAGAGACTGGAGCTTTTTCCTGGAGCTTTTTCAGCGAGGTACATACATTTTTGGTTGGTATCAAAATGAGCGGAATATGATTCTAAATATACGATGACCGAGTTTGAATGAAATGGTTTATTATCTTCTGTAGGGTTTCTTATGGTTTCCTTTACAGCTGATATAGCTCAATATTTGGGGTTGGGTTACTTTAGGGGCGTCTGGCTAGCACTCCCTACCACTTATATCGTCTGGCAGTGGCCATTTGTGTACCTTGAGACTATGGCGAATCTTTTGATATAGGTTTCTTAGGGTTTCATTTCCAGCTGATCTAGCTCAATTTTTGGACCCCCTTTGGGGGCGTCTGGCGGGCACCTTCCACCACTTAAATCGTCTGGCATTGTCCATTAATGTACCTTGGGACTATGGCGAATATTTTTATATAGGTTTCTTAGGGTTTCCTTTCCAGCTGATCTAGCTCAATATTGGGGGTTGGGGTACTTTAGGGGCGTCTGGCAAGCCCTCCCCACCACTTAAAACGTCTGGCATTGCCCATTCATGTACCCTGGGACTATGGCGAATCTTTTGATATAGGTTTCTTAGGGTTTCCTTTCCAGCTGATCTAGCTCAATTTTTGGACCCTCTTTGGGGGCGTCTGGCGGGCACCTTCCACCACTTAAATCGTCTGGCATTGTCCATTAATGTACCTTGGGACTATGGCGAATATTTTGATATAGGTTTCTTAGGGTTTCCTTTCCAGCTGATCTAGCTCAATATTGGGGGTTGGGGTACTTTAGGGGCGTCTGGCAAGCCCTCCCCACCACTTAAAACGTCTGGCATTGCCCATTCATGTACCCTGGGACTATGGCGAATCTTTTGATATAGGTTTCTTAGGGTTTCCTTTCCAGCTGATCTAGCTCATTTTTTTGACCACTTTGCGACCTCCCCCTGGCCACACCCACCACATAGAACATGCCAGACGGTCAATTCGTTATATCGGACTATGCGATCTTTGTATTCATGCACATGAAAATTGGTTTCCTTTCCAGCTAGGTTGATCCCCCCCCCCCTGGCTCCCGGACTAGTAGGGTGATTACCTGGAAACACAGTATTTTTTGCCTTTCGGGTCTAAATTATATACCCAATAGGCAATAAAATCATGCGAGCGCATAGCGCGAGCTGATTTTTTTTTCTCTCTCTCGATAAAGTGACCTGGAATCACTGCATTCTAAACCCTTATTTTAAAATCCCCTGAAATAATCATTTCAACATGGGTTAAATCACTAAATCACAGGCGTAGCCAGGATTTTTCAGTAGGGGGGGGGGGGGGGGTAGCAGACGTGAAGGATCCACCCGCATAGCCAGGATTTCATTTTAGGGGGGGGGCAGTTGTGGGGCACGCGAAGAGTGCGAAATTGGTGATGAGCACGCAAAAGTGCTCCGGGGGTGCAGGGAACGAAAGCTATTACGCTTTACAGCAAATTTGGAGAAAGATAATGGCTCGTAACACTTTTTTAAAGGCGGAAAGTTAGTTCGACGCCCTGGCTGCTCTTCAGTTATTTGGATGCAATATTTCACTGTACGTAACAGGGGTGGGTGCATACGCCAGTGCTATTAACATTGTCTGGAGCTAACTGGGGGTAGATTATTGATGTAGTCAAAGACAAACTAGATGCAGCAACAAATATTTTCACTAAATTCATGAGCATGATCTGCAACATGATCAACACTGTATTACCCTGTAGGTTTAGTGCATGGATGTCTGGTGTTCTCTTATCTAATATAGAAGTAACAAAGATGCTTACATAAAATTGTAGTTGTGCCACATCTATGATTTTGCAGTGTATGTAGGCCTACATTATCAAGTAAATGTTGTATGTGCTATTTGTTTTGTTATCCATTTGATGCTCCAATAAAACATGTAATTATGTCATGTTTATCATAATTGCACTATGTTAACTTATTTTATCCATAGATTGGTGAGCGGAAAGGTTGTCAGGGGTTGGCGACTGGTTGTTGGAGCATTTTGGTCTTCTGGAGGTTTGAGCCATGGTCTCATTGGCCTTGTGACCGGTTGCTTCCGACAACCACTGGTTGGTAGTTGGTTGTCTGAGATCTCAAAAAGGTTTTCGTCAATCTTTATTTGGTTGTCAGAAGTCGGGTTTTGGTTGCCGCGTGGACGACTGAAAGTTTACGCTGCTGCATTGAAAACCTCTTGCCGACCGAAATGGCTGTGAAGGGGTTTTCTAAGGGTGGGCGACAGGTCTCAGACTGATCTTAAATAGTGCTCGAAAAGTGCTTAGAAATAAGGTCGGCGATTGTTCACCGAATAATAAACGACCAGCTGCCTATTGATTCCCAAACCATTACGGAGCACCGACAACCAACAGTATAGACCCCAAAGACCCCAAAGACTTTCATGAAATCAACTCAAGGGTAATTTTAGCTGTATTGCCTATTGAAAAATAGTTGCATATAAAACCTGAAGACATTGGCCGGGAAAAGCAAACCCACCTCAACAACGACATCACAACGATGAGGCCTAATATGGAACGTCAGTGGCGCAGATAATCTATTAAGATTGAAGAGCGCCATCAGCTCCAATAACAAGGACAACAACCATATACTTTCAAGCCGATGGTAGAAACGTGAGAGCCATATTGAGTTACATGTATTTCCTCTACATGTGTTTTTTTAATTTGAGTAATATATCCAGACAGCCTCGAATACATATTTGCTTTACCCCCATACCATTACGATTATGTACTTGATCGAACATTGAATATGATGTATACTAATGATGTGATTTATATTATAGTCATGATTCGCCTTTATAAAACCTGGGGAAGGCCATTGCAGGCCGAAAGCTTGTGTGGAATAAACAGAATCAATGAATTGAAGCTACGTCTTCGCTTTCCGCTTTCTCATGTAAGGAAATAACATATACAACAGCTTTAGCAACTCTCGTGGAAATAATACAATAATAATGAGAGAATAATAGTTGCGTAGCTTAAATCAAAGCTCCCCAGAGCTGTCCTCCCTTTTTTTTAATTTTTGGGGTGCATTTTATATATACATTGCGTCTCAGAAAAAGGTTAACAGTCAGAAAAAGTCTCCACAAATACATTTTTCAAAATACTTGAAGCAAAATTTCATACCTGTGGATGGCTTTGGATCCCTTCTATTAAATGACACCTAAAGATCTGGCGGTATTTTACGCTCTAGTGAGCAGAGGCCACTTTTGTGAAAACGTGCAAAATCTAGACATGACAAGAATTGGTATTTGTCCTGGCTCGTATCAGAAAAGTTGGGAGTCATGAAACTGCTTAGAAATTTTCGTATTTTAATCAATAATAGACAATTTATGAAATAACAGGTTTCGTTCTTTGTATGTACCTACGTATCTCATCAAAATTGTTATGCTTCAGTGAGCAATTAACTTATAATTTGTCTATGTGCTCACAACCGCCGTCTAAAATGAAATCCTAGCTACGCGGTTGCAGTAAAGTTATTTTCTTTCGTAAAAAACAAATCAAATCAAATCAATTTATTGAATTAAAATCCACAAGTTTGGATTGTCATCAAAGCTGTTCGTAAAGTTACCATGACTTTACGAATGACTTAAATATGATAAGCCAAATGGGATGCTCAATCATTTTTAACTGCATCAACTAAAATTAAACTGTGCAGATGTAGATTGACATTTTTATTACAACAAACATTTTTAATGCGAAGTATATTTTTACTTTACGAACAGCTATTTAGTTTAAATTCTGATTGAAAAAAAATATGATTTGGAGACTCAGTCAGAGGAAATGTTTATCTTTATGGTTTTAAAACATGTCCGTACGATCATGACTCGAAAATAACACCCCAGAAGGCCCAGATGGTATTCTGGTTCTAGATTTCAACATCACTGCTTTGTAGCATAAACGAATTTCACAATATTTGTAAAATTATTACTGCGCGGAAGTACTCATTATACGCCATCTTGTCGACTAACGTTCAATGTCTTATGACATGTAAACATTTCGAGCTCATAAAATGCTGGGTTGATGTTCGTACTTCTACAGATGCTCCACGATTCGATGCCTTACAACATTGGATATTCTGTGATTGTGTAGAGCACGTCGGGTGGAACTGCAGGCTGGCGTATTCATATAAGAAGATATTATCTGCATCGTAAGGCTTGATTAGGCTCATTGTAACAAAACAGTTACAAAACAGTGGTTAAGATGGCATCGGCAGGTCTGTCCATACTATCTCTTCTCACTGACGTGAAGTGTGCGTTATGTAATAACCAAATCGGAACACCGCATGTACTTTCATGTGTCCATAGTTTGTGTAAGAAATGCTTTGAAAGATATCTCAAGGGAAATAACACCCTTGGAAAGATCATATGCCCATTATGTCTTGAGGAAACAGTAGTCAAAGATGCGCAGTTTCCAGATCTTAGACATGATATTCGCAGCATGACTCTGATAGAAAGACTGGAAAAAGCAGAAACAAGAAAGCAGGATGAGAAAATGGTTACTAATACCTGCCAGGTTTGCGGGGAAACTGATTCAGGGAGAGCATCTTCCAAAATTCATTGTTCGGGATGTGGGAATATGCAAACTCATCACACTTCAACTGAAGTTCCTCCACTCGTTAGGCCTACCCTGCTTCAGGCCGAGGATGATCAAAATATGGAGATTTACTGTAAGATGCACGAGGGAAAGAAGAAAGACTTATTCTGCATTGTATGCCTCACTCCAGTCTGCAACGAATGTTCTGCTACGGACCATTGCCCACAGGACAACCACGAATGTGTCCAAATAGAAAATTACACCCCGACGATGCATAAGGAATTACAAGCACGATTGTCAGGATTACCTGACGTGTACGAGCAATGGGAGAACATTATTCTTGAAATTAAGAATATGGAAGGATTTCTCAAGAAGCAAAGAGATGCCCTGAACAAGAAGATTGAGACTGACATCTGTCAATTTACCAAACGGGTTAAGAGCACTCTTATCACCAAGAATAAGAACTTCTTCCAGTTTCGAAATCAAACACTTAAGCTACTGCGGCGGGAAGTTGAAGCCAGGGTTGAGGAAATAGAAAAACGACAAATTCAAACAAAATACATTTTAGAGCAGAGTGAGGACCACAGTCTTGCTGTCATATACAGAGAACTTCGAGACTCTCTTGAAATCCTCCTCTCCGACACACCGGATCAATCGAAACTCAAAGCAATCAACAGAGCCAGTAAATTGGACTTCCAGTTAAACATCGATGTAGGCCGCGTGGGATCTTTGTTGTCACCTTGTCATGAGAGAAAAGACATAAAATTAAATGAGACAAGAGGAGGTGGGGCTGTGACCTTTACTCGTGATGGAAGGGTAGCATTTGCTGATAGCTATTACATAGATCAAACTACAACCGCTTACAAAATGGCATTCCAATTTGGCATGAGAATAAATCATAGTGCTAGTACAGATTCCCCTTTGGCATCGCTCTCAGATCTTCGATTTGTGATGGCTAAGAACGGCTCGGGTTTCACAAGAAGAGCACATGATGATGTCTATTATGTTACAGAACTCCCAGGCTCCATATCGAGTATTGTGACCGATCTTGAAGATAACATTTACTGCAGCGTTCCAAGTTGCAAACGCATATATGTCATACGTACCGATGAAACCCCAATGAAATCGATCCCTACAGGCAATCTAATACCTCAGCACATCGCAGTCTGTCCACACAGTCCTGATCAGATCATGTTTACCCATGATTCATCGAAGATCTCAGTTGTTGACTGGAGCGGAAACCTTCTGAGAACCATCACCCGTCCTGAATGGAAAGATGTTGCAATCGGATGCGACGGTGGGAAGTTGATGTATGTCCTCTGGAAGAATGAAGCAGAGATGAGAACTTTGCAACGGTTCTATTTGAATGGAGACTTGTTTGATACCCTCTTTGAGGGAGAAACCCATGGCTGGTACAAACTTCTCCTTGCCGTATCGCCCGATGGAGCAGCTGCTTTTGTCACTGAGAAAGGCTCCTTCGTCACACTGGTGTCGGCTGCGCGCTCTTTGCCTAAGAACATTGAAGTTTCTCGTCCATGAATTTAAAGGACTCATGCAGAGAAACATGTTTATTTGATCGGCTGGAGATCAGTCACGTATACTCACTGTCACTCCGATGTATTAACATTGTGAAATTTCCATGCACCAACAGCAAGAGTCATCGATCTCTCCATTGGGATTGCTCCAAAAGAGTGCAGTTGGAAACTGTTCATGACTTTAGACACTGTGGACCGCTTTGATCGATCACTTTAACCTGCATTGTGGAAAAGCCAAATCTAGAACCAATTACAAATATGTTGTTAAAAATTGGTTGTGGAAAGCATGTACAGCCGAAAGAAAAAGAAAATCGTATTTTGAGCAATTAAAACTCTTCTCCAGTCAATATTGCTTAAACCGATTTGATATGATAAGCCAGTTCGGGGTTAGCGCATGGTACAAATGACCCCAAATATCCACAGATATTTTAGACATGGAGGGTCCCTTTATGTGCACTTCAGAAAAATAACTCTGGGAGTGATAGAGGTGCCTCATGAATAGCTTTTGTTTCCCCTTTTAAAAAGAATACTTCCACCTGGATATCATGGAATGCACCATTAGTGCATAATTGAATAATGATTACATGACATTCATGAGCACATATCGAATATTAGTGTCAGTGGGTTTTAGAATTTGGTACAGATGACCTTTATCTGCTCATGCTCAGATTGCATCTCCGAAGTGGCTTATTAGTATACTGTTATGTCATTAAGGCCTATAACTGCTTACGTTCATGAAATTTGAGATGATTCGTGTATTGTTATGCATATTGCTTATTGCTTACGGAAGAGTTTTGATATGTATCAGAAAGTATCAGAATTGTTTTTCTCTGATGAGTGCAAGACGAAAAGCTTCAATATTCCTCTATTCAACGCTCTAGGCTACAATTTTGCCGTATATACCAAACATCTTTTTAGATTTGTTGTGATTGGTAAACTGTTATATGTCATCATATTATTGCTCACGAAAGAGAATTGATATAATTGGTATGATGATAAAAATTATATAATGTATTAGAAATTTTTATCAACAGGGAGATTTGTGAAACTTAAAGATCACATTGCAAGAAAATTCCATCAAAATAAATATTGGCTTAATACTTATTATTGCATAGATGGCATACATTATACAAGGTTATCCGAATTCAACGCTTGGAAACATTTGAATTAATGATTATTATCAATTATAAAACGGTAAAATACAGCCCCCGATATAGCAGCTGAAGAGCTCCTTGAACGCTGCTGAGATGTGTGACGACACACGAATGACCAGTCCTGTCTAAGCAGACGATGTCCCATAACATCTTACACATTTTTCAGTGCCTGTTTTGTCATCTCCTCTTCACTTATTTCTCTTACTTGACTAGCGTCAGTCTTAATGTTAGTCTGTTGCCTCACTCTTAACTTCGTGTATGGTATTATTTTGATGACAAATGCAGCGTTAGAAAAATAAAGGAATCAGTCACTTGTAAACAAAATAAGACGCCATTGTATTTTCAGCTGCTTGCACCGGGGCATGTTCGGCGTTTCAAGAGGGAACGAATACAATCTGTGATATTATTCGGAGGGCTTTTCAATTTGAAAATGGGGTTTATTTCATTGATCATTGACCCTTCTCCTGTGTATTTACAATCAAACGGTTTTAGTTATCAGAATCAGTTTCACTTTCCCTTTTAGAATGGTGTGCAATAAGGTCATGTTAAATATACCAAACTCTTTATAATTTGATAAATAATTGCATTGCAATTACGTTCATTCATTATAGGACGTCGTCTGCTTAAAGATCACATTGCAAGAAAATCACAAATATGGCAATTAATGTATCACTAGAAACTGGGAAGCTTACAGATGGCAATCGTATAAGTTTTATGTCAACTGCGTATCTGATGATTATAAAAACAACATAAATAAAAGCTATTCTAAGCATCTGGAATATCCGAGGATTCGCCAGAAATATAGCGATGTTTTGATGTCGTCACACTAGGGATCGATCCTGCTTAAGCAGACGATATTTGTGATTTTCTTGCAATGTGATCTTTAAATGTCAAAATGGTGTTCAACATGGGCGCCAATCCTCACAGGAATTCTATTCAAGTGGGGGGGGGGGGGGGGGGACACCTCATTGTTGCATCCAGGTGTATCCCCCCCCCCCCCACTTGAATAGAATTCCTGTGAGGAATGGCGCCCATGGTGTTCAGCAAAAATACGATTTTTGAAGAAGAGTACGGTATATACAGTGCGTATTAAAAAAAACGCAACAAGATTTGATTTCAAATTTGTGAAGATTGTGTTAACTTTACACCAAAGTGAGTAGCAACATCTTAAAACCACATATCTCCTCTTTCCAATGATATCTTATTTACCCATCAGTGATTCTTTGTCTCAGAGTTGCAATGTCAGGTGGAGGGGTAATGAACACTTTGCTCTTGAGATAACCCCAGAGAAAAAATTCACAAGTCAGATCCGGAGATCGTGGTGGCCACTTGCAACTCTGAGACAAAGAATCACTGATGAGTTTGAAGCTCTACGCCACCAAGCCCCAATGATTCGCAGGGCTGTGCGTGAGATGGAGAAAAGAGCTAATCTCTGTGTGGAAAGGATTTGGGGCCATGTTGAGGGGCATGGTATGTAATGTTAAAAAGAGATATCCGAAAGAAGACAATGGTAAGTTGCGATTATTAATTTCATTATTCCATTTGTTAAGTTAATTTCTGATAAGGTGCATTGATTCTTGCAGTGTCTAAACTTGGTCCCAAGTCCAATTTGACCAAAAAGAATGATTACTCAGCCATCCATGACCGTGTATGAATAAATAAGATATCATTGGAAAGAGGAGATATGTGGTTTTAAGATGTTTTCACTTTAGTGTAAAGTTAACACAATCTTCACAAATTTGAAATCAAATCTTGTTGCGTTTTTTTAGATACGCACTGTAGATGTGTGTTACTGGAATATAAATGGTGTTAAAGTAGACTTGATGGAGTTAGATTCATTTCCAGACTAGAAGTGGATGATTTAGGAACTTGCTTGATAACAATGACATTATTTCAATTCAATTCAATTACAATTACTGTATTTTTTTATAAAGTGATTTATAAATGATATACATACATGCAACAAAAGTGCTATCGTCTCCCCGTAAGGCGATTAGCCTATTAGTTTTCTTGTTTCATTACATATCGAATTTATCTGCAAAATTATATACACAAGACATATAAATGTTGGGTTTTTTGCGGTTATTTTGTATACTGTATTTTTTTTATAACTGATATACATATAGCATGTGATCTAATCACCGTAACAACTTTTCTCAAGTATTGATAACAGTTATGAAAATGGCAGTCTTCGCCTCATAAATTTGTTTACTGTGTTTTGCTTGTAAAATCTGTAAGGTGAAGATATTATTGCTTATATATTCACAGAATCACCCTTTTCTGTATTTTTTTTTCTTTGTCTCAACATTGAACAAAATACACTCTCTCTAAAAAAAAGAGTGAATTTTCACTCTATTTTCACTCCCAGGGAGTCACGTCAGTGATCACTTGTTTAGGAGTGAATATTGAGTGAATATCGAGTGCTCTCTAAAAAAAAGAGAGTGCTTTTCACTCTATTTTCAGTCCATTTTCACTCGCCCGGGGAGTCACGTCAGTGATCACTCGATTTTTTTTTTAGAGAGCACATCTTTGCTGTAAACTGACATGAACAACTCTCATTTTAATTAACACAGCACAAGGAAAATGATTACCGTTCACTTATTGCTCTGAGGTGCTATGAGCTTCATTTTTTTTAAGCCGCAAAGATAAAGCGTTTATTGGATAACGATCTGTTTGGTGTTATCCTTTTTATCTACGGTAACTCCAGAAAGACAGAAAAAAATCAACCCGCTATCTGGCTCTGTTAATGTCGAGACTAAGCAATGTGAATATGTTTTTAATACGTCTTCCTTTCCTTTAAATTAAGCATCGTTATCTGTATATATTTGTATATACCTAATGTGTTAACTTCCAGCCAAAGGATGGTAAAATATTCATTTAAAGAAAAGAAGGATGTCTTATCTATGGTCTTTATTATATCAACGTTACACAAGGTTTACGTCTTAGCATTTTTTCTTAAATACCTTGTACTCTGGTAGTGACTGCGAGGTACAGTCAGTTCACACCAATAGACCTGTTTACTAAGTGTTCAAATTTTATGCATACTTTTGAAACAAAGGTTGTTCTTGACAACCTGAAAGCTTGCCAGAGGCTTGTCACACATAGCAACAAGTAATGTATGCAAACTGGATTCCAAGTATTGTAGTTCATTCATTAATAACAGGTTAATGGAATACCTCGTTACTAGGTCCCCAGGAAAGAAACATCCATAAATTCGAATCACTGCAGGTCTATTTCGTTATACGTATGCATTGTCGCCTGTTCTAGGCATTAGATATATATTGTGTGTGTCCATTATGTTCTATGTTCCACATGCTCTCTCCATTGATGGACAGAATTCATTTAATTTTGTAAATCATTTGTTATTCATAAGAACAAGCAATTCTACTTGTACACCTGTACGATCCAGCTTGCCAATTACGCAACTACTTTTGGTATATTATAACCTATATTTGCATATTCTTGTATATGTGCAGTGAAGCAAGAGCCTCTATTTCTATACAGACATGACGTGTGTTAATAAATCAGAGCCTCTCTTTTCCAACCCCAACTCTCCCCAAAAATCTTCAATGAATGATTTTCCTATGAATGCCTTTACGAGTTTAATGACATTTTCTCTCTAAATTACCATCCTAGAAATTCTTCTCCCCTGTCCAACAGAGAAGGCGCTGCAAACTTTGATTTGAATAGTATCATCTTAACAACGAAATGCCTGAGCTCCAGCTTAATTTTGATGCTAACAATGTTCTTGTTAATAATATACATTCAGAGTATGTATTACCAGATCAATTATCTAAGAAAGCCTCATTCAATTATAACAACACGCTTTCTTTACTTCATCACAATGCATGCAGTCTCAATAGAAACTTTGACCAGTAGACCTGTTTACTAAGTGATTCAAATTTATGGATGTTTCTTTCCTGGGGACCAAGTAACGAGGTATTCCATTAACCTGTTATTAATGAATGAGCTACAATACTTGGAATCCAGTTTGCATACATTACTTGTTGCTATGTCTGACAAGCCTCTGGCAAGCTTTTAAGGTTGTCAAGAACAACCTTTGTTTCAAAAGTATGCATAAAATTTGAACACTTAGTAAACAGGTCTATTCCAGTCATTCATTCATTCATGATTTAGATGCAGATTTCTAAATACTTGGCTTGTGTGAGACCTGGTTCACTGACTCGCCCCCCCCCCCTTCGTTTTTTTTTCAGTGCAGGGAATCAAATTGATATCTAACACTATGATCATGACGAACAAAGAAGCGGACAATTTATGCTGCTCCTCATTGTACCCTTCACAATTGCACTGGTTAACAAAAGAACATCCATTCATTGCTGTCCTGTAAAAATATGTAGAACAGGTGTCACATAATAGCAGTGAAGGGATGTACTTTTGTCAACTAGAGCTATTGTGGAGGGTACAATGAGGAGCTGCATAAATTGTCCGCTCTCTTTGTCACCGTGTTCATAGTGTAACAATAGGGAAGGGGAAAAAGGAGGTGGGGATGCCTTTTACATTTCAGATAACTTTTTGATGTAATACCCGAACTAACACACGCGACCGAAGTAATCGAATGTTTATTTATGGAATTAAAAAATCACGGTGACAAAAATATTATAGGTGAAGTCTACAGGCCTCCCAATGCAAACTTTATTGAGTTTATATCTGTTATCCAGTCTATATTAGCATCACCTCTTCTTAATAATAAACCTTGTTTCATCATGGGAAACTTTAACCTAAATTTACTTCATTATCAGCAGAATTCGAATTGTATAGGGACTTCTTAGACATATTCTCACATTCATTAAATTTATTCCGGCCATCACGAAGCCTACCAGAATTTCTGATACCTCATCAACCCTCATAGATAACATCTTTACCAATATTAATTCTCCCGTTTTCTCTGGCGTCGTTGTTTCTGACCTATCCGATCATTTCCCTATATTTTCCTTTATATCGAACATCACACAATCGTCTCCATCAGGCCCGTAGCCAGAGGGGGTCGGAGGGGTCGGAGGGGTCGGACGACCCCCCCCCCCCTTCTTGGGCTGAGGTCCGCTTTTTCATGAAAAAAAAAAACAAGTGAATGTAACACACACTCTAATAAATATTTTGTTTCTGCGACTTCAAAAATGTGTGTTCAAAATAATCATTCACAACCCCTAAATTTCCCCTCTGGAGTCCTTAAATTGCAGCAGAAAGCATCTAGATTTTAAAATTTTCCGGGGGGAGCATGCCCCCGGACCCCCTAGCAAGGACCTGCTTTCGGCAGGTCCGTATTGATTATGACAAAAAGGCCCACTTTTGCAAAAAAAAACGACCCACCCCTTTAGAAACCCTGGCTACGGGCCTGTCCATCAGGTAATAGTAAACAGAACGGATTTCGAGTGTTATCAGAGGACAATCTCAATAGATTCAGAGAAAGCCTTTCGTCTATTAAAGGAGAATGAAAGTCAACATACATTAGCTGATAATCATGTGGAAAATTGTCAGCCTGTTCAAAATATCTTGAAAATACTCTGATTTGATTACTCAGTAAGGAGAACAGTCTCTCTAAAGTTTGCAGATTTCTTGCTAGATGTTATCCCATGGGGGCTGCCATTTTGAAAAAAACCTGTGATGTCATTGCGGTACATGTCCATTTACCTGTACACAATAGATAAGATGTTGCATAATGAATAGCTATTGTACAACTAAAGCCACCCATGCAAAATGGCAGCCATCTTGGTACCCCCATTGTCTCGCACAGGTGATATCTAAGAGCAGTTGTAGGTCTTTGTCACTTCTTTGAAGAATTGACAAACCTTTGTCAGACCAAGCAACTTACAAGTGCATGCCAAATCCTGCTTAACAAAAGAAACAGCTGAACCAAATATCTTGACACAAATAGGTTATATGACAGGATAAAAATATCTTCATTTGAATGTACATGACTAAAAAAATGGTTTATTATGAGAAAACCCAGTGGCATGCATTCCACAGCTGATCATGAGTGTCACGGTAGCTAATGTATTGGTCAGTGGGTATCTCACAAATAGAACTGCTCTGACATTACTTTGTAAAGAAAATGGCAGCCCCCATGGGATAATGTCAAGCAAGGAAACTGCAACTTTTGGAGACACTGTTCTCCTTCTTAAATTATCAAATAGGAGTAATTTCAAGATATTTGTAATAGGCTGACAATTACCTAGATGATTACAGGCTAATGTTTGTTGCCTTTTATTCCCCTGCTAGCAACAGTTATACGATATTGAAGATTCCAACTTAGCATTCGACAAATTTATTGATATATTCACTGAATAAGCCAGTTCGGGGTTAGCGCATGGTACTGAGATTGTACAAATGACCCCAAATATCCACAGATATTTTAGACATGGAGGGTCCCTTTATGTGCACTTCAGAAAAATAACTCTGGGAGTGATAGAGGTTCCTCATGAATAGCTTTTGTTTCCCCCTTTAAAAAGAATACTTCCACCTGGATATCATGGAATGCACCATTAGTGCATAAATGAATAATGATTACATGACATTCATGAGCACATATCCAATATTAGTGTCAGTGGGTTTTAGAATTTGGTACAAATGACCTTTATCTGCTCATGCTCAGATTGCATCCCCGAAGTGGCTTATTGTTTGACACCAACATACCCTTACAATGTCCAGCCCGCATAAACTACAAAAAAAGATCTCCTTGGATCTCGAAAGCCCTCCTAAGGTCAATAAACAGAAAAATAGACTGTTCTATAAATATAAAGCTAATCCAACCGAAAGAAACAAAAATAAATACACTCATTACCGGAATAATTTAACCACTTTAATCTGCACTTTAATCTGCACGGCGATAAAAAAAAAATGTTATTCAAATCAATTCCACATATTCAAGTCAGATATCAAAGGTATGTTGAAAGCAATCCACAAAGTTTTAAATAAAGAAAATAATAAATCGGAGTTTCGTAATATTCATGTTGATGGTGAACATATAGATAACCAGACTTCCGTGGCCAGTACATTTAATTCCTTTTTTTTGTAAACATAGGCCTTAATCTTGCCTATAACATTCCTGAATCCAATATACCATTCCATTCCTTTCTAATGGACAAAATATCACACAGTTTATTTTTTTTTACCGGTTCACGTAAATGAAGTTATTGACATTGTAAGCAATTTAAAGCTCAAAAACAGCTCTGGGTACGATGGTATAACAAATGTTTTATTAAAAAATATCGTTCATGAAATAGTTTCTCCTTTAACCCATATTTTCAATCTATCACTAACAAACGGCACTGTCCCCAATAAAATGAAGACTGCAAAGGTCATACCTATTTTCAAGAAAAGTGACCGACAAGACGTAGGTAATTACCGCCCCATATCACTCCTAACAAGCTTCTCAAAGATTCTAGAAAAACTTGTCTATTCTCGCCTCATTACATTTTTAAATAATAATTATGTTCTCTCCGGGTCTCAATTTGGTTTCCGCAAAAAGCATTCAACTACGCACGCGCTTCTGTTATTCATTAATAAAATTGCCAGAGCGATTGACAGTTTGTCGCACACTGCAGGTATTTTCCTGGACTTCTCCATGGCCTTTGACACTATAAATTATATATTGTTGCATAAGTTATCCCACTATGGTATTCGGGGGAAGGCCTTGGAGTGGTTCAGGAACTACCTTATTGATAGAAAACAATATGTATACATAAATAGTTTCAAATCGACCCTTCAATCAATTACTTGTGGTGTCCCTCAAGGCTCTCTATTTGGCCCGCTCCTGTTTATCTTATACATTAACGATCTCCAAAACTCATCTGCAGTATTATCATTTATCCTTTTTGCCGATGACTCCAATATTTTTGCTCTAACCAGAACACCGACACACTTCTGAACATCGTAAACACTGAATTAAAATGCCTTTCTGACTGGATTCAAGCTAACAAATTGTCGCTCAATATAAATAAATTTTCATTTCATGCTATTTAGTAATTCTATGTCATCCTTACCAGGTAATATACAAATAAACAATAAAATATCGCCCAGGTTGAATCTAGCAAATTTCTGGGTGTTTTTATAGACAGTAGATTTACATGCAAGGTTCAAATTGATTGCCTATGTAAACTGTTATGTAAACCGTTTTCGCAAATAAAACAATCACCTTTACTGGACCCAAATCTGGAACAGTCTGAATAACAAACTAGTTGATAGGCCCTCCAACAATTCTTTTAAACGGAAGCTAAGGTGTTACCTCTTACATGTATGTATGAATATTCATATCATGTTGGATCGTACAGGGGGTCACGTAGACTTTGCTTGCGTAACACTGTCATGTCTTTACAATTTTTTTCTTCTTCTTCTTCATCTGCTTTTCTTCATTTTCTCTTTTTCTTTTCTTCATTTTCTTTTCTTTTTTTCTTTCATTCTTCTTCTTCTCTTTCGTCTTTTTCGTTCTTTACTCCACATTCTGAGCTTTGCTCTCCTTGTACGTTTTATAAATCTGATACTTCTAGTCCGTCTCCCCTTTACATTGCATCCCAATCAGAATTACTATACGGGAGCCTAATCATTTACAAGCAATGCTTTTTATTTATGCTCCCCACATTTTACATTTTTCTTCTTTTGCCATTTCTCACACTTTCTACCTATTTACTGTACATTATACTTGATCTGAGTTCTTTTGAAATTGACAATTATGCTTGTAAAATATCTTCTGAAAATTTTTTTTGATGTAAATGTGGAATGTGGAACAAATAAACTTCAAACTTCATTTGTATTTCTGGTCAAGGAGATAAACATGCAAGTTAGTAGGTATACGGCGAAGACAATTTATTGAAAACGACATAAAAAGCAACGCATTATTGGACGCAATTAGGGAATTAAATTTAATTGTTCAACATCAGTACAAAATATATTTCACTTTAATAAAATATATTCATCTTTTACAAAACCATTTCACTCCAGCCAATATATATTTCACTCTTAATGAATACATTTCACTTTTCACACAATTTCATTTCACTTTTTCACAAAAATCCTTTTCACTTTTAACAAAATTTCATTTCACTTTTCCCTAAGAATACATTTCACATTTCACTTTTCAAAAATAAAAATGCTTAGAAATTTTCATATTTTAATGAATAATAGACAATTTATGAAAGAACAGGTTTCGTTCTTTGTATGTACTTATGTATCTCATCAAAATTGTTATGCTTCAGTGAGCAATTAACTACTTTATTGAGTGTTCAGAAATATTCGTTTTGGAAAGCTTTTAATTTGTCTATGTGCACGCAACCCCTTGGGAGCACGCTTCAGCTATTTCGCACGCTTAGCGTGCTCACAACCGCCCCCTAAAATGAAATCCTAGCTACGCGGTTGCAGTAAAGTTATTTTCTTTCGTAAAAAAACAAATCAAATCAAATCAATTTATTGAATTAAAATCCACAATTTTGGATTGTCATCAAAGCTGACTTTACGAATGACTTAAATATGACAAGCCAAATGGGATGCTCAATCATCTTTAACTGCATCAACTAAAGTTAAACTGTGCAGATTGACATTTTTATTACAACAAACATTTTTAATGCCAATATATTTTTACTTTACGAACAGCTTTATGAAACATCGCCCAGGCTTATTAGCCATGGATTAGTTTAAATTCTGATTGAAAATTAAATTTTGATTTGAAGACTTTATACAACCAGTCAGAGGAAATGTTTATCTTTATGGTTTTAAAACATGTCCATACGATCATGACTCGGAAATAACACCCTAGATGGTATTCCGGGAGGATTAGAAAAGAAGAAGAAAAGGAACGAAAAGTTGAGGAGAGGGTTAAAGAAAGAGAGAGAGAGAGAGAGAGAGAAAGCAAAAAGAGACAGGCATATATGGGAAGAGAAAAAAAAGAGAGATAGATAAAGAAAAAAATAATTAGACATACAGGGAAAGAGAGAGGAGAGAGAGAGAGAGAGAGAGAGAGGAAGAGCTAGAAAGAGAAATAGAAGATTCCAAGAAGAAAGAATAAAGAAAATTTGATCAGAGAATATAAGAAAAGAGAGATGGAGAGAAAAAGAAGAAGACAGAGTAGAAAAGAGATAGAAAGAGAGAAGGATGAAGACCATCAATATTTATGTGGTACAGTCTTAGGTATATATAAAATTGCAACATCTGAATATACACGAATAATAAATCAGGAGTGGGATACACCAATACATTGTGTGAAATTGCAGTCATAATTACAAACAAGCATGTTTCCAACGATAGCGGAGAGGGGAAATTATTGTTAAACCAATAAGACAATATGAAGATTAGAATACTAGACAGTATAGTCACGTTCACTGTTACTATATACAGTGCATCAAGGTACATGTGAAATTATGGCAAATTATGCATCGTGTGAAGAAAGAGGAAATGACAGTGATAGTAGTAGAGGAAAGAGGCAGAAAAAATAAAACAGAAAAAGAGAGAAAAGGATGAGAACCAAAGGGGAAAGGGAAGAAAAAAAAAAAGAGTAACACGATGTAGCACGGATTGTAACATCCTAAAAGTACATGGATAATTAAAAAGATATTGCACAAGATAAAGTGGTGTAAGTATATTACACTGAATAAATTGCAGACTTCATATCATATCGCAGAACAGATTTATTAGAATTGTCATAAACGATCAAAGCTATAAGAGGATAGGAGGATATGCGCAATATATAAACAGCACATTAAAGTGTATCAGCAAGTAAGTAAAGTACATAATCACCAATAGGCAATAAACCTGCATGTATAATGATATAATAAATCTGTTAGCTTCTTAGAAATATGAGAATACTGATAAGTGTAATAGTGGAAATACTTATGATATTTTAATAACTGGGGTTAAAATCGTAATGAACTAGAATTATCACGCAGCACTAAAATTGTCATGCAGCACACAGTAATCTAGCGGATAAATCAAGAAAGGTTATTTAAATTATTCAACTCATTTGGATATTGCCTCCCTAATATCAGAAAAGCTATACCTTATAGCTATAGCTATTTATTGGAAAAGCTAAGGTAAGCTACAAAGTTCATTCTTAAAGTATAGTTTATGAATAACGTAGAAAATGTAGAAATATAGATAACGATTCACTATTATATCACTCTTTTCAAGACAGATTAGAGTTAGCTCACACAATCTACCAATATAAACCGGAAGACATACTTAGGCGTTTGGAAAACGGTTCCCGTCTCACCTACACGAATTTGTAATGAATGTAGCTAGAGATGAATTTCACATTATCATTCTGATCATGGAATGTATTTATTTATTTTATTTATTTATTTATTTATTTATTTGATTCCTGCATGTTTCACAATAATCAGTTTCATACATACAAACTTTGAAAATAGAAACACACAGAGGTCTGGCAATATAAGCTGCACGCTTGAAGTTTTGCCATACCTAACATCTTACATATTTCATACATTCTTAAAAGTAAACATAGATTAATAGATTAAATACAACAACAAAAAAAGTGCAAATATAATACACTATATACAGATACAAATACAGATAAAGAATAAGATTGAAATCTCTACAGTACGTTCTAGAGCAAGAAAAATGTAGTAGACATGATAAAGGTGCAGTCCATCCATACTGAAGGAGAAACAGAGAGAAAAGAGAGAGAGAAGAAAACGTAAGACAAGCAAGAGAGAGGGGGAGGGAGAGAGAGAGAGAGAGAGAGGGGGGGGGTGGTGGGAAGATGCCCTAATTAACAATACCACTGTGCATAATTACATATCATGGCAAATTATACATGTATACATATATAGAATATATACAATCATAATATAATTAAGTACACGCTGTGTTATGGGGAATTAACAACCAACTAATAGAACAAATATCTTAAATAAAAATGTTTGCAATGAGCATGCGCTTGACTGCATTTTTAAAAGAGTAAATTGTAGGCAAATTACGTGTTTCAATTAGTAAAGAATTCCAAACGTCTGGACCAGTATGTCTCACTGATTTATGTGCCAATACTGTACGTGGATTAAACAAGTGCAAGTTTGCTGCTTGTCTCGTCGAATAAGAGTGAATAGCATTGTTTTCCATGAACATGGAAGAAAACGAGGCAGGTAAAACATTAGTACTATAACGATACATAAATAAAGAGGTTTGAAGAAAATTAATTTCACCGACTTTAAGGCATTTAAACCTAGCAAACAGGGGATCTGTGTGTTCACGATAACCAACCCCAGCACAAATTCTTAAAGCTTTCTTTTGTAACAGATGAATGTCACTTGTTACACTCTTTGACACTGCCCATAGAATATTACAATAAGAAATATATGGCAAAAACAAGGTATTATATATCATCAATAATATTCTGTCAGACACAAGATATCTTACTCTATATAAAATCCCAATACTCCGAGAAATTGGAGACATTATACTGTTCCGGTGGTCATCCCAGTCTAGCTTCTCATTAATATGAACACCCAGGAACTTAGTACAAACCTTCTTCTCCAATTCCACATCATCCAGTCTAACTACTAATTGTTGCTCATTGCAAATCTTCCTTCCCTTAAAATGAATATAGTTTGTTTTTGATACATTTAAAGCTAACAAGTTACTTCGAAACCATTGTGTTAACTTAGGAAGCTCAATATTAATTCTAGTCTTGACTGTGTGTATATCACGGTGAGAGAGGAAAACGCTTGTATCATCTGCGAATAATATATATTGCAAGGCAGTAGATGCATTACATATATCATTAACATATATAAGAAACAATAGAGGCCCTAGAATAGAACCTTGAGGGACACCACTTTTTAAAACAAGAATATCAGAGTTTACAGAATTATGACATGTATATTGTCTTCTGTTAGATAAATAACTAGAAAACCATCGCAGAGCGATACCCCGTACACCATAATGTTCCAGTTTACACAACAAAATTGAGTGGTCGAGAGTGTCGAAAGCCTTACTCAAATCCATAAATACTCCAACCACATGCTGACGATCAGCAAGGCCTGAGACACACGGTCATAAAATTTCAACAATGCAAGGTCATGTACGAGATACACTGTTGAAAGAAATATATATATACTGTTGAAATATATATATATATATATATATATGTGAAAGAAATTGCGAGAATAACGTTGCGTAGCTCAATCAAAGTTCCCCAGAGCTGTCCTCCCTTTTTGAAATATATATATATATATATATATATATCACTAGATCTTCGTTTTGGGCAACAGTTGTCTGTCTCCCTCTTTGTCCATGGTGTCTCCCTAATACACCTCGCGTTTCCCTAAAGCCTGGCGCACACTGCACGATCTGACTATAAGATGCGATTTTGGGAAAAAGTTGTTATAACCCTTGATATGAACCTTCAAACTTTTCAAATCTTCATGATCAACGTTCCGAATAGTAGTATGAATACTAAAATCGAAATTAGGGGATACTGCGTAGGAATAAAAGCGAATTCAATTCCAAATCGTAGTGACGTCATACCAATCTTGCGATCGACTAAGATTTGAAGCCGATTTGGCCTTTACTCTAACCAGAAGAATTCCAGTTAACAAAAATGTCGATATTAATATTCGTATCATTATCCCGAACTTCAAATAAGATAATTTCACTTTTTTTAACTTTCACATTTAATGCAAACTGCAATTTGTTCGAAAATCGGGTCGCAGTCGGATCGTAAAGTGTGCGCCGGGCTTAATACACCAGTCCCTATTATGACGGAATAAACCGCATTGTGTCTCTCCCTAATACCCATCCAGTGGAATATACAGTATACATGTATGTAGTGCGTCCCAGAAAAAACGAAACCGAGCTTTATCGATGTTTAATAATATCTTAATCACAGATATGATTAATAAATGACACATAAGCTCTGATCCTCTTCTTTCATTTGATGCCACTCATAATTATGATACATATACTTCACGCATGAGTGAATAAAGATAATAGCAAGCAGGGCTATACTTAAAAGTCGTATATCAGAATTTCAAAGAGATAATCACATTTCTAGAAAGTTCATTTTCTGCCCTTTCATATGACACTTCAATCGGAAAAAATGAGCCAGGGATGACAAAGCTGTTGGTTTCACATTGTATTTATTTCCAAGAGAGTTGCCAAAGTTGTTGCATGTGTTATTTCCTTACAATTATACATACTATGAAATATATAAAATGAAAATGAGAGAATAGTGGTTGCGTACTTTAAATCAAAGTTCCCCAGAGGTGTCCTCCTTTTTGGAAATGTTTTGCAAAGGTTGAAAAAAATGCAAAATGACAAAATAGCTAGTTAATAGACAGACAGTATTATTAGTGGATGAGAGCAAGGTCTGTGATAACTCCTTGAGAGTATGAGAGGAAGGAGAGGCGTCTTGTAGTTCTTTCAAACATTGGTACAGAGAGAATATGAGACATTGATGATGGAAGAGAAGATCCACTCTGGCTTTGACCTTGATTTGTTTTTCTTCTTCACGGGTTATTTTTTGACAGATCGATATTTATCAACTTCGTCAAAATCCAGTCTCTTCAGAATGTCATGCAATATTGCTACATCATCGTTATGATTATGAAGGGTTTAATATTTCAGGAGTAAGATTATACGTTTTGGTGAAGTTCTTTGACTTATTTTTGTATAGCCCCCTCTCTACTTCTCCTTGCCTCTCCTTCTCCCCTGTCTGCCTATACCGGTTTCCACTCTTTCTCTCTCTGTCTCTCTCTCTCTCTCTCTCTCTTTTCTCTCTGTCTCCCTCTTTCTTTCTCTCTCTGTCTCTCGCTCTGTCTACCTGTCTCTGCCCCTCTCTCTGTGTCTCTGTGTCTCTCTGTGTCTCTCTGTCTCTCTCTCTGCCTATGTGCCTCCTTCCCTCAGGGCCTATCACATACAATCTGGACATGTTGATGGGACTTTAATTTGTCATGTTTATATATGGCTGTCGTCCTTGCTAGCTCGGCTGAACATTATTATGATTAGGTTCCGTGTTTTCTTTCTCTTTTATTCGACTGGAATATTCAGTTATGGCTCGCTGCTCCTCCATAGAGCCTACATTGAAACCCATAAAATCCAGTGCCTCGAAATTATAATTATAATGAAAGGATTAATACCCCTTAAATCGTCCCAATCCACTGATTTTGCATCTTTTATTTTTTTTAAATAAAAGACGATGTCGACACTCCCTTCGAGATGTCTCCATGCATGCAATTTCGCTGATCAGACAAGACCAGTGCGCTATTTTGACTTCTCGAGCCAGTGAGAATGATTGTGAACAAAGGATCAGTATCAGTATATGCAGGGGTGTAGCTACAGGGAGGCACGTGCCCCTCTCGAATGCCCCCCCCCCCACCAAATAGGAAAGAGGAAGAGAGGGAGAGGGATAGAGAAAGCTAGAGAGAGAGAGATAAGAGAAGGTGGAAGGCAATATTTAAAGAAGATTACGACCCCTACCTCACCTTCTCTGGCCTTTTTATCTCGTATTTCATCCCCTCCCCCTAGTAAGATAGATGCCCCTAGTGGCTCCTGAATGCCTGGACCTATATGCTACGCCACTAAGTATGAGTATAGATACAGGCGTACAAGGTGGGGGCAGAGCGGGGTGTTGGCTGCTGCCTCCAGAAATTTTGAAAATACCAGCGTTCTGGCAGAGAGCTGTTCAAATAACCTTATATTCGGTTAGCCAGATGTCCTATAGTGTGGTCATAATTATACGGGCAGCGAGGTGCCCGAATATTTTTTTTGTTATTGTTTGTATAGTGTATTTTGATGACGACATTTTTTCTTTTACAATAGTCAAATGCCTGTTTTGCTATCTTGCTTCTGTCGCTCTCAAAATCTGAACACTTGAAGTTGCCGTTCGGTCAAGCAGCCCGACTATTCCTTCTCCTCTTCATTTGTGCTTTAGATTTTTTTCCACCGAGGTCGATGAATATTAACAACTGTTCACTCTATTATGAACCCAACGGAAAGAAAAGATTTAATAGACCCCTTAAAAAAATGGGGGAAATATTCCCCGTTGGTAAAATTGATTACACAAAGAAGGAAATCGAAACTTTAATGACACTTTTTGTAGCAATCAAGTGATTTTCTTATTCGGTTGGACGTTTGGACACAGACAAACTTTTATAAGAGAACTTTATAGGCATACACTAATTTATGAAAATAAAATCACTTGTTTTAGGTTATTTAGTTATAGGTCGATTGGCGTAGCGTGAGTCAATTTCGTTGGGATATGGGGGGGGGGGGGGGGCGGGCAGACACGGCAGACGCTGGTCGTACCTGGTGAAAAAAAATATGAGAAAACGCACAAACCGAGCAGTGTAGGTTTTCCCTTCCATCCCTCTCTCTTTCTCTTCCAGTTTTGTTTTCTTTAAAATTGTATGGCAAGAAAGCTTTTTCATAGTTTTCAATTTCATTCAAAGAGATTTTAAGTTTTATGTCTGTTAACACGTTAACTTATTCACTTTGTAGGGAGAAATGAGATGAGGCACATATCTATCCCACTGGGTGGGTGGATTGACCTTCTATGTATTTGTGACGTTGTTAACTCCGTTCTCCCGTCGAGTTGAGATTCGTTATGCAGTAATGCCTCTCTCTATGATTCTATGTCTTCTCACTCAACGAGGCAGACAGCATGGTAAGAACATAGTTTGTTTACCAAGCGACGAACGTGCGCGAGCCTGGTTTCTTATAACAAAGTTGTAAAGTTGCAGACGACGCGACACAACCATACGGAAGATATACCACTTGTGGTAGGGATTTCTCTTGTTTGTTACCTGGAAGTAAAACAACCATGAAGATTTTGTTTTGTTGTCTTTTACTTGGAATATTAGTGGTGGTGGTGAGCTCTCAACGGGTTCAAGAATGCCCCGTTTGTGACCGTACAGCTTGCGAGAAGGTCTCCGATGAGAGCTGCGCTGCTGGTGTGCTCTTGGACGAATGTGGCTGCTGTCAGGTTTGCGGGAGAAAACTCGATCAAAACTGTGGCGGGAAATTCTGGAATCTTGGAAGATGTGGCCGTGCCTACTACTGCTCTGGACCACATCTTGGTAAAGCGATTAATATCAACAAAGGCGAGGTGGGATTCTGCAAGTGTCGGGAAAGTAAACGCGTCTGCGGGAATGACGGGATTGTATACGAGAACATCTGCTCGCTCAATGAAACCAGTCACGAACAGAGGAAATATGGCGGGAATAAAATCGAGGTTTCCCGAGACCGAAAGATTTGCAGAAGTGGTAAGGGGTCCAATACTGTATGTGTTTAAAATTAGGTTAATATAATAATCACGGTTACTTTGTCGCTCACAAAAAGATGAGGCCTTATTGCCAGCATACGGAACGGGCACCCGGTTTTACCTCGGGGGTTTTACCAAACCTTAAAAGTGCTCCTTCAAACAATGACGTATACAGTGGCCCTCTCAATATAAAAGAAAAAAAGATTCACCTGAGTTGCGTTGTAATTGTTGTTCGACTTCCTTACAAGTGCTCGCTGTGCCTTCGAGCTCAGTTGTCTGTACTTTGCTCCATGTTTTGTGTCTAAAATAACCCTTTTCAAAAACAATATTGCCAAACATTATGGACGCTGAGGAAGGTCTTTAAAATTTACAACACCTTAAACCAAAGCCATGACTAATAAGAGAGAAACACTATTTCTTGTTGGTATTTTGCCCCATGTGTTTTTAGCATCGAATTAGCATCAAACATCAGTTTTTCCTTCTGACATGATAGTAATTATATAGCATGATTTATTAACCGGTTGACTAACTGAATTCTTTAATTCCATTGGCTTAAATACAGGGACCATCGGGATCCCGTTAGCAATTGGTTAACTTATCCATTTCCCGATATTGGTCCCTTTACCTAGTGTATCGCGATAATGAATATGACATGATTTGATGGAAATTGATGCCAAAAATCTTGCAAATAATTTCCGAGAAATCCCTACTGAGGCACCCACTTGAAAATGACTGTGAATTTCGCTAGGTGGTTGCTGCTATGGTCAACATACAGTACAGTAATTTGAGAAATGTGAACATCACTGCGGATGCCATCTTCACTTTACGATATTCAAGTTGATGTTTTACGCAATATACCAAGATTACAGCATGGTGAAAATAAAACCTAACAACGTTTTTAGGTCGATTTCATGTATGTTGATTGACTGCATGTAGATGGGGTCGATTTTTATTCAATATGTTAATTTTTACCTCTAAAACTTGGGCAAGCAAAATATGTGAGGGGCTGCGGGCGATTCGCCCTATAGCTACAAAAAGACCACCTATTATTCTTTTCTTTTATAGGTTAATTTTGAAAGCATAAAATCACTGAACACGGTAGTCAATTCAAGTTTTGTATGTCAAGTAGCCCTCACAAGTATTGGGGGGGGGGGGGGCAAGCAATCCAGATGGTTAATTCGATTTTCTTCTATATGGATCGTAGAGAATTTTGAATGCTCAAGTTTATCGAATTAGCGACAACATTTAATAAGGAATTCATTTTTTAAAATCAGTTATGATGGTCTCTTCGCGTTGGGTTCTTATTAATTAGTCGATCAAATCAAATCATCGGACTGACTTCAATGTCAACACATGCGTTCACACATTAAATGTGACAAATTTTGTCCGGGTCTATACGTCCCTCTTCTTGCATCTAATCAGGTTTTGAGTAATTGATATTTCGTTGGCAGGAGCAACATTGATTTTGGGGGCGGAGGGGAGGCTGAAGTATGGTATATAGTATGGAGTGTTTATGTCGACAGACAAGATGTCCTCAAGTGAGATGCTTAGGATTAGGAAATATGACATGTATGACTAAAGTTGTCTTCATTTGATAACGATATACATAGTGCATAATCAACGACTACCAACAATGAACGGTCATTGCAATGTACAAAACACTAACAATAGAAGCTGCTCCTGTTGAATAGTTGAAATCCTTTTAGATAATAGATATCCTTCTTGTTTTTGTCCTCAGACACCATTTTGAATGAGGGATATCCGACCAAACAAGCACCCTCAGTCTAGCGACGCCCTTGCCCAAGGTCGTCCCTCTTCTCCCCTTTCTCCTGCAATCCAATTCTCCTATTCTTCCCCTCCTCCATCCTTATGTTCTCTATCCCACCCTCAATTTCATCCTTCTCCTCCTCCTCATAAGGCATCCGCTCCTCCCCTCCTCCCCTCTCCCATTCTTGAGTCTGCTCCTCTTCCTCCTCCAATCATTCTTTTCCATTCCTCCCTATGCTCGATCCCTTCCTCATTTCCCCCTCCTAACTTCTATCCCCCCTTCTTCTCCAGACCTCCACCTTCTCCTCCTCGTCCAGTAATCTTTTTCATCCTTCTTTTCCATTCCCTATGTTATTCAATCCTCTTTTCCACCCTTCATTCTCCCTATCCTAAAAAAGCTCATCATCGGTGCAGCCCAGATCGATGCCCAAAGTAGACCCCGAGAAAATTCCCACAAACTTCTGTTTGTACGTCATGCTGAGAGATGTAATTCTGTTCCAGCCTTGCGATGTGGGCTCAGTCAGGGGTAGGCCTTATTTGTTTCGACGTTTTAAATCGAGGCCTTCGTCCTATTATGCATGTGGAACAGACTGGACTGACGCCCCCCTCCCCCCCCCCCCCCCGCGCAAAATATGAAAAATAGAAAACGATGAAGCGAAGTTACTTTCTTCACTTTCGTACATGCAACAATTTCGTGTTATCCATTCGCCTTGTCGCATACTTTTTAACTTTTTAAATCAAACGTTAATTTTACTTTTTCTTTAATTAGAAGCGAAGTTAGAAGCGTTGCAGCCCAGATCTGGAGAAGTATTAGTAATCACCTGCTTCACTCATCTTTCAGTCGTCACCTTCACCTTCTTCTCTGAATTCCTTTCATTTTTAAATTCTTTTTAATTACTCTTTTTTGTTTCTACTTCTATTTTATTTTGCTGGTTTATCTTCTTCTTACCTACGTGATATTACTTGACCCAATACCTAGGCCTACATAGCTCCGGGGAGGGGGGGGGGAGCTACGCCACACGAATGGTGGAAACCAATATAAAGCACAACATAAACTTTAAGAGGGAGAAACAGGTGAGAGGGGGAAAGGGGACGTGAAAAGAAGTGAATGGGACCTTCCCAAACATCCATAATCTGTGACCTTATAGACTCGCATTTCATACACCAGGTAAGACCGATGTACCCTATAATACCAGCCCCCTCCTCCATGATGGGAACCAAGTTTTGGTACACTACGCCTCTGTTTGTCACAGCTAGGATACCCCTTCTCTAGGAACAATCGAAAGATCATGACATGTTGATCTGTAGAAAGAATCTGAGAGATTCGTGATGAAGGCAGGTGGTAGCATTCCTTTCTTTTGACGAAATAACTTGAGTGAGTCATGATTTAGATTAAAATAAAAATCATTTTCAAAATACCTGTTTCTATTTTCCACTAAAATATTGTGTAACGTAAGAAAGTCCCCTTCTCATTAATCAATGGCCTTTGTTATGTATTATTGTTTTTTGCTCGAAATATGGTATTTAATGGATCAATTTAGTTTCGTACACAATAGTTTTTTTGAGAAAAATAAGAATCATCTTTACCTTGGAGCTCTGTTCCAAAATAAAGATTTATCTTGATGTCGGGAGATGATCATTTCACCTACATGTATTTTAAAAAAGGGAATTGTTATAACAGATAAATCAAGCACAAATAATTATGGTCTCAACATTTTTCCTTATTATCACAAAATCGTGACGAAGTGGTACACATTGTCTTCCTTTTTCTTATCAAGGGATAAAATCTTATTGGACTGAGCCGGGTTTTGAATACTTTCCGTGAATCTGTTGTTTTTTAACATTCAGAATGCTTTCCCCACTTTTCTCATGACTTCAATAATAAAGACACATCGTTTTGATATTTTTCATTATACCAATCATGGTAGCAATAAGTCATTTGCAGATTCCTTTGAATCGTAAAATTGAGACAAAATGGTAGACCGTCCTGTTATTTTATGTCACGTAATGCCATGAATTATTTTCTGTGAATTTGTTGGGGGGGGGGGGGGGGGTTCTCTTGACTTCAGTAAAAAAGACACTTTATTCTGATGGGTTTTATTCTTCGGTGACTACCCTGTCATGGTAGTAATAAATCATTAGCGATTTATTTTTCTATCTTCGCTTTTGACCTTATGTGGAATTGCTACCCAAGTTTGATAAACCTCTTTCTCTTCGTATAGTTCATACTGTTATTTGGTTTTGAAGTCGATGAATTCTATCACGTGATTTTTAACAGGTGCACGATTCTCAACAAATCATTGTTGCCATGGTGATTGATCGTCTGTAACAACTGGGAGAGTAACTCAAACTAATATTTTCATCCACTAAACTAGTCATTCATTTGAACCATGGGTATTGGTAATGGTTCTAAATATAAATTCCATTTAGGATTGAAGTATTTTCTTCCTTTTGGGGGGGGGGGGGGGGTGGCCGTTTCCATCCTTACACGCTTTCTGAGTCACAAAATTGCTCTATAGTATCTCCGCACAAAGGGAGAACAGAGAAGTAAACTAAAACGTAATTTCTTATTTTTATACAAAAAGCCATATGCATAATGTTGACATGGTTGAGGGAAGATCAAACACGTGAATGTAGTGTACAATTGAAAGTACCACATGTGCCATAAAATATTTGATGTGTTTGAAGTCTACTATACGTTCATATTCAATTATTTTATATTATTTGTCACATTTTAAATCTGAGTAGTAGTCGTATTATGATTTGCTATATTTTCACTTTTTTCCCATTTATTTTTCCATATGATTGTTAATTTTCTTTATACTAATGATTTGTATTGTAGAAAAAATTATTGATGTCAATGTCCATGAAGTTTCTTAATAAATTCCAAAATGCCAAAATACCAGTCGCTAATTAGATTAACTGTTTCATTCAGGTTTTTTCAGTTTTATCATCTGCATAATTTAGTTGCAGCAATTTCAGTGCCCTGTATGAAAGAAAATTTTTATTCAAGTTTGTCTCGAAACAAAGACATAAATTGAAGCCAAGGAAACTTCTCACAATTTTCTTTTCTACCTTTCACTTCTTGTGCAATGTTCTGTTTGTGAACTTAACTTTCAGCGACTTTGCCATATGCCTTATCTAAATTGAAATTCAGACAGTCATGTGTAAGAACCGCAATTTACCCACCTGTTGCTATGACTACCTCTAATAGTAAGCTAAATTCAATCATGGTATGTTATGTAGGTGGCAGGCGGATGTATACACGTTTACTTCTAGTCTGTCATTAAAGGTCTCATAATCTGATCTAGAATTTGAAATATCATAAAATGTGAGATTGACAAGAAAACAAACACCGAGTGAAATATATCATGCACCAAATTTGAAATATGTTGATAATTACGGACAATTGTATAGCGTTTTCTACAGTTGCATTCCCCCCCCCCCCCGTAAACTAACTTAGAAAGCCATGGTCAGATGGTTGTAATGTAATTTCGAGGCTTGTAATATTTTTAATATGATTGTCGTATCGATTTATACGACGGCAGTTTGGATATCCATGATTAAAAATTAGGATGAACGGAAGGGAGCTAGCATGTGTCGGCCCTTTCTGCTTGAATTTGGTATTTCCTTCCCATAAATTTCTTTGTGTCGCCTGTAAAATTATATTATGTGGTATATATGTCAAACTTTGGATATTCATGATACTTATGACAATTTCGATGACTAACCATTAGTATATGCTCATATATGTTTGGATATATTTTGAAATGGGGTGGAATCTCCACTTTCTTAGAAAACTGTAAGCGTAATACCATGCGTGCATATACTTTAGGACTTGGCTCAAACCCATAGATATAGTTTCTGAAATGTTGATGCAATTCGAATAAAGCATCTAACATTACACATTTACACATTTTCTCTATTTTGTAAATTTTTCGATTGTTGGTTGACGGGTCCACGATCTTAGCTTTATTATAAGCCTAATTACAGTAGCACAGTCCAAAATGACTCCTCCTAGTTACAGGAGTGTTATAGACAGGCCTTTGGGGAAAGACCAGGATCTGGTAGTAGTTAAAGAAAGGAAACTGGCATGGGAATGGTTCTTCCGACATTTTTTGGCTCCGGTTTGTGTTCAGTAGGCCATCTATGCTTCCTCATATTTCCACTTTGTCTGTTAGGCCTATCTGGTGACATTTCTCACAAAGTGCATTTCTGTAAGTCACTGATGTAACGAATCATCCATGCATTGTTTAGAACACATAATGTGCACTTCATGTACCTTCAATGTCAATCCCTTCTACAACGATTGCAGAAAGAAAAATACATGTATTCTTATTCATTTTTTGGAAAGGTTTATCACATGGTTCCACATGGTTCATGTCCGGATGTCTCTTATTTCTTTCTATAGCCATGATAGCGGTTTTTCCGCTTTATACAGAGGCCCTTATTCTGCTAGAATTCAAACCCGTCCATGGGTCTAATTTTTAAATCTGGTATTAACATTGGAAGTTAAACCGAGGTCTAAGTATTCCTTTGGTTAAACCTGACTTCAGACCAAACATCGGGTTTAAATGAATACCAACCATATAGTGTGAAGAAATGTGAAGAAAGTAATTTTATCAAGTTTAATAATAATGATCATAATTAGAACAATAGCAATAATATTCTGAATTTGACACATCTACGATATCTCTGAGCGCTGTACAGATATATTACAGAAATCTGATATATATTTTTGATGCAATATGCTAAATCGTAAACGAAAAAATGAAATTAAAACTAAAAACTTCTGTCATCTTTACATCTACCGGAGCGGATCACCTATGCCGCATACCCATCTATTACCTGCTCCCATTCTTTGTTCGGTCAATGTCATTCATCTCTCTCATCACAGAGTAAATGATCCCAGCAGACCTTGACATTGTGAGCTTGAAAGATACATCAGACCTTCCACGTCGGAGTGAATTTAACAGAGCTTGATAAATTGTGACAGCTTGAGTCAAATTAGAACATTTTAACGTGCTATTCTTCTGACAAGCGTGGAAACGAAACGAAGTGAAATCCAATCCCAGATGACTTTAACTGGAAACAGTCTTAGTAGTATGATTTGATGGTTTGCTATTTCTTTATTAATAAGGTCATGAATTGCTTCCAGATCCATTTACTCTTCGTGTAGAGAGAGAGAGAGAGATAGCGAGAGAAAGAAAGTAAAAGAGAGAGTTAGCTACGCGATAATCAAGATATATGGAAGACCTATATTTCTTTTTTAATCGATATGGAAAAAATATTTTTAAAAGGCAGTATAAATGATTTGCTTATGTTCGTAAATATCATACAAGTGCATGCATCAGCTTCTAAATTTTCAACGGCAGTGGTGTAGCTACGGGGGCCATGAGGTAGCCATACATGCATGCTCAAATCTAAAGAAAAAAATGATTGAAGTGTACGAAAAGAAAGAGATAGAAAGAGGGGCGTAGGAAACAGGAATGTGCAAAAATGAAAGCATGCCCCCCCCCCCCTCCTTCCGAGACTTATGAACTCTTCGTCCTCCGCTCATTCTCTCTTCTCCCTTTCATTTCATCTACCTAGAAAGATCGGCATACCAACAATGTAATTATCATAACTTAAGTAAACACTCTCTACCATAATGACTGATGAGTTATGATTGATGTAGTTTAGATAACTCTAATAATGAGATGGGCATGACTTGGTATGTAAGTGTGTCTGGTATATGTACCTGTATATACCTCATATACCATGCCTAGCTTACAGCCGACCGTGAAGCTATTCCATCAACATTCCAAAAGCTAGATCTCTGCACGGTGCCTTGCAGGGGTGGACCCAAGACTTTGACTCCACCAGCCAACTCAAGATGCATATGAACCGGCCCTCAGTCCAGAAGTCTAGTTGCCCTCAATCCAAAATACCGAGCGGCCGTAGGGGAAAACCCCCCAAACTCCCCATAGCCAGTCCGCCCCTGGTGCCTTCACATGAATAGTAGACGAGGGAGGGGGGGGGGGGGGGGGGGTAAACGATAGGCTAAACGTATACATTATTCTTTATATAAAGATATTAATATATATTCCAATCGTATTTCTTCCAGAATTCTGTACTCGCTGTAAAACATTCTTTACTCTCTGAGAAACTGAATACTCGCTGTTATTTTAGAGAGAGGGAAAGGACGAGGAATCAGCATCGCATACAAATCTCAGTCTGTAAAGAAACCCTGATGATCACTCCCCCCAGCAAACAAAACAAACAAAAAACGAGTAGAAAATCACCTTCTCACTTATCAATAACCAGAGCTACACGATCAGGGTTCCCTCAGTCAAAACAAATAACCAAAGAAAAAGTATTCTTAAAATCTCATGAATTATTTTAGGCTTATCATAAACTATGCTGGGGCTGCTATGACCAAAATTCAGAAAGCTGTATTGGATAATTCAAAAAAAATGTCATAAACAAATATTCCTAATCAAAAGCACTTGTATAAAAATGTGATCATTTCAATAACTTCACAGATAACCTGGTCTCGATTTCATTTGCAGTAATATTAGTGCACTGCATGACTATAGCCCATATAAAGCGTTGCCTATAATTTATACATGAATCATGTGCACAGGATAACACTGTATTCATGTGTAGGCCTATACCATTAGCCTATTATCATTCTCAGTAAGTTCATTATTATACTCAGGTCAAATGAGTTGTATTTAGGCCTTGTACAACTCAGCTAAGCGTGTTAGATTGAATTTCCGCTGCCCTTCCTCGGTGTCTAGTTAAATTTTGAGCCTGTTTTGTAGAGTAATATCATATGCTGAGTGAGGAATTTGAGCAAAATAGGGGAAAATCATGCAAAATAGAGATGCAAAATAGTGCTATATTTTTTTTTTACGACGGCCAATAGGGGGGGGGGTGCCTGTTGCGCCCCCTGGATACGCCACTGTGCAATAGTTATGCCTTTCGGTCTCCAGTTTTCTCCTAGTGTTTATGGGGGTAAATTAATTTTATATGGAGTGTAAATTAATTCAAAGATCATGACTCCCATATCGTCATCAGTAATAGGCAGCCACAGCTCAACTCCATGCTCGTTTCCAACAGAGAATCTTATTTTTCCAATTTCGTTGTTTGTAACAGGGTGTGCACTTTGGTGATGGCAGTCAGACTTGGAGCGATGTCAAGAAAGGTTAATTGTGAAACCGTAAGGTGAATATTGGAATTCAAAGGAAAAGTCAAATTTGCATACAAAAGGCGAAGGAAGTGTCATGTCACACTGAGGTGACAAGGTGTACATGACGGTTGAACTATTAGTGTGGTCGATAGCTTACTTACGATTTAAAGAACAACTCTATTAACAACCTTAAAACAAAAATCTAAACACGCAAAAAACACACCGACATTAATAGTTCTATGCTACTTGGCCAAATTACGTAGCCAACTTTGAAGAAACTTTCAAGCAAGTATATAAGACAGAAAAACCCGAGAAGACAGTAATATTACTTCATGAAATAATGTGCCTTGATCATCCCGAAAGACTAAGTCCCCCCCCCCCCCCCCCCCCAATCCTTCTCACTCGCCCACCCTCCTCCTCTTATCATGGGAATTTACTTTACTAGGGACGATGAGTCATCCTGTGCGTCGTTTCAATACCGAATTCAATCAAAGTTTCAAATGGGTTTTAGTTTGGGTACAATTTATTTTCAAACGTTTACCATTTCAATTAATTTCATGTTAGCCGAACAGGTGGAACAGAAAAGGATGTGATTGAAGAGTTATTAGTTTCGGAAGCGAAGGTTGAAGTTAATTTGGGGATGGGGACATGTTAAGTTTGGCTGTACTTCAAGAAGTTCCTGAAAATATACATTATTTGATTTAAATACGGAAGCGAAATTCAAAATTAGTTTGGATTTTGGTATACAGTGAATTCATAGTTGAGCATGCCAGCTACTGATGTGTGAATAGGCCTATCAATTTCGAGGGCGGATTTCGATATTGTAAGGATTGCTCTGCTGCGAGAATTTCCCGAAGATGTGCAATATTTTTATTAAGAAACTTGAAACAAATGTTCAAATTAGTTTTGGTTTTGGTATGTAACTGAATATGTAGTTGAGCATATTATTATGAGGACTTTGTGGGTTATAATCATGTCTGGTTTCGTGGGCGGAGGGTACAGTTTGACTATTAGGGGTATTTTAAATTTTGGCTCTGCGTCAAGAATTTCCTTAAGACGTCTAACCAAGGAGCCTTAGAGGTCCAGGATTTAAACAACTTAATCCTTTTAGCCTGCTAGCATTTCCTTCCGCTTTTCAAGCGTTGGTAATTATTCTTGACACTATGTTCGAGATGGTGATGAAGAAAAAAACAACCTCCTGTCTTCTTCTTCCTTCTCATTTGTCTTCTATCTCATCTTTGGGATTATTTTTTGCACTTTTAATGAGTCTGCTCATTTTCCTTTGTTATTTCCTTTCCCTATCACCCCACGCGCTTTCTCTCTCTCTCTCTCTCTCTCTCTCTCCCTTTCTCTCTCTATTAGATGCTGCCAGCATGTAGTACTCTTAATATTTGAACAAAGTTAAATCACAGTATCGAAAACTTTCATGTTCATACTAGTAGTTACATAGTTACAGACTATACAGTAAATGATCACTGCGATTCGTTCATTTACAGAAATACAAAGCCAAATAAAAAGAAATACAAGCCCACACTCATGCCCGCCAACTTCTCCCTCTCTCTCTCTCTCTCTCCCAATATATTGACTATTGACTCTCTATAACAAGCTCTCTTTCATTTCAAACTGTTTGCGTCTGGCCTACTTATGTCATGAGAATGATATTCGATAGGAAACAAATATAGATTCAATCCATTTGTTGTTTACCAGAATGACCTACATATGAAACTACGTAATATTGGTTCATGAATTGTTGTCATGACATTGACGTATTGATCAATTATATTTATTATTCAACTTTTTCTCTTTCATAGATTAGAAGAGCTTAATCATTGTGAAAAGGGAAATATAATTAGGACCAACATGATGCATGTTCTTATAGTTCTTTATTACTTTCAAAATTTCAGTAGACATATCGATACCTGTAGTATTTTGAGTATCCGGTTCCTATTTTATTCTAAATCCCTACCCCAATCCTCGTGTTTCTTTCATATTTATCTTCGAATCCGTCCTGTGAATTTAATTTCTGTTATGCCTCCGTTTCCTAACTTACTGTCAAATCACAGTGTTTTGTTCTTTCTCCATATCATCACAGATTTACCCACATCCTACCCCTTCTTTCGTTAAGGTGTGAATGAGTGTACGCTTAAATTTGTCAATCAGTTGCAAATTATGAAGACGTATTTTGTAAACTTAATCTTCATTATTACCGTTTGTAGGCCTATATTGTATTCAAATGATCTATGCTTTTGTGGAGATATATTTTAAAAATATGATAAATTTTGTGTTGAGGCGCTCCTAACAGTGCACTCTTAGAAATATTGGGCAAAATTTTACCCAAATTTTACCCAACATGAGAGTCCTTATGAGTCCGACCAACTTTTGGGTAAACTTTACCAATTTCATTCTTATTTTTGACCAATGTTGGGTAAATGCATGTAAAAGTTGAGCAAGATTTAACCAACCTATGCCCAATCTTTATTTACCCAGTGGCATTTACCCAACATTTCTAAGAGTGTGATGTCTTGGGGTAGGGGCGTTCCGGCATCCTCATATTTTAAAAGATGTCTCTGTATTCTTTTCATGTTTAGGTTATATTTTTTGTTTTCCTCCCTTTATCTATTTCATTATTTTCTAAGCTCCTCGACTCAACATGGTGAACCCATCGAACAGCAGTTCAACGACGAAGCGTGTAGGTGAACAGACTTACATGCAATGTGAAGGCGAGGGTTTCCCAGCACCATTCATCTCCTGGACGAAAGATGGCGCTACACTACCTGGTGATCATACAAACATTGCTGTACAAACTATTGGTGGTCCGCAAGAGAACCAGGCTACTGGATGGCTCCTGGTGAGTTTCTCTTACACTATACTAATTCACTTCACATTACTATATCAATGACAATGTGACATACATAGACCCTGTAAATCAGCAGATAGATGGTGGTTGTGGTGATCATGAGGAGGAGGAGAAGGAGGATGAGGTGGTGGTAGTGATGATGAACATGGTGAGTTGTCGCCCTTATTGTACAAAAACGGATGTTCCATCATGGCATTTCTTCTTCTTTCTACAGAACTTCCAGAGAGAGAGAGAGAGAGAGAGGGAGAAAGGGAGAGGGAAGGAGAGAGAGAGAAAGTGAGTGGAAGAGATAGAAAACAAAGAGAAAGAAAAAGAGAAAGAGACGGATTGGGAGAGAGACAGAGAGAAAAGCAGACATGTAAGGAGGAAAAGGAAAGACAGAAAAAAATCTGTTCAATTAAAAACATTTTGAATAATGACATGTAGTAACAGAGTAAAATGTCTTTGCACCAAACGTCCAACTGAGCAGGGAGACCCAATGGCCTTGTTACACACGACTATGCCATACATTCATTGAAACATACTACACAATCGTGAAAACATTCCATACAATATCATATTATTTCTTCTTTTTAGATTTCGCCAGTGACAGAGGAAGATGCTGGGGAATACACGTGTGAAGTGACGAACGGTGAGGGAGACATTCTACGAGCTACTATGTTTCTCGATGTCAGAGATGCATAGATCAACACAGAAATACTATTTTACAGCAGGGTGTTGTCGGATTAGAAGCAGAGCTAATTTGTTTTGGTGCGATGGATCAGATAAAGATTGGATTATAGTCAAGTCGTTACAGGATTAAATTTTCAGACTGTGTACGTCATCCTTCTCTTGGCTTCATTCTGTATTTACTTCCTCTTTAACCACCATTCAGATATTTAAAAGGAATTGAGCAAAAAAAGACGCACATATTATCTTCCTTGCAACTTTACTACAGTCATGGTCATTGATTGTTCTTGTCTGTCTGACTTCGTTTAAAGTATTTACGATAATTGCATTTGCATCCTCCGTAACTATTCATCCTATTTCTCAAGCTGACTTGCAGATTAATTACTCGGGGTTGAGAAGACATGTACACTGTAGAAACACATGTGACTATATAATTGTCATTTTTATGATTAATTAAAATCATGGGCATAGTTAAAACGATTAATGTGTCAAAGGATTCCAAACAGTCACTCGTACAACACAAAATTTATCACATATCCAGAGACCCGATCTTTTGTTGCATTATATGTATAGTGTATAAATGATAATGATAATAACTTGATTTATAATGCGCACATTACATAATTATCCACCCCAAGGGATGCTTAAGGTGCCTAACAAATACACATAATTTACGAAGAAAGATAAGAAATTACAGAAGACAGATAAAATGTGTTTTGAACGCAGCATTTATAGTAATTATTAGTACACGTTATTGTGTTTTATAATAACAAAAAACAATTGCGCTGAGGGCAGTAAGTTATTGAGTGCCGACAGTTTCCCAAACTCTCTGATATCCTTATCAATATGATGTTTTAAATTATCAATAGAGCAGTTTATTGACAAAACGTATGGATACTTTAGAAATAAAGTTCGAATACTGCATGAATCAAAAGTGGAAATATCATACTCGAAGGTAAATTAGATAGTTCACTGACTTCCCCCCACCCTCCATAACATTAATCCATAAATTGCGATACATGTATATCAGAATACTGGTCGATTGCATTTTTAAAAGTAACAGAGTGAAATGGTTAAAATTGAACCAACAGCACAAGGTAATAAAAATAGGGAAAACTCATATTGATAAAACATCTCCCACCCTATATCGATAAGTCCAAACCTCCCTTATTCATTTGATATCGAATATATATAATGTGAACCTGTAGGCCCCTACAACAGATGAACTTGCCCAAACGCTTCATGAAGTAGAGATTTTCGTGTATGATTTTAGTAGGTATTATGTATTCACAAGCGTCATGCAGTTTTGTTGATTATTTATTGGCCATTAAACGTCATCATATATTTCTTACAAAGAATGAGTCATTTGTGGTTTCATTTCTCGTCGTGATTTTGGACTTTCATATCAAGGACTACAGCGATAGATAGTTTGTTTTGTCATTGACAGATAAATTTAAACAGACGATATGACATAAGTGGAATTAAACTGACTGACGTATGGACTAATAAATTCCATGATTGATTGTCAAGTAATCCATAATCTGTAAAAGTGATCATTAAATGATCCGTTTTATGGATGGATTGATGGATGAATGGATGGATGGATTAATAAATGGATATGTACTACAAAACGGTTTAATTGAATGAATGAAGGAATAATCTATTAATTGATTGATTAATAATATATGAATACATTAATGATCTATAGTGATTGAATGAGTAAATGAATAAATTGTTTACTTGGTTGGTTGCTTGATTGGTTGGCTGTTTGATTTGTTGATTGATTGTTGATCATTATTTATTAAATTAATGAATGAATGACTAATTGTTTGATATTACTATTATTCTTGATTGGTTGGTTGATTTGATTGATGAATCATTGAATTGATTGATTACTTGAATGGCTGGTTGATTTAATTGATTGATTGAGATTGATTACTTGATTGATTGATTAATTATTTGATTAATTACTTACTTGGTTGGTTGATGGATTGATTAATCGATTGATTGATTGGTAGCAGACCTGACGACCTTATTTTGGCCCTCCACTTCGACCTATCTAGAATAATCATTCCCATCCTAGATGACCAATTGACCCATGGGGGTATTATAGGGGGTCGTTGTCCCTGTGATAATTTTAGATAATCTTTCTCGATGGGCAATTGTTTTGTTAATAATCGTTTAGCGGTGTTAACCGACGTAGATGGCAGCTACCCCCAATATTAGGAATTCAAATAACTTTGTATCCTCCCAGTATCATACTTCCGATCAATGTGATTTCCGCCCCTCCCAATCCTGGGGATGGAAAGATGGACGCCTCATGTCTAGTATTAGTTGTCCTCGAACATTCAGTATTAAAGGGAACTCCAACATTAATGGCAAGTTGCTTTGAAAGAAAGAGGAAAAATCAGAGAAGCAGATTGGTAAAAAAGTATGAACGAAATTGGACAAGCAATAAGAAATTTATGATTTTTTGAAAATTGTAATCACTATACCTATGGGAATTTCAAATTGGCTGAATAGGTAATATCCCTGCGATGAGGTTGTGGACAACTCCCCCATTTGCTCCAACACACAAAATGACTAAAATGTCATTTTTTTCAAAATGTATTTACTCAGTAAGATCTTTTTCTTTAATGAGGATCTATAACAATATGCTATCTGCAATATATTTTAAGTACTGCCCCGAGGGTAAATGCACTTCGGAGAAAACCGTAAATTAATGATATTTTTGTGTACGACAAACTGGAGAGTTGTCCACAGGACTGTCACCAAATTGCCAATTTGAGATTTGCATAGATGTAGTGATCTCATTTTTCAAACATCCATAACTTGCTTATTCCTTGTCCGATTTCTTTCAAACTTTCACCATCCTGTTTTTCTTATATTTCTGCTTTCATACAAATCAAGTTATTACCAAGGTTGGATTGCCCTTTACTTAATGGTTTATTTTTATGTTTGTATGTTTTTATTCACTGAACCTCATTGACATATCCATCAATATTTTGTTCGAATATAACATAGATAATAAAAAATATATCGTGAATATAGTATTCATAAACAAAAAGCAAAAACAAAAACAAAATACTCATAATTGATCAACTAGACATTCTCATTCATGTAATATGAGTGATCAGATTATATACAAGTAGTGTAAGGTGGTGATAAAAAGAGCCATTACAGAAATTATGTACATAATTATTCATGACACTGCAGTATATATAGTTATGTATAATAACAAACAAGCATTACAATAAACATTAATAAATATTATAACATTATAATATGTGTAAAGTAGTATGAACAATTAGGAATAGGGTCTGAATCAGGTATGCAAATGAAAATTGAAACCAGGTGCAGGATGTGCATGTATTTACTTATAACACGGCTACCATTGTCACAATCATACAAATCAAGTATAGTCAAAACTACTGTTTGCAAACAACGTGCTTTTGATAATTATTCAGTTGAAATAATGAAGTAGAAATGTGATAAAGAAAGCAGAGTCTCTTCGGGTTCAAGGCAGGTTTGTACAAATAAAACCAAACAGTTGGAAGTCGGTTTCCTTGTTTGACAACAATTCTAAATGTACTACAAGGTTTTAACGGAAAAGAAAAGACATGGACAATTATAACAAAAACAAACAATTATGATCGTGCTTGCCTTTTTGTTATTTGATATTTAATGCTAAGTTAAGCCAGTACTTGACAACTATTCTACATATAACAATGTACATGTGCAGACTGAGAACCAATAATAGATAGCATCTTTAAAAGACAGAAAACAGATAGATAATAATTTATCTACGAATATAATTATGTTTGGGATTACCAAGTATTTGCGAACATTTCTCGTATGATCAGTTTCCCTACATGTGAAGGTAATATCTTGAGAAAGATGGGGAGTTTTGAGGTGATATAGATATAATGAAGACATTTTTTCCTTCCAAATAATACCTCCTGTCACAAAAAAATATTTAATATACTCACATCATACATGAGTTTTGAATGAAAATATACATGTACAAATATAACTTGATTATCAAGGACGCATGTTACTATACACAGTACTTCTAGCTGCATCACGTTTTCTGTAAGAAATAATGTTATAGACTGTGTAATTATTGTTTTTGTCTGCTTCCTGAACGGGAACATAATCTTTATTTTAGAAAACTATATTAAATGGTACCGAGTTATGGCGTATGTACAGTTTAAGAAGAGTGAATAAATCGATCAAAATAATGACAAGGTAGGTTATGATAGGACATTATTTCGACTCATGACCTACATGCATGATATAAATGCCATGCAAACTTTTGTCTAAACTGAGAAAAATATTGTTGTATGTAGCATTTAATTTATATTTGAATTATTAGATTTTGAAGGCAGATATAATTGTACATTGGTTGTTATATATTTGGTTTCCACTACTGGCATGTAAGTACATGTATTTGAATTGCTTTCCTAATGTTTTTCAATTTTCGTCTGTATCCTTGATTTTATTTTATGGCATCTCTATAATAATTTTATTTCCCTATTTATGAATAATTTCAGTATAAGTTACTTTTTATAAAGAAACAGTGCGGATTTTTCTTATTGTAGATCGAGAAAGTTCAGGCTAAATTTGATTGAATAAAGGAATAACGACTATCATGGCTGTGTGCCCGCTGTGGTAAAGAAAATACCACTGAAATATAATGAATAACTATGATAGCATTCCTTCATAGAAGATTCAAAGTTATGCTCCCACTCGTAAAAAACCCCTGTATTATTTATACATTATGAAGACCTAAAGGCTGTACTTAAATCTATTTGCAAACGACTGACACTGATATTTAACCAGCATTCAATCTTCTCGCTCCAGTAGACAATCTCCCTGCAATGGACTTTATCGTGTTTAGGTTGGCACAATAGTTATTTGTTGGGACAACCCGGGACAAGACTTGTTCACCCATCCATGGTATTGCTAATACAGGTCACTAATGATTTCTTTATGTGCTGAATAATGCTCAGATATGTAGGCCTTTAGCTACCACTGATTTCAGTGGCGGATCCATGGGGGGAAGGGTCACTTCCTGTGCCCCCCCCCTTGGAAGAAAAGTATGCATTTTGACCATAAAGGATCCGCGCTTTTGTAGATTGTCAGAGAATTATGGAGGGAAACTGGACCCCCATAAACCCCCCCCCCCCCCCCCCCACTGAGCGACTTTTCGAGATGCTGGCAAGACCCCCAAAATACGGGTGTACCTTTTCCAAAAGTTCACATTTGTATCCCCCTTATACCTGACTGATTTTATAGGATTTCCCCCTCAGTAATGTCGTCACAACACATCGCTGTAATAGTAGAAGGGAGATTCCCTGACGTCATAGGCATGACGCCTTCATCATGTTTTAATTTAGGGCTTCCAATGGTAGAATGTACAATACATGAGGGACCGTCATTCTCAGAGCTTAGTTGATAACTTTATTGACGTATTATTACAACTAATTAAATTCGTAATTTCTGATTCTAGTTTTTAAATATATTATTTATTCGAAAATGCAAAACTTACCGTATTCTAAACAACACGCCAGCATGTTGCCGATTAACATATACATGTATCTTAAACATATTATTTAGACGTTGTTTTTAATTGTATCCTATGCTAAGAAAGCAAGCATATGATTAAAGACAACTTGTTGCATGCATGCAAACCTGAGTCCTATTCCTCGATTAATGCCTGCGCACTGGCTTGATTTGGAATGTTTGGAACCCGAAACCTCCCGCTTAAGAAACCACTGCTCTGCCACAATAATATCATTACGCCTCCCTTAGACAAATTCATTATTTCAATCCAATCGCAGTGCTATTCTAATATTGAATCTCCCATTCAAGTTCTTAGTACACCCACATTTTTAGAAACCTAAACTACCAACGAGGTTAATCATTTCCTTTCTGAAGAGAATAATGAATGCCTGTCATTTATAACTACATACAATGATTTATTGTCGTTATTGGAAGCATAATTACATTAATATGGGAGCTTATGAACACTCGATATAAAGATACACTTAATGATGATAATAATATGTTATATGTATACAGCGCATACATCTCACACATGTCTGAAAACAAGATAGAGGGACAACGGATAAGAGTAAAATATTTGCAGCATGTTTCTCGAAAGTTTAGACCCCGGCCTATTTTACTTTTTATTATCATGATTATTAAGATAATTTCCGAGGATTCCACTCATCTCATTCTGTCAATTTAATGCCAAATGAATTAGACGGTGAACAAAATAATATTTTTTGACAAATAAATATACAAAACGTGATACGTACATGACACTCGCATTTCAATTCTGTTCTCAATGATGGTATGAAAAGATCCTTATGATGACATTTATTTACCAAAACGAAGTACATGTATACAGTATGTCCCAGAAAAAAACTACAATCGGCATTGGGGTATCGATTACAGAAGAAATCATTTTGAAATATGAAAAGTCATACTGGAATATGAAACTGTAACTATTCCTCTACCAGTCAGTGAAAACCCCATCCAATTTAGTCCAGTAGTCACGAACAAATACGTATTTTGTAGAGCATGTCATGGGTCCGTTTCTTCCATCTTTTGTCACTTCGATATTCTTGGCATCCACATGAATTGAACTATTTTGTTCACAATAGAAGTGTTAACGAATAAACACACCATTTTAACAAAGGTAAAAAGTCATGTAAATAATGTCTTCCTAAAAAGATCAAGACAAGTCATTTTATCAAACAGGTTCATAATTTTGTTTAATCATTCACTTTCAATTACAAATGACCAACATCATGCCTGCCAACCATTTTTATTTTACAGGAATGATTCTTATTTTTCACCTTCAAATTAATGAGGAGCCGTAGATTCCTCTCTTTTCATGAAAACTTGTCTGTGAATAAGCTTATAATATTCACTGCATTCCTAATTTTGCCTTGCAAGATTCCTATTTTTTTCTATTCCTATTTTTTCCTATGGAATGTTGGCAGGTATGCAACATGTTTAAACTCTGAAAACTGCTTATCTTTTTACATTCATGATTTAACAAATGGCACTTGCAAAATAACAACAACCAGAACGATGATAATTATGATGATAAATGAAGCGTTGCCACAACAATTATAGCAGATAAAAACAAACCAGTAAGTTCCTTTTCAAACCATTTGAAAGGAGTGTGAAATTGTCCACTGTGCTTTGTGTGTCACCCTTGTGTCAAAGCTTGGATGGAAGGGATTTTATGACGTACGTTTAAAAAAAAATCCCTATTTCTCCGTGACAACTCAACCAAATCGGATGGGGTTTTCGCTGAGATACAGATAATTAATTAAAATTTCACAATCATATTCCGATTAAATTTGAAGCTATTGATGCTGAAAGTCCAACTGTAATTTTTTTTTGGACATAATGTAGATTCAAACCTTCCAAATTTACCGATTAAATCTAGATATCTATATAATTATAGACCAGTTATTTTCTCCTGAGTCTGACATTGACTCTACAAGATGACATGTAGGTTCTTTCATTCCGACCTGCAAGTAAACACCATAATTATTAATATAGCACTTCCTCTTCCTATATTTAACATATAAAAGCGTGTTGCAATGTGTACTATAAATAAATAATCAGGTTGTTTCCCTGTTTAAGGATGGGTGGTGAGAATGTGGCTAAGCGCTCCCTTTGCTGCACGTAACAGTCTGCTTATTTTCGATCGTCAGCTCTGGATTCATTGTTGGTAGTGGAAACCCAACTAGGTGGTTATGTTTTTGATCAAAGCGATATAAATAAGAAACATATAAGACGACAATTATGCGGACCATTTTATGGTTTATATAAGGATCAAGTGAAACACCACCATCAAAGGAGCCAGCGTTTCAGAGTGGAAAATATTATTTTGCTGTATCACCCTACAGTCAGCATGGTCAGCTGAACATTTTCGCTCTCAACCGGCAGCAAATTCAGGTAAGAGCCTACCGTCATACTAGTTTGCAGGCATAAGCCCTGGTCAGTCGTAAAAGAGTGTCTGCATTGTAAGACTACCATAGGCCCTGTACTATAGCTGTTTCTGATTGACACGACCAGTAGGTAGCTGGGTTAGTCTTCTCTCAGGACACAATAATTTTCTGACAGTGTCAAATGAGGGTATGTGCTTGCAGCCTATACCATCATACCGTGGAATATCTGCAAACTTATCAGCTGATGGCGAGGAGACTTGTGACATAGTTTATTTAATAGTTTGTCTTATATTATATTATTGGCAAACATAAGATTATAGAATACCTTCTTGGGGTTAAAATTAGCTTTATGTTACATGTACTCTATGTATACCCAGTGAACATTATATGGCCTATAGATTTTGTTTTCATTTGCCATAATGGAATAACGGTGTTATCAACAGCGATGCACACGATTTTGAGGATATTTTGATAACAATACACTCTTAAAATGTGTGGTTAAAAATAACCCAAACGTGGTTACATCGACCGTGGTTATATTTTTCGACCCATAATGTGGTCAAAGTTTAACCATGTCGCGCGGTTATTTTGTGATAACCCCATTGGACGGCGCGTGAACAATCCACATTTCAAAGATAAAAAGCTAATGTCAAGTGAAGTATATAAAACATAACATATTTTGTTTAATTTACGTCATGACATATATCTTATCTTATCCTAGCCTATATCAAACACCTATGAACCTTCATTAAAGGGGATATCCGGTCCAAAAATTACTTGGTTTTGATAGAAGCAGCAAAATCAAACCAACAGATAAAAAAGAAAGGTTTGAGGAATATCGGACAACTCATAAGCCCGGCCCCCCACTCAGTATTATTTAGGGTACGCGTATGCTTGTTCCCTCCCTTTGAAAGCACCCCCCTATCTCAGGGCTGCCAAAATTTCTGAACCCCCCTATCGCGGGCTTTGCGCGGGCTTTCAGAATTCAGAACACTGCTCAATGTACCCCCTATCTCAGGTGAGCTCTCATTCCAACCCCATATCTCAGGACAGACACCAACCCCCTCCAAAGTAAGCTGTCATTACAGTACCTTGGAAGAGATGTTTTTTATGTTCAAAATGGTATCTCAGAACTCAATGCAGTCATAAGATGATGATGATGATGATGGCTTCTTCTATAGCGCCGGTATCCGCCTCAATTGGGCGCTCATGGCGCTTGAAACCAAACAAAAGTGAAAATCTCATGACATAAAAGTTTTTTTTAATGGTAAGTCCTGTTAATAGCAGTTTCAACTTATGTTACTTTCCATGATCACTTGTAACCAGAATCTCAATGGGATAATATCAATAACAGGATAAAATCTAATTTGTCTGAGGCACTTGCACATGAGGTTAGAACTGAATCAATACTGTACTGGGTGTCCCAAAACTAGCAGGAATTTCAGGAATTTAATCCTGGGATTTGATCAATTTTCCAAGATATTTCATAACCCCCCTTTTTTAATTTCTCAGGTGTCGAAGAGAGAGAGAGAGAGAGAGAGAGAGAGAAAGAAAGAAAAACACCCCCTTTTTTAATGAAATCTCTGGGTGAAAGATAAAAAACACCCCCTTTTTTTACAATTCACGGGCCGCATTGTGTCGCCCAAAAAGTACCCCTTTACCGGAGATTTTTGTAACACGCATGCGGTCCCTTCAACCTCCGACTGGGGTGGGGGGGGGGGGGGGGGGGGGGGGGGGGGGGGGCTCATAAGAATGTTATGATGTTTTAGTGGAATGAAAAATTGGAGAAACAATGAAAATCACTAGACAAAGTAGCAATGCAGTCAATGCGGTACAAAACTCACCAGCTATTTTACTTATATTCATAATACTAATTTTTATATTTTTTTCCAACAATATAATATCCTCATGACTTGAACCAACTTCTATTTATAGTAATATGTTTTTGCATATAAACACTAATAAAGAGTAAATACTTTTCTGAAAAAATGATGAAAATATGAATATTTTATACCATATACATAAAAATGAGTGATTATGGAAATGTACGGTAATATTTTGAAAACAATATCAATATTTTGAAGTTCGTGAAATATCTTGTAAAGTTTTATACATGTACATGCGAAAACATATTACTATAGATGTAAGTTGGTTAAATTTATGTGTAAACTCATATTCTTGGACAAAAATTGAAATTTTTTAATATGACTATAAACAAATAATTGGTGAGTTGTGTACCAATGACATCACAAACCCATGACTGAGTTGCCAATTTGTCTCGTGATTTTCATTGTTTCTCCAGTTTTTCATGCCAAATTGGTACACTTTGACCAACATGTAGTTGAAGATAACCAATATGATCTTGACCAATCGCACTGGTCGATTTTTTTACCAATCCTTTTTTAGAGGGCAAACACTACCAGTCTTTGCTTGGTCATTTTGACAAGCAATAAGAACGTTATGATTTTTGCGAAGTTGGAATTACTATGTCATGTACGTAATCATGAGGATATGTCACAATCGACTCACACAATTGACAATTTGTGATTTGCTTAGATCTAGTGATCTCATTTTTTAAACATCCATAACTTTCTGATTTCTTATCTAATTTCTATCAAACTATTATAGGTCCTTATAAAAGAAGAAGATCCTACTGAGATATGCATTTCAAAAATAGAATTTTAGTCATTTTGTGTATTGGAGCGAATGGAGGAGTTGTCCGCCAAACGCTTAGAATAGGATCTCCATATGGTCAAACTGCATCAGATGCAGAGACATCACCGATTCAGTCAATTTGAAATTCCTCGTATGTAACATTCTCTGATTTTTCCTCTTACTTTCAGAACTAGCTGTAAGGTTGGATTTCCTTTTAATTTGTGATGGATGGGTGGGAATATTGTTTTAAAAGAGTTGTACAAGATGGGATTGAGGAGATCAGAGCTCTCCTAGGGCTAGTCTGAATAGTTCAAATAAATTTGACCACGCAATATTTGACCACGTATTTTTAAGAGTGTAGTTCATACTATTATCAAAGGTTATGAAAGCTTATTTCATTGTACCAGATTATTGCAAATGGATAACACAATAGATTTTTTTTTCATTAATAGAAGCATCTCATTTTTATTATACAGTGCGTTGACCCTGCATAGAATTGATAACTTTGACAGTAGTGCATGAAAATGACAAATTGACAATGATCTGCTTTCGAGAGCAATATTGCGAAATAACAATTTGTTCCTTGTGAATTTTTTAATCGCAACGTGTTCCGCAAAAAATAAAAAAAAATATGCCCTGGGAAATGCATTCGTGCATTTCAGTTGAATACACAATACAAGCATTGCATGTGTTCATCCAAATGTTTTATGCTAGAATGATAATGCGATGATTCACTATTTGATCTAAAAGTTTAATGTTCTATGATCAAGTTTCATTGGTCAGTTCACGTCACTTCACTTCAGTTCAAAGTTCAGTTCAGTTTAATCCACTTCAAGCAAACATACATATGCATAATACATAATATATGATACATGATACTTGATATACACAATATATGATACATAATAAATAATACATAATACATGATACTTGATATACACAATACATGATACATAATTAATAATACATAATACATGATACTTGATAAACACAATATATGATACATAATTAATAATACATAATACATGTACATAACACACAATACACACTACATAATACATAATACATAATACACATTACATAATGCATAAAAGTTTGATACATAGATATACTGACGAGGATGTGTACATATAAAAGTCTATAAATATATAAGATATATTAATGTTACACGAGTAACAATGTGCTCCTGGAAAAGCTTGTAAAATTTGCCTTTTTTGTACTCTTAAATCAATTCACGCTTGTTTTATCTTGACCTGTTATGGAGTAGTCTACCAAGGGATGATTTTGGAGTCAACTTTCACATTTATTTGATGGATTCTGGACACTTTTCCCATTCAAAGATTTGAACATTGGAACCATATACCAGGCAAGTCCCATATATACACTTTGATGTTGTTCAGTTCTGGGACTGTGAAATTACCCTGTGAAAGCTTCGAAACGGACCATTAACTCCAAAAACCACTGGACTGTTAATTGCTCCTTTCATCGTTGTGGTCTGTTGTTACCTCCCATTCACAAGGCTCTGAAGTACTTTTTTTGAGTCTTAATCCTTTAAGTCTGAACCCTAACTACAATGGGTACCAGGCAAAAGAAGCAATTGTTAAAGGACCTACTGGAGGATGATGAACTATTGGATACTCTCAATGCCTTAATATCTAAGGCTGTAGATACCAAATTGCTCCAAATTCAATCTCAACTTGATATACAAGATGGTATCATTCTTGATCTTCGGAGTAATTTGGAGGGAGCACGAAATGACATCATTCGTACCACAAAGGAGCTCGAATCTGCGTTGGAAAAGATAAAGAAAATTAGTTATGAACAAAATAAACAGGAGCAATACTCCCGGAGAAATTGTGTGAGAGTATATGGAGTGAAGGAATCTACAAAGGAGAATACTGATGCTCTCATTTGTCGAATCGCGAAGGAAAAACTCTCCATTGATCTCGAACCAAAGCACATCGACCGAAGTCATCGAGTTGGAAAGCAAAGGGAACCTGCAAAATCAGCTGGACCTAGGCCTGTACCGCCAAGACCAATAATAGTTAAATTAACCAGCTATAAATACAGGCAGCTACTCATCACCAACAGAAGATCCCTCAAACACACCGGCATGGGAATTCAGGAAGACTTGACTGATTTCAATAGTAAATTGCTGGGTGAAGCTAGGCGTCATGTGAAGGTAGAGTCGGCTTGGTCTTCTGACGGACGCATATTTGTTATTCCACGCTCAAGCTCAACGAAGAACCAGAAGAAGATCATAATATGTAAGGAAGATCTTGACTTTCTTTGATTCTGATACATGTTTTTACTAATTATACATAACTATTCCCATTTTGTGAACAGTCTCTATATTTTGTTGTTTTGAATATCTTCAATGTGCAGTTATGTAAGTGCATCTATGATATAGATATATATTCTCATGTTTTTTCAATTATGCATATGCATTATTTAATATTTTCAATGTCATAAATTTGATGACATATTTCTGCTTTTTGTAATTTACAATTTGCAAATGTCATAGACTGGTGAATAGATAGATATACGTCTGCTTTTTTTCTCTCTCTCTCTCTCTTTTAATTATACTTATATGTACAGCTATGTACTTTGTTAATGTAAATTGTAATTTTACAATTTGCAAATGTCATAGATCTGGTTAATTGATATACATGTACTTCTACCTTTTTTGCTCCTTAATAATACGTATATGTATAGTTATGTACTAAAGTATTAATGGTGAACATACATGTAGGCATATATTTTCTGCCTTTTTGTAATCTTCAATTGGCAAATGTCATAGATCTGTGAATAAATATACTTCTGCCTTTTTTGCTCTTTTAATTTTACTCATATATACTTTATGAACTAAAGTGTTAATGAACAACAGACCTATATTGTTCATGTTTTTCAGATTTTAGTTATATGCATACCGTTCTGTTTTGCATAGTCTTCTATATACGGTTATGTTGTGAAGTGTAAATTATATTAAACACAATATATTTTACACGTGTATGCTTTTCAGTTATTCATATGTCATGTATTACTGTAATATTTTAAATGTCATGAATTTTTTTATGGCATATTACTATCTTTTGTTGTTCACAGATGTCATAAATTTTACGACATGCAACTAATTTTTTTTTCCTTATGTATATCGGTATTCCTGAAATATTTATGAACTCATAATTAGACCAACATATTTTTATAAGCACATGGATTTCCTCACTTATTCTACATATATCCATCATGACTTCTACTGGCATAGTTATGATTTTCCTAAACTGTTCAATATTCTGGAAAAAATATATTTACATGTATAACTTTGTTAGAAATTCTGATATACTTGACTCCCGTTAATCATCCCAATCTTCCCTCATATTACATATAGGTGCACACACAGGGTGTATTATATATTTTTTTTCTCTCTCTCTTTACTTTGTTTATACCGTTACGTTACGTTTATTTATTTATTTATTTGTAGTAAATTATGATGATCTATGCACAGAATACTTCTGATATATATTATAACTATACTATCCTCTGCTATAATATTGCTTCATACCTTATTATAAATGTATATATAATAATGACTTCAACACTTCCCCCAAACTGTACTTGATGAATAATCCCCTAGAAGATGTTGATCCAGACTTGCATGTATCTAATTCTGCCCAATCTTCATACTATCTACCTTCAGAGTTTAATGTAAAGTTCTCATATAATTCATCTCTAAGTCTTATCCATTTTAATGCCCGAAGTTTACAGAAAAACTTTGAAAATATTTCTCAATTCTTGTCAATGATAAATCATTCTTTCTCTTTTATAGCAATTTCTGAAACTTGGATATGTGATACAACCACAGTTAATTTCAATCTAGATGATTATAATTTTTTGAATGTTAACAGGATATATGGACGAGGGGGTGGTGTTGCGCTATTTGTGAAAAAAGATATATTATATACTGTAAGAACAGATATCGTTTATAATCAAGAGTCCATTTTAACATGTGAATATTTGTTTATTGATTTCTTAGATGTAAACCACAAGAGGTCTACTCTTGGTGTCATATATAGAAAACCAGGATCAAATCATGAAATATTCTTTGAATTTTACAACAATGCTGTTAATACATTAAGTAATGAACATAGGAATATTTATATCACTGGAGATTTTAATATTGATTTGTTGAAAGATGACGATACTGTTAATGAGTTTCTTAGGCTTAATTCTGTACTTGGTATATTCCCGATTATACAAACCCCAACTCGTATTACATCAAGCACTGCTACCCTTATCGATAATGTATTCACTAATGTACTTGATACAGAATTCGACTCAGGTAGTCTCTGTTCTGATGTTAGTGATCATTTACCCATTTTTCTAGTCTATAAAAGTTCTAATAATAATACTTATCAACCAAGTTCAATTCGTTTTTTTCGTAAATACTCAGATAACAATATACGCAATTTTCAATATGATCTTTATCATGAAGAGTGGACCAATCTTTATAATATTACACATGCTAATGATGCTTATTCCTTTTTTATTAACCGTTTTACTCAGTTGTTTGACAAACATTTTCCTTTGTTAAGAAGTAAACACACTAAAAGAGGCATTAAAAAACCATGGATAACAAAGTATTTATTGAGATGCATAAAGAAAAAGAATCGTTGTTATAAACAATTTCTCCAAAACAATACCTTGGATAATGAAAGAAAATACAAAAAATATAGAAATAAATTAAATAATCTGTTAAAGCATGCAAAAAAATCATATTTTTCTAACAGAATAAAGTCCTTTAAATGTAATACAAAACAGACGTGGTCAGTTATCAATTCAATACTAAATAAACCTAAAACATCTTTACCTGAATATTTTATTAATGAGACTGGAAATGTTTGCGATCCACAACATATAGTAACTGAATTTAATAAACATTTCATAAACTGTTGTAGACAGATAACTAATTCAGTGACCATTTCTCCTAATAATACTTCTTTTAAAGACTATCTGACAGGTTTTATCAACAATTCTATTTACTTTAATCCCATAACAGAACATGAAGTTATTAACATTAGTAATTCATTACACAACAGTAACTCTGCTGGATTTGATAATCTTAGTACTAACTTAATGAAAAAAATCATAATTTATATTGTACATCCATTGATTTTTATATTCAACCTCTCTCTTTCTACAGGCATAGTCCCGGATAAACTAAAAATTGCTAAGATAACCCCTGTATTTAAAAAGAATGACCCTCATAAATTCGATAATTATAGACCCATTTCTATTCTGCCATCTATATCAAAATTGTTAGAAAAATGCATTTATAATCGATTATATTCATTTTGTTTAAATAATAATATTCTTACTGACTCACAATATGGGTTTAGGAAAAACCATTCAACTACACATGCTTTGATAGATTTACAAGATAAAGTTTTGTCGGCAATTCATACTAATAAATTTTGTATTGGCATTTTCATGGACCTCTCCAAAGCTTTTGATATAGTTGATCATAGAATACTCTTGTCAAAATTGGAATACTATGGGATTAGGGGCTTACCACTAAGTTGGTTCGAAAGTTATCTTTGTAACAGATCTCAATATGTAGTTTATAATAATAATTCTTCCAATTTCTCTTCTCTTACACATGGGGTACCACAAGGTTCAATCCTAGGTCCATTATTGTTTTTGATTTATATAAATGATCTTACACATTCATCTGACAAATTTGATTACATAATGTACGCTGATGATACCACTTTAATTTACACCCAACCTAACACGCATAATTTACAAAATAATATTAATACTGAAATAGATAAAGTAACAAAATGGTTCAAATTAAATAGATTGTTGATAAATCCTAGTAAAAAAATTACATTACGTTCTTTCATAGGCAGTCTAATTTAACTGATTCATTTGATAGTTTACTTCTTAAAATCAACAATGATATATTAAATAAGGTTAATAGTGTTAATTTCCTTGGGGTATACATTGATTATAATATGCATTGGGATACACATGTCAATAAGGTCACTCAAAAGGTATCTAAATGTATTGGTATTTTGTATAGATTAAAAGACTCGCTTCCGCCTTCTGCTTTAATACTATTATATAATTCATTTATGCTCTCATACCTAAATTACTGTGTTGCTGTTTGGGGCAATTGTAGTCGAACTAAATTAGATAAATTATTTAAATTACAGAAAAAGGCCTTTCGCATATGCCTGGGATGTCCTTATCGTGCCCCTTCTGCCCCATTGTTCAAAAAATTGAAATCTCTTAATATTTTTGATTTGTATTATTACTCCCTGGCTCTCCTTGGTTTCTTTTACTTTCAAAATAAATTACCCTCAAACATTTCTCAAATGTTCACTTTTAATTACCAGATACATAATCATAATATCCGTTTTAAGGATTCTTTTCACTTATGGCCAGTAAAAACAAATAGTGCCATGAAATCAGTGCGACATAATTTCCCTGTAATTTGGAACTCAATCCCCAAATATATTTCTAATTGCAATACAATCACTTCTTTCAAAAAAAAGTTGAAGCATTTTCTTACCCTTAAATATGTATAGTTATTTTTATTTTTCTCTGTTATCTATATTTGTGCCATATTTGTGTTATATTTTATATTTGTATTTATATTTATTTTTATTTTTATGTATATTTTTAGTATTTATAGTTTTAGTTTTTGTTTTTTATTTCTATTTGTTGTCTATATAAATTTCGCAATATTTGTAGGGAACTATGCTTGTACAAGGCCCAAGGGCTTTATTTATGTAGTTCCCCATTTCATTTTCTAATTTCGATTATGACATATTTTGTATTTGTTTTGAATGTACTTTTTAATTGAAAATGAAATAAATGAGAATTGAATTGAATTGAATATATATGTATTGTAACTATACAACAAAAAGAAAATGTTTGCAAGTGGAAGGACCTTACAAAAAGCTACGCTTGTAAAAATATGCCCTATATGTTGGGTGACATGAAGTGACATGAATAAGAAAGAATATAGGGGGGGGGGCAATCTGGTATGTTAGGGAACTTGATACAGGGGGTCTACAGCGGGTATTACCCTATGACAACGTTTGTTTTGACAGCTTCATTTCAGGAACTTTAAAGAGAAAAGAACTAGTTGTGGTACAAATGTAAACATGTCCTATTGACATGTACATTGCAACATATTTCTTATTCAATATTTTACCACATAACCGCATCGATCTTTTTTTAGCGGAGTGTTTTGATTTTCTTTGGATATGGTTGGTCACAAGCGGTCGTGCACCTCCGTGCGTGTTGCTAGACTAGATTCTATCCGTTTTTTTTAATTTGGTTTATTCACCTACGCTGCTCTTTCTCTACACGCATATATCCCAGGCCCACACAGAGCGCGACTCTCCACTCATAGCGCGAACCCCTAAATTTCACCCGTGCAAGGGTGGTATTGTAAGGACTGTTCTTGTTTTAGCGTTGAGGGGGTGTCGGATCGCGCGATACTAGAGTACCTTTATATAGAAGAGTAACGACAACCTGTGATTTGAACGCCATTTTGTGTCTACTATCACGTAACATTTCTATTCAATTCCGATGAGCACCTGGGTGTTCTCAATAGAAAGAATTCGAACGCCATTTTGTGTCCAGAAAGGTCAGACGTCCATGTCGCTACTCTTCTATATAAAGGTACTCTACGCGATACGGAGACAGTCCAGGCAGTGGACTGGCGTGTTGCCTGCGACGAATTTCGCATAAAATCCTTGCGTCGCACTTACGGGTCTGCACGTTGGAGACTGTTGGACATGCCCAACAATCTCTGTGTGTGGCTACATGTTCTGATGAACGCACGTGAAACGCGCAGCCATTCTTGCATGTGCCCCTTGGGTGCCCATCGCGTGATTTTTTAAATTCCATACGGAGCCGTGACATGTCGCGCGTCGGTTGCATTGCAGCGTAAGGGCTGTAAGTTCGTCTCAAGAGTTTTTGCAGGTAAAACCCCCTTTCCATAGAATGGAGACCTTTGGGCAGCCATTGGGCGACCAAAAATTGGCAAGACCTCTCAGCAGTCTAAAAAAAAACAACAACCCAGAAAGCTGTTTTCAAGTTTTCAATTCAATTTTCAGCAAATCTCATGGAGATCTACGGAGACCTATGAGTGATCTTGGCGACTGGCGCTGGGCATTCGATGAGAGACTTGGTCCCAAGTCCAATTTGACCCATTGTCCAAAAAGAATGATTACTCAGCCATTCATGACCGTGTATGAATAAATAAGATATCATTGGAAAGAGGAGATATGTGGTTTTAATATGTTGCTACTCACTTTGGTGTAAAGTTAACACAATCTTCACAAATTTGAAATCAAATCTTGTTGCGTTTTCTTTTATACGAACTGTATAGTACATAGTACATTCAAATTAATCATACTGAATGAATATTATAGATCATAGCCTTCCCCCCACCCTCACCCCTCCCTATCTTTTTTGTTTTGTTTTGTAGCATTATACAAATGAAAAATCATACATCTTCGTTTTTAGTTCATGTACATAACATATCATAAGTAAAGGACAGTCTACAGTAATACATAATATAAGTAAATATACATGTATAGTATACAGTGCGCTCAAATTAATCATACTGAATGAATATTATAGATTAAAGCCTCCCCTCCCCAAACAAACAAACAACAAACACACAAACAAGCAAAACAGACAAAGAGAAAAAAGAAAAGAGAAGAGAATAGATAAGGGCAGTCTATAGCAGCAAAGAGCCGCCAACTCCACACGATCGCGAACCAGGCGGACCCCTCCACTCCTCACCCATCATGCCCATTGTGTGTATTCGTTTCATGCTTAAATGTGTGTTACTTTGAAATGTTCCCATTTCTTATAGTGTAGTGTCAAAGTATTCCGTTCGGTAGCAATCTATCTTTCTACTTGTCGACTTTTAAGCAGTTTTTTCCTATTTTTTCAATACTTGGAGGCGTCTTTTTTCCCCGACTATGATATTTCAAATATTTAATTAATAAAATAACATGATTTATTATTTGCCTATCTTCGGTTGTTTCCTCTAATTCAATGTGAACTTCCTTCCAAATCAGGTCTTTAAGAATGGGAAGATCTTAGATGTTACTACAACGTTCCCATAACTGTGTTACCATTTCACATTCAAAAAATATATGCCTATAAGTTTCCTCATCCGTGATAGCAGAAAGTGGTAAAAATTACGTGATATTTACGTCGTGGGTTTCGTCTTTTTTACGTCCTGTAATTACGTCAATAAGACGACAACTTGCACCAACGCAAGACGTCAAGAGGACGTCTTATTTTGACGTCATCTGTACAGTGTAAAAACTGAAGTGCTGTATATAGCACTTTTTGAGGGCATGCATAGGGACTGCACTCAGAGTGCTATTGAATGCACACAGCGTGCTATTTCAGCACTTTCACGGGAGCTGGACCGGCTCCTTAAACTGCTAAACATTCATTAAAAAAAATGATTTGGGCGAGCTTCGAACCAGGGTCCGCTGATCGAGAATTGCTGGCATTACCGCTAGACTAACTCACATTGTACGATTTAGAGCAGATCATATTGTTACATAGTGAATTTACGACACCACATAGTTCATGTTATCTACTTGACTCCCATGACTAAACTGGATTGCAAGAAGCATTCGTTAGTCCATCGGTAACGTCAGCGCCTCTCAATCAGCGGAACCTGGTTCGAGGCTCGCCGCGGTCACATTTTTTTTTTGCTGGTAAATTAGCACACTACCAGTGCTATAAACAGCATTTCAGGTGCAGTCACTATACATGCCCCTAAAAGTAGCACTTTAGTTTTTACAGTGTACAAGACGTAGAGATGACGTCAAAATAAGACGTCCTCATGACGTCTTGCGTTGGTGCAAGTTGTCGCCTTATTGACGTAATTACAGGACGTAAAAAAGACGTAAACCGCGACGTAAATATCACGTCATTTTTAACACTTTCTGCTATCAGGGAAGAGGAATGAAGACGTAGAGATGACGTCAAAATAAGACGTCCTCTTGACATCTTGCGTTGGTGCAAGTTGTCGTCTTATTGACGTAATTACAGGACGTAAAAAAGACGAAAACCACGACGTAAATATCACGTCATTTTTTAACACTTTCTGCTATCAGGGATCTTTACCACAAAATGAGCATTTATCACTTGATATGAAGTGAAACCTATATAAATGATGGTTCACAAATATAATATTATAGAGCAATATAAATTGAAATTCTCTCAATTTATTATCCAATGTGCTTAATCTAGGACGACAACAAATCTTTTCAGTTTGTTTTACCGACATATTATATGACAATTGTAAATTCTGAAAACTAACAGGAATGTCGGCCATTTTTTGTATGCACGCCCTATACAAATTCTTTGAACAAACTGATTCAAATTGAAAAGTCTTCTGTGAAAACATAAATTCTATTTTTAGACCGTCAACTGAAGTATGCTTTCTTAAATCGATTTTCCATTCTTCAGGCGTATCTGCATATATTTCTTTAATCAAAGATATTTCCTCTTCATCTAGTCCCATACATCTGAAATAAGTGTCTGACTTCAACGTTCCTTCTTCATCTGTAATATGGTACAATTTATATATGTTTTTTAAGAAAAGATTTTCATGAAAATTTGTTTTTCCTTTCTTCTGAATACATCTATTATTGAAAAAAAAAATCATTTCTTTTATTAGTTCCATCCTTCTTAATAAACGCATTCATATCAAACCAAATATTTAACATTTCCTGGTAGTACTTTGGTAACTGTATGTTGATCATGTTAGGTAAATAATTACAATAGAAAATTAGATTTCCTCCAATTGGTCTCAGTAAAAATTTTGAAGTACTTTTTCCATTTCACTTTCTGGTCTCCAGTTACAAGTCTTTTGATCCACATCACCCTTTGCACCTTCAGAAAGTCTAAAGTTAAGCATTTTCAATCCTCCCTGTTTGTAATGAAGATACAAAGTACTTCTTTTTATCTTGTCCTTCCCTCGCCAAAGAAAATTAAAGCAGATCTCATCAATTTCTTTGAAAACCCATTCAGGCGTCGGAGTCAAAGAGCTCACATACATCAATTTTGAATATGCGTATGTTTTCAGCAAGTGAATTTTCCCAATTAGAGTGAGATCTCTTTGTTTCCACCAATTTAACAATTTCTTAATTTTGCTCAAAATCTCTTTATAATTCATCTAATTGGAAATCTCGTTATCGGTGTCGGTATCGTGATCGTTAACGGACAAATGTGACCAGTCCTTAACGAGTATTTCCTATCGGCATCGACAAAATGTAATTAACTAATATAAGGATATAATCATGAGCGTGTTCAGAATCGAATTATTTTATGGAATTTTCATTTCAGATATAACCAATAAACAGATAAGAAACAAGTGTTTTGACCACCAAAAGGGGGAAAAATGTCCACACAATTGCACTGACGTGGAGGTGACAAGGAATATGCAAGGAAATGGATAGACAGCAGCATAGCATGAACAAAGGGAGGACAATCACTGGTGACTTTTTATGCAGTCAACAAGAGCCAGGCCCCGACACAACTAAGAACAACAAAGAAAAAGAGAAAGTAAGTGGAAGCTTTAGGTAAGATGACTCAATAAACGGACTTATTACCAAAGTGCTTTGAAATCTGGATTTGTTTGGAAAAGGAGGTCCCAACAGTCGTCCTCCATTTATTTTGTCACCAATAAACCAATGAAAAAAATTGATTGGTCCATAATCGTATTGATAATTTTTCATCAAAGCGATTGTATTTATTACAGGTATACGTCGAGATGTATATATATTTTAATCATCAGAATTGGTATTTTCATTTACTATTTATGCCAACTATAGCTTTAAGTTCAAAGTAATGATTATAATAGCGGTTTTTTGTATAGGGCACATGTGTCTCAGACTTGACACTCCTGGCGCTCCACAATCATTACCCCGGCTTTAGCATGCATGGCTCCCCTAATATGCGCTCAAGCATTTCAAGGAATTAATCCCTATCAGGTAGGTCGAGTTTGGTAAATGCAGATTAATGGCTTGCCAAAAGACACTAGTGCTGCGCCAAGGATTCGAACTCCGTACCTTAGAGTTCTCAGTCGGGGGACTTATCCACTAGACCACAAGATGGGGAAAAAAACATTTGATAGGCCCAGTGTGGAAACTATTATCATAAATGATTTTGCGTTAATATTTTATCAAAAGATTTCCATTATTCTATTTCAAAATATGTAAGCAGTCATTTTTTTTAACGAGACTGAGTGGAGCGTATCCGATTATACTTAATCCATCAACTGCACCAGTAAATGTATAATCATCATTTTGATTTCTTTTTTGTTATTTCTGCGTAGAAATTCTCGAAAATACCAAGCCGGTGTGAACTCAATTGTGATAATGGAAGCCTGTCTATTTATGGACTCTCAACGTGCTCTGTAAAGACCCCATTCCTCATTCTTCCAAAGATTTGGAAAGTAACAAGAAGCGAACACGACAAAGAGTTTTTTTGCCTAGAATACGGCACTGAGATAGAGAGATTTAATATCTTTCTCACAATCACAAACAAGAGGTAACTCGATATAATAGTCTATCAAAACTTATAGGCCCAAATTCACAAAGGAGGTTTAAACCTAAACCATGGTTTAAACCAAACCTCCTTTGTGAATTCGGGCAATAGAAGTTATCACATCCATCGGAAGAGGATTTGTAAATTCTATTTGACATACCAAAATTTTAATTTGTTCACAATAATGATCATCACGTTGATTTCTTTTCTTTAACCTTGTTCGAATGAAAATGGTTTGAACTCACCAGTTATGCTGAATGTTGTCTCATATTTATTGTATGAATCTCTCTCTTTAAAAATCGGCTTTGGGCAGTTGGGAGCTGTCTAAAAATCTCTTAGAATAATCGTGACTTTGATTCAAAGAGAAAGCTCTCTGTTTTGTAATCTTTAAATAGCGTTTAAACTTCTAAATTCAATGAACTGCCGATCACTTTTTTTATGATTGTATCATGTTTTTATTTTGTATTCATTATTAGTGTTGCAGACGATTGGGAATATGAGCTGTGTAAAATAACTGGTCAGACTTCACCTACTCGTCGTCGAGTGCAAACAGGAATTCGACCCAAACGACCTAATGCAAAACATACTCTTTCTAGCCCGGGTGCGCCTGAAGGGTTCTCTTTAGCGGTAAGTCTTCACAAATCCCTCTCAATACATATAACGTACTACATTCTACAATTTAATAAAGGGAACAAAGAGGGTCAGAGAAAAAGATGGAGTGACTGTATAGAGGTAGCCCGAAGAAATAGTTGAAGATTAAGTTTAAGTAAAACAACTATATGTATTATCAAAAGTTTCATCAAATGTGAATGAATAATCAACGAAGGATACTGCAGTGCAAATTTAAAAAAAGTGTCGATTTCAGCAATGTATCTTGGGTCTCGCGAGGATATTTGAGAAAAAAAACAAAAAAACTTGTTTATATTTAGAATCGTATTAATCTTTTTTTCCTTTGCTTTTTTAAAAAAGACAAGAAGATGCAGCAGGAAGTTAATTGCCAGAAACATCATATTCCCTTTCTCTTTTGTTACATATCGTTGTTTAGACAACGATGATTTTGTTTAATCTGTAAACAAATAAAAGTTTAATAATTAGATAATAATTCAGGTAGAATAGAAAGAGATTGTAAGGATAATGAAATACAAATATGCTTAATGTCTTTCGTATACATGCAGGCGGAGCAAGAAGGCTTGGATGATGAATCAACCGAAGCCGATGACTACGATGCAACAAATGATGAAAAGCATGAGGACGATACACTACTGACGTCTCCCCGTTGTAGCCAAGAAGAGCTAGAGATCACTCCATCCGCTGAATCATCAGCGTCTTATTCCAGTGAGCAGATTTTATCCCCTGAACCTCAAGCGACGAGTCCAAGAGATGGACAAAAGGATCCCCAGGAAAGTCACATAGGAGAAGTCGTGGGTTTTGAGAACGTCAGCCCCTCTCCTGGAAGCTCACCAAACAGTCGTCTCAGCGACGAGGTTCCGGATGATAATCAAACGGAAAAAGTCCTCAAAGAAGCCTCTTGGAGCGTGCTGAAGTCCTTGAAATCAAAGCAGCAGCAATCACGACAACGAGAACAAGAACATCAACAACAACAACAACCTAATCGAAATGAAGAAACATTAAGCGATATACTACCTCTAACATCTAGGAACGAACCATTCTCCAGTGAAATGAGAATTCTACCATCATCAGTCCAAACTCCTTCAGGCTTAGCCACGAGCCAACTACCTGGTGAACTTCGTTCTACAGAAGTAACCTACCAATGCACGTAAGAACATATTAATTGCTGGGAAAGTATATACGATAATTTTTATGTACTGGGTTGTATTGTATTTTACTTAAAATCTGTAGTATATCATTATTCTGTTCAAACCTACTTATGTAAATCACATGACTCGTATAAATCCTATACATGTAAAGCATATACCTCAAATAAAAAGATATTGAATGTGTTTTTTTTTAGCTATGTGGAGATTGAATGTAGCCAAGAGAAGTTGAGTGTAGCCGTCAACAAAGAAGACTTCTTAAACACAGACAAGGACATCAATGATATCTTTGGATTTCACAAAGGATTTATATAGTAAGTACATTGGAATTGAATTCACCAAAAACTATTCATTTCTCGGAATTATTTTGCTTTAGCCTGAAGACAAAAAGAGGACGCTTGAAAGTTTCAGAAAATTGGGATAAAAAATAAGAAAGATATGAATTGACGTGTATATGTTTGATAAAATTATGGCAATTCGAAAGTAAACTCATTAAGAAAAAGATGTACAGAAACCATAACAGTTAATGGAAATAGTTTTTATTCTTCCAATACTTGAAATTGCTTCTGTAATTAATATACTTTATCGGATCTTCATTCTCTTCCATCAAACTACCACTGCATTATTATAGACTGAAAATGAGCGGTAAGTAAAACACCCCTCACCTGGGAATGCATGTACCCTCCGTTCTTCACCAAAACTGGGCATGTTCCTAATCTAAAGAAATTCCCTTCAATGAAAAATGGTGCATGAAGTATTGTGATGGTTTTTGTGTTGTTTTTATTTGTTATGTGTTTGTTTTTTGTTTTTTTAATATTTTAATTTTTTAATTTAATTTAATTTTTTATTTTATTTATTTATTTTTATTTTATTTTATTTTTTTTTTTTTTGGGGGGGGTGGTTATTTTTTTTTTTTTAGAATTTGCAAGACGTGTTTATATTGTATCGTTTTAATCAATCCTATTTTGAAAGGATAAGTTTTCTACGAAAATCAGTTTATGGTTGTGCCCAAAGAATGTTATGTTCGCTAAGTATTAGAAGTCTCTTGCTCTATATGAAAAATAAGAATATGTTGAAACCATAATAATAATATAATAATATATAAGATTTATAAGGCGCCCAATCCACTTGATGATCAAATGCTCAAGGCGCAACTTGTGCAAAAGATGAAATACATGAAAATAAGCAAAAGTGCAACAGGAGAGATACGGACATGAAAGGTAATGGTAATCAATTTTAGGCCAAATTAACAGATATTTTTAAAGATTATTTTTGAACACCAGAACTGCTATTTCTAATCCCCTGAGGGAGAGTATTCCATATTGACAGCCCAGCATCCGCGAAGGTTCGCGTCCCCGCTAATGTTATTTTTTATTTAACTTTTGCACTTATCCAGAGTTAATTATCTTGCCTTCTAGCTTTCCTTCAATTTACTAAAATTACCGTCATTACAGTTAAGCATTTAACAATAATTTCTGCATGATCATACCATTGCATGAATCAGAATTGTGGAAAAGTTGGATTTATTGTCTTGTATTGTCTAGTATATATTATATATATATATGCGAAAATACCCAACTTTAACATTTCGACGACGTCTCGGTAAATTGTATAGTGTTGGGATTGATGAGACAGGAGACAAATGACGTAGCTGAACTTCAACTTTATTAGATCAAGCTTTCGGCCTTCACGGCATTCTTCATGTTCTATAGATGATAATACAAACATATAGCATATACTTCAATATACACATTATATCATTGTGTGTTTTATTCCATTTAATAACAAAATATACATTTGCATATTGATATTAGCATATACCTTCATGGCTACAGTTTATTACAAATAACTTAATGAATGAATAAGAAGAACATAGTTTAGAAATATTGTACAGAAATTTAATGTAAAAGACCGCTTACCGAAAGTGAAGGTTTCGCTGAGGGTGACTAATGTATGTATGTGGTGTGTAAAAATTGTGCGGTCTAAACTATGTTCTTATTATATACACATATATATATATGTATATATATATATATATAATCGTTCTGTGATTTGTCAGTCTGCATTGATTGTAATATAGTAGGTCTATCACAAGGATGATTCTATTTGTATGCATTAATGATTAATATATGTCTATTGAAAACATGGTCGGAAAAAGAATGTGGCATCCAATTTCTTCTGTAAGGTATCTTCAGAAGAACATGTTCCATATACAGAACATATTTTCCTCGAATTAATGCTATATTACATTAATTATGGATGAATCAGTGAAAAATATTTATGATCTTTGGTATATCATTATCATTATTTCGCGATAAATGATTTGTTCATGAAGGTTATATTATTGAGTTTCAAACGAGGATCATCCATTTGATAAGGAATTGTCACAACCAATGACAGACACCTTTGTTTCGATGATGTGTTTGGAAGTATGGAATAATTTTCCACATTCATAGTTTGAATTCAGAGATGAGTTCTAAATTAAAAGAAACACATTTATAACAGAGCAAAAGAATATTTCAGAATTTTGTATGAAAAGTACACACCATGTAGAGAACTAGAGATCCTATCACTCTTCCTGTCTCTTTCCTTTCCTCATTCCGTTACATGTTTTCCTCTTTTGTATCTCCCATCTCTTCACTTCCTCCGTTTGTTTCTATTTAATTCATTCTCTTGACTCCTTATCTTCTCCTTCTCATGTATCTCTTCTTTCCTCAGCTTAAAGATGTGTCCAGAAAGTCTACAACACAAGTTGTTTATTGGGACCCGCATCATACAGGTGAACAACCAAGAACCAGTCAGCGTAAGGACAGCTATTGACTACATTACAACCAGCGCAGGAAAAACGGTAGGCATGAATATTAATTTTACACAAATATGGGTATATGTTTGATAGTTGTACGCTCTGCCAACTGTCTTCGCAAGGAAGTCAACAAAACAAAATTTGTTAGCCAAGGAAATCCTATAACATTTACCAATACAGTAAACATTTTGATACAAAACCAAGGTGGTTCCCATAGAATTACATAATTTCGCTATCGGCCCGTCAATGAGGTTCAGTAAATATGATGCAATATTACATAATGATATGCATAGGAAAAGAACAGCTTTGCAACCTTTAGCTATAGGGTTATAGTTTTGGTATTCAGACGAGTCCAATCCTTTTGACATTCATTGGTGCTTCAATTATAGAATCTCCAATTTTTGTAACAACCCTATATCGACCAATCTGTATTGATATGTGGCACTTTCTAATATTATCATTTGTATAATATACTTGTAGATTCGCTCCCTGTTCAGCTCTTCAATACGAAATATTCTTTCACTTAGGTATTCTTATTGTTTCCGTGAGCGAGGGACTTTATGAAACGAATCAATAATGTAGCAGTGATAATAATTATGCTGACATCATTGTTATGTTATAGGTGAATTTATTGGTCCAGTTGTTCCCTCTTGGAGTACGTGTGCGGCTATGTGTTCCATCTTTACAAGCTCTCGGCATTAGGCTTCGTGGAAACGAGGTAAGGCATAATCCCGTTCACACTTCGCCAAGTTGGGTGCCGATCTTTTTCCTCGCTCCAGTTGCAGGAGTTGTAGGAGCTCTTAAAGAGGGAATTCAAATATTTTCTACCATGTTCAAATGGTGATTAGTCAGTAGAAGTTAGTGTCAAGTTCTCTATGAGCTGTACCGAGATTGCTTCCAGCTCGGCACCTATCTCACCGAAGTGTAATAGCCTTTTAATCAACTATTATCCTTTATAAACCAATTCATTAGAAAAATAATTACCAGGCTATACTGACAAGATCTGACCAAGGAGTTATCAAAGACAACTCCTTGATCTGACTAACAAAAATCTAAACTCAACAACAACATTAGATACTGTCCCGAAAAAGAGGGCATGCCAAAAATTGACTTTGATTATGAGGGCGAGATCTAAACCAATCGAAGAATTAGGAGACTTAATTTGGACTTTATCAAATATGCAACAAATAGAGACGATGGGGATAAATTGATGATATCGGTGGTAGAAAAAAGAAGAGTTTTATAGTTAATCAAATTCAAATAATGTAAACTATGCAAACATTGATTTTCGGTAACAGTTGTATGTTGTATCTTTTTCGTGACTGCAGCTTTCAGGTTTGGGTTTAGGCATGATCTCATTCATTTTCCATTTTCACGATATATTTTGTTTCCAGATCAGGAATATGCGTGAAGAGGGTGTATTGAGTAAGATATCTGATGGTCTGAAGTGTGTCTGTCCAGCTCTCTCTGCTCCTGACACACCTACTGTGGAACAACGCTCCATCACAGCTATTGGAGATCACCATGTACCATATGATGCTACGACTGAAGAGGTAGGTTGACCAATGGTCAATACTGCTCAGACCATACACACTTTTGGACAGCAAGCCTATGACTGTACAAAAATGCAACTTGAGTAACCGAACATTTGCAGGGTTTGCAGAAAGTATTTTTCTTCTTCTGAAGTTTTGATACTGTATTTAGGTAGTCAAATATGTGTGCATTGTTGCAACGAAAACTCATTTACCTAGCACATCTAATAAGAGAACAGCTTAAGATATAACTCAAAACCTCTCCAAATGTGTAATTGCCCAAATAAAGTTTCTAAGAAATCATAGCAATTAGCAATTATGGGTCTACAATTGCGGCGGTAGGTAAGGGAATTCGTTTTTGTTTTTCTTTTGGGGGATAAATACAGGGGCGTCGCTAGAGGGGGGGGGGGGGTGTGAGGTGTCACACCCCCCCCCCCCCCCCCGCTCAAAATTGCTGTCGGAAAATGCGCCACCTCTGTCGGCCAAAAAAAAGGAAGGGGAAAAGGGAGAGGGAAGAGGAAAAGGAAAAAGAGAAAAAGAGAAAGGAGAAGAAAAAGGAAAATTTTTAAAAAGAGAAGGGGAAGGAAAGGAAAATAAAAACATAATGTAAAGAAGGGAAGGAAAGAAAAAGAAGGAAAAACTGGCGAATTTTATTGCTCGCTCGCTTGCAAAAATACTGGAAAGTTAATATTCGGGAAAGAGGGGTCCCCCTTCGGATATAGGCTGCAGCCCGCCCCCCTCCCCGATGATTTTCAAATTTCCGATGTTCGGGCAACGAAGTGAGGTGCCAGAATATCCACATAAAATTATTTGTGCAGCGAAATTCCATGAATTATGTAACTTCTGTACATTTTCTCTACGAAAATTTGTAAACATTTTGCTCGCTCGCATGAATTGAGAGAATGAAAAGTTGATATTCGGGCAAAATGCGTGCCCCTTCAGCAAAGGGCTGCAACCCACCCCCCCCCCTGAGAATTTTCAAAGTTCCGATATTTGGGCAACCACCACTTCATATTCGGGCAGAAGTGAGGAGCAAGAATATCCACATATATGAATTTGGGCAGCGAGGTTCCCAGATAGTTATGAAACTTCTGTATTTAACTTCTGTACATTTTCACTACAAAAAGTTCAAAAAAAATTGCTCGCTCGCAAACAATTGAAATTGAAAAGTTGATATTCGGGCAAAAGGCGTCAGCCCCCTCCCCCCCCCCCTTGCGAAATGGGCCTGTATGTTCAAGATCTCTACATCTGTGATTTTCTTTTATTATTATTTTTTTTTTGGGGGGGGGGAGGAGATTAGGGTGCACCATTTTTGTCGGCAAATTTGGGTGTTATACCCTGAACATTCGTCAGCAAATTTATGTGTCACTCCCACCCCCCCCCCCCCCCGATTCAAAATGTTCTAAAAATGTTCTAGCGACGCCCTTAGTAAATATCTTTAAATTATCCCTTATCACCACGCATTTTATCTTGGTAGGTTGAAGCCATGTTAGATGCTGCAATCAACAGAGGAAATGGACATCTGGTTCTACAGCTCCATCCATCAGAGTTCTGTGATGCCTTACAGAGACGTCTTCTAGAGGATGATGGTGCTGTACTCAATCCAAGACCAGCCCGAAAACCATCGCTAGCTAGGAGCCTGAAGAGCAACCCTCCTTCTTAGGTCTTATTTAAAAGTATCACCAGCAGCAAGAATCAAAATGATTTGTTTAAGCCCTTGGCTTTCGATACTTGTTTCATTGTTAGTGCTGTTATAGACCTGTCTCGCTCACTTGTTGAACATGTTGAATGACGAATACCGCAAAAGACAGTCTTACATTTCGAAGAAGAAGCTAAAGATCGCTGCGTGTTTTGGAGTACTATATAGCGCAATATAGTAATAGAAATGATACTCCGAATACTTCGAATTTTCGACCATTTATTTATGATCATCGTCAGGAACTATTGAAAACATCGGTGAAGCTGAACTGTTTATATAACGTCAGGAAGTTTGACAATGAACCCAGTCAATCAAATAACGAACAAAAAAGGAATCGAAGTTAAATATTACAATAGAGAGTGATGGAGAAGTATACCAAACAAATAGAATGTTAAACGGGGGATGAACAAATTGTTCACAGCAGGAATGTTGATTAGATGATAAACAAATTTGTATACCAAGGAAAACTGAGAGGACAATCTAATTGTAAGAAGGTTTATCTTCTTATTATCTAAGAAACTGTTCATGACTCCGACCGGAGTATTATTTCTAGCACTTTATACTCACATCATATGTGGTAATAGTGGGTACTAGCGGCAGGTTGTGCTAATCTGCTTTCCAGTCTTTAGGCCGTATAGGCCTATCTAACATGAATGCACACAACCATTTATAAACATGAACAGACTGATCATGCAAAAACATAGTGCTGCATAACCAAGATAAAGCAAGGTTTAGCTAGTGGTCAAGTTTTATCCAGTTGTACCTATATTCTCATGTTTTATGTTCCGGAGGAGGAAATTCAATTTCTTTGAGGTTCCACCAATACTCCATTGAAATACATGTTCATGGTGTTCTATTATAACATGTTTGAATGATGATGATGATGATGGTGACGATGATGCTGCTGCTGCCGATGTTGATGGTGATGATGATGATGATGATGATGATTGTAAGTCTATACAAATATTCTCCCAGGAACTGCCCATTTCAATATGACACTCAGTAGGAAAATATCGTGTATCATGTCTTTCATATTTTTATCAAAATGTGATTTTATATCCTATGTCATTCTGGCATTGTACTTCATCGACAAACTCTTATGCAAGTAGAATCACAAACATTATTGTGTTCGAACATAAAGGCATTGTGTATTGCGCACAGTTATGGAAAATATTATCAGTTTTGTCTCTATAGAGAAATCCTATACCTATATTTCATCGACTAGACATTTGTCTTATTCCATCCAAACTTTATGGATTGACCGACGTCATGCAGATTTGTTGACTATTTATTGGCCATTAAAAGATTTCTTCCAAAGGATGAGTCATTGTGGTTTCGTTTCTTGGAGTGAATTTAACTTTCAAAGGCTAGCGATGGATTGTTTGTTTTGTCATTACTATGGTTACAGAGTATGCTATATTTACATATTTAAGCATACGATATGACATCAATGGATAATAGTTGATTGACGGGTACCCTGATAGCAGAAAGTGTTAAAAAATGACGTGATATTTACGTCGTGGTTTTCGTCTTTTTTACGTCCTGTAATTACGTCAATAAGACGACAACTTGCACCAACGCAAGACGTCAAGAGAACGTCTTATTTTGACGTCATCTCTACGTCTTCATTCCTCTTCCCTGATAGCAGAAAGTGTTAAAAAATGACGTGATATTTACGTCGCGGTTTTCGTCTTTTTTACGTTCTGTAATTACGTCAATAAGACGACAACTTACACCAACGCAAGACGTCAAGAGGACGTCTTATTTTGACGTCATCTCTACGTCTTGTACACCGTAAAAACTAAAGTGCTACTTTTAGGGGCATGTATAGTGACTGCACCTGAAATGCTGTTTATAGCACTTGTAGTGTGCTAATTTACCAGCAAAAAAAAAAAAAATGTGACCGTGGCGAGCCTCGAACCAGGTTCCGCTGATTGGGAGGCGCTGACGTTACCGATGGACTAACAAATGCTTCTTGCAATCCAGTTTAGTCATGGGAGTCAAATAGATAACATGAACTATGTGGTGTCGTAAATTCACTATGTAACAATATGATCTGCTCTAAATCGTACAATGTGAGTTAGTCTAGCGGTAATGCCAGCAATTCTCGATCAGCGGACCATGGTTCGAAGCTCGCCCAAATCATTTTTTTTGTGAATGTTTAGCAGTTTAAGGAGCCTGTCCAGCTCCCGTGAAAGTGCTGATCTGAAATAGCACGCTGTGTGCATTCAATAGCACTCTGAGTGCAGTCCCTATGCATGCCCTCAAAAAGTGCTCAGCACTTCAGTTTTTGCAGTGTATAGATGACGTCAAAATAAGACGTCCTCTTGACGTCTTGCGTTGGTGCAAGTTGTCGTCTTATTGACGTAATTACAGGACGTAAAAAAGACGAAAACCACGACGTAAATATCACGTAATTTTTACCACTTTCTGCTATCAGGGTATAGACTAATTGCATGATGCATGATTGTTGACCAATCCATATATCTATGAATATATAGATAAGTGGATTTGTCGTACTAGATAATTTCGTTTATTTTCAGTCCGTTGTTGCTTGGTGGATCGTGGAGTGATTGATTTAATAAATGAAAAAGTGGCTGAATGACAAAATGAATTGACTGAAAAATTGATTGGTTGATTGATTATTTGAGTGATTTGTTGATTTATCGATCGATTTATTGATTGATATTGGTTGATTGACTAATTGGAAGGTTGATTGGTTAATTAATTAAAATTATTGTTTCATGAATTAGTTGTTTGAATAATGTATTTATTTATTTGTTTTTTGGGTTTTAAGTATTATATAATTCATTTCTTTTCAGTGAAATCAATAAGTCTGTACATAAATAGCAAATATAACAATCACCAGTAAGGCATATAATTTATAAATAAAGTAGTACGTGCCAATGATAAATGTATGCATTCAAGGAAGAACAAAGAAGTTATACATGCATGTATTATTTGCATTATACAGATATAACATTGAAAATATACCTTCAATATAACTGTTCCTTTTCTGTTTTTTTCACTGAAAGAAAGATTCATTAGAAATCAAAACAAGAGAGAAAGAAAGGAAAATGGAAATAAAGAAGATTAAAAGATAGACACACAGGCACATTCTAACACGATACCTCACATGCGTATCTCCAAGTCCCCAACCCTCATAGATGCCTCGCCATCCTTATTCTTATTTTACACTTGTGAACAGGAGATACTTCTCTATTGGGCAGTTCTAGAAAGAAAATACCATGTCGTCTTAGCTCCAGCTCTACCTCGATCTCCCTATATAGCTATCCTTAATTTATATTTTCCCATGTTTCTCTCCAAAGCCAACCGTTTCCCCCTTTCTTCTTCCTTGAACTTGCGTTTGATTTCGTCCATGGTTATTGGTTAACCCCTTTCTCTTCTCCTTACCAGATATCTGACAATATTACATTTTCATTGCAAAAGGTCGACATTGTGCACAGTATGCCTATGCTCAGCCCCCTCCAAAATGTTGGACTCATTTAATACGCCACTGGCCAAGAGGATGCCAAGACATGGTAATCAATTAACAAAAACCCTCCAAGAACCACCAAGAGCCACCAGGGGGCGCCAAGGGTCCGATCTACTAAAAGCCGCCAACAAACTTATCGATCATTTATTTTTTATCGTGTCGTTCTTTTGCTGATTTTAGGGCCTAAAATAACTTACTTTTCATGCTTTTGTTCATTTCGTACCAAACTATTTAAAATAGGCCTAGCAAATACTATCTTATGGTAGTCTCTTGGCTGTCGCGGGATTTATTTCGGCTTGTTTTCAACTCTGCTGTTGGCTGCTTTTAGTAGGACCGGATTGGGGTTATAATAGCATGATATGTCGACAAAGATTTAAACCTCCACCCTGACATATCCAGAATAATCATTCTCATCTTGGATCACCAATATTGTTGTCCTGGAATTGGGGGGGGGGGGGTGGTTTCATCAAGGTGATTCTAGATTCTAGATGGGTAATTGTTTGGAAGATGGGGACAGCTACCCTTCAATTATCATTATTCCCGAAGTAACTGTGTGTTCCAACAATATTAAGGCTACACTTGTGATCAATGTATTCCATCGGAATGATGGATTGACGCCCCATGGTCCAGTGGTAGATGTCCTCGAATCATGATCATTTGATGGATTCTATAATGTTGTTATTGATATAATTTCTTTATTCAAGAACAGTAGCATACAATAAACAAGGTAAACATAACATTAGATCAGTCCAACATGGTTTGACAAAGAAAGGAAATCATTTGACAGAGTATTAACATAAACATATTAGTGAGAAAGCTGCATTTGTAAAGGCAGGTTTGCATGATTTGTATCACATAAATATTATATACATATACATTAAATGTATAAATCAGATTTGTAACTTATAGATGTAATATTGCATGATGGGCTTGCTAGAATATTTCATAATGTAATAACCACTAGGAACACTAGATCTGAATCAGATACTGTACCAAAGCAAATCAGAAACCAGGTGCCATACCTGCATGTATTTACTTCTAAAATGGTCATAATCATGTTTACCAAACAAGACACTGAAATTGTTGTATGTATTCAAACATTGTGCTATTTGTTTTCTGTTTGATGTTTTTTTAATATTTGAAAGAAATGTAGAACAAAGCAACAAACAGAGCAAAAACAGGTTAACAAACTTCTGCGGGTTCAAGGCAGGTTTGTAACAATAAAACCAAGCAGCTTGAAGTTAATTTCCTTGTTTGACAACAATGAGAAATTCATGAAAAAAAATATTTAGCGAAAATGCGCACAAAATAGTATGGTGCGAAAACAGGAACCTTATGTTGTTTTCCCGTATTCTGTTTGTTGATGAATAATGAGCTCAGCCAGCACTTGGCTTCTTTACAATGAATGTGAATATCTGCATGTCTGGAGATTGAATACTAGAAAGTAGCATTTCTAAATCTAGAAGCGCAAGCAGATGAATAAAGATTTAGGCAATGCTTTAACATTTTGGGATTGTCAAATATTTGCAAACTTTCACAAATAGTTGTATGATATATTCCCCACATAATAATTATGGAATTCATGTATATTATGATTAAGGGGACGATGTCGGTTGAAAATAAATCCACAAATGACAAGCCAGGGAATGGGCAGTAAAAAGGTTATATATAGATTTTACAAAGATGACAGCGAATTGTTCTATACGGTGTGTATAATAAAGTATACAAACTTTGTTACATTCGTATTAAAAATGTTAAATCCCATGTGACCTTTACTTTATTTCATGTCAAGGATAACTCGTATCTTTAAAAATGATACTATACTAGCTACCATGACCCTTAAACAAAATCTTGTCAAAACAGATCTCCTTGTATATAAGTGTAGGCTGATAGATATGGGATCAAAGTCATGTGCAGTGTGATAGTATAATATTAATACATGGTTGGGAGTGCGTTGGTGCGATCTGGCAACACAAAGGTTTTTATGGTGGTGTACTATACGCACGAGGCGCAAGCCGAGTGTGTTTGACACCACGATAAAAACCTGCGTGTTGCCAGATCGCACTAATGCACGTACTCACGACCATGTATTAATAGTTTTATAAAACGGGTCGGCAATATGATTATGAAGTCTATAAAAATGGTTACGAACCCCATAGAAATGCCAAGAGTCGCACAGTTATGGAGGCTGCCATTTGCTTTCCTGGATGATATCACAGAAGCGCAGCCAACAAAAGTCATGCGCGTTTCAGTGCGCGCATGTAATCCCTGCGCTAAAATGACAATTAAACTACGCGATTTCATTGCGTTTTAAGTTTGCACGCACCAGAGGTACGCGTACGCGCAGCTCAGCCATGCTTTAGAGCCTTTTTGCCGTGTGTTATCACTTTTTTTTTTGCACGGTCACATGGTGTTATTTGACCAATCAGGATGGCTACATTCTTGAACCCGTTTTATAATTGAGTCTATATAAATTCTTTCAATTCTTTTTTATGCTTCAGTGTTTTAGGTTTCAAGCGATTCCGCTTTTACAGGGACTTAATTCAGTGGGGTTTTTTCACTACTAGTTTTTCATAGCCGAATAATGAAATCCCAAGTCTAAATTCGTTTTGAACAGCCTGCAAACTTCCTGTTACCAAGGAGTTATCACAAAGGCTCATCATTATTGTGTCATCATGACAAGGAGACTATCATAAAGTTTGCTTGTGTTTATTCTTGGCCTAGAAATGATATCAACACTTAGAACTGCTATTCAGGTGTGAAAAAAAGCTCTATGAAAAGAACTTATCAATCATTTCAAAAGGATACGAGTACGCTTTGCTTCTGCCGATACTTGGTGCGACATGGTGCTTGGAGATTTTTTAAATCTTTGATGTTCAGTAATACGTCACAGCAAAGGTATTAATTTAGTGAGCTTTCGAATGTGTCGACTGGGACGAAGTACTAGTCCACTGCTTCTAAAAGTCCCTAATAGGGACTTTTAGAAGCAGTGGACCTAGAAGCAGTGGACCTAAGCAGTGCTTCTAAAAGTCCCTATTAGGGACTTTTAGAAGCAGTGGACTAGTACTTCGTCCCAGTCGACTAATTCGCGCATGTCAACGTCGTCGACTGCCCATGTTGACTACAGTTCTGATCATTTTAGATTTCACTCGACGTGTACGTACCGTCGACGTCAACCGGAAGTACACACTCAACGGATGAGCATAATAGTTGAGCTGTTCTGATGACGTCATATACGTGAACCTCGTCGAAGATTTCGGAGCACCGCAAAAACGAAGTGAACACGTTCTCGATTTTGCAAGTCAGGGAGGAGGACAGGGAGAGGGCGAGTGGCGCATGCGCAGTGGCGTAGAATGATGTCATTGCGTACCAGTCGACTAAGTGGACGTGCAATTCTAAAAGTCCCTATTGTCGCTGGGAGGATCTAGGACGGCGTTCTAGTCGACACATCCGAGAACTCCTTAATAAGATATCATTGGACAGAATACAAGTTACTCATTTCACCCTGAAACAATAAGGAGATTTCGGATGTGTCAACGAAAAGGCTGTCTTAGATCTTCCCAGCGACAATGGACTGCCTTGTGTCGGCTGCGTACAAAGTAGGTGAAGCATGAAGCTAACAATGGGTGAAGCGATGTTCACATTTTAGAGAAGACAGCAATATGTTTGACGCGTTCTAGATCTGACTAGTGGACGAGGGAGAAGCCAGTGGACTGGGAAGCCGTTCTTGCACATAGCGCGGTATGCAGTTAACACAGAGCAATCTATTGTAACTGGGAGGATCTAGGACGGCGTTCTACGATTCTGTAAAGCAAGTACCCTGATATAACGGTCTTGCTGTTCCGTCGTGATCTTCGGACGTCCACTCCTGGGCCGATCCTTGACATCACCCGTTGCTCGGAATTTCTGTTTCCATTTAGTGATGGTCCCAGGGCTTACACCAAGTCTCTCTGCCATGTCTGCTACATCTTTTTGAAGCATCCCAGCTTCGATTTGCCCAATGGCGCGGGCCTTTTGAACATTACTTACACGTTGCAAAATGAACAACCAACCTAACAGACTGAGCCATTAACACTGCCTGACATGGCACCACCAAAAGCTTGAATATGAAATTGAAACTTCTATTGAATTTGACATTCATGGTTGATCAGTTGATAACAAAAGACATCACTCCGGACAAAAGAATCATGTTCTTTATTGACCCTTCATGACCATTTCTGCTCGTTTGGCAGCTTTTCAGTTGAGACCTTATCCAACACTTTTGAATCCTGCTCTTTTCCTGATGGCATGATCATAACAAGCAGGGTATCATTTTAAAGAGAAATGATCTTTTGAATTATATCAAACATGCATTGGGTAATATTGGGAGATGGGAGAAATTAGTGGCCAAAGTCAGATTTCCAAACTTTTTTTGAGGAGTTTATATATATATATATATCTCTATCCACCCCTCTTCTTTTGACGCTTATAACTCTTATAAATAACAATGACTGTATACTATAAAGTATGCAAATCCCACTCAATATCATGTCACGGTCTTCGATAAAATTAAAGGGCAATCCAACCTCTGTAATAATATGATTTATGTGAGAGAGGAAAATCACAGGAGCAGATTGGTGAAAGTTTGCACAAAATCGGACAAACAGTAAGAAAGTTGTAATCATTATACGTATTGGACTTTCAAATTGGCCGAATCGGCACGATCACTGTGATGTAGTGGCGGTCAACTTTCCCATTCACTCCAAAACACAAAATGACTAAAATGTCAATTTTTCAAAATGTATGAACTTTTTCTATTTGGAGGACAAAATGTACAACTGAATAAATGGGATTTTCCCTAATTGGAGTCACTCTTTTGTATTACGAAAGTTGGAACGTCCCCGACTTAGTACCTGTATTGTATTTTGGGCATTTACAACATACATGTAGTTTCCCCTTTATTATATATCATTGAATTATGAACCTTTATCCCCACTACATGCAACTTGTGTGCTATTAAAACTGTTGAATTTTATACAAAAAATAACTACCATTAAACCGATTGACTGACTCTTGAAACAGAAGGATACAGCCTGTCTGAATTATTATAAACTTAAGAAGACACTTGCAAAAAATCTCATTCAACAAAAAACAATGCAATCCAGGGTTGATAGAAGTTTGAAAATTGCTGGAGCTGGGGGACAATCAAGTAGGGATTTCTGGAACGAATTAAGGGGCCCTAAAAACAAGCCTCGTCTCACTAATCTTAGGATCCCTGAATCCGGGCAAATAACTAATGATAAGCAAGCAATGAGTATCACAATTAAGCACTATTGGAATACTTTAGGGAAAATGAACAGGGAATTAGATAATGGTAACGATGAATATATCCACAGTCGTAACAATAATATCAGGAGAGGGATTGCTGTAGGTACAGATAAGGACCCAACAAGTACTCTTGACAACATGCATATTACATTTGATGGTGTTAAGAATGCTATTGCACATGCCAAAAATAATAAATCTCCTGGCATTGATTGTATCACTAACGAGCTTCTAAAAAAGGGCGGGGATAGCTTGATTAAGTCACTAACTTGTCTCTTTAACGCATTTTTAAGTAGGGAAGAAACACCTACTGAATGGAATAAGGGAATTATCATTCCAATCTATAAGAAGGGGAATAAGAATGATCTAAATAATTATAGGGGGATTACTTTAACTTCATGTGTTTCCAAAATTTTTAACCGTATTGTTTGCGATCGTATTTCAACATTCCTTGAAGAGAACCAGATACTTTCGGAAATACAAGGAGGATTTAGAAAAGATCACAGATGCGAAGATCACATCTTCACCCTGAAGAGCATCTTGGCTTCTCGATCAGCAGAAAATAAACCAACTTATTTAGCATTCTTGGACTTCCGTAAGGCATTTGACACAGTTTGGCGCGAAGGCCTATTATCATTGGCTTGGGATATCGGTATCGGTGGCAGAGTTTGGAATATTTTGGATAAACTATATCATAATGTGCGATGTAATGTTAAGTTTGGCGATATTGAAACAGATTTCTTTGATATTGATGAGGGGGTCAAACAAGGTTGTGTTTTATCACCTGTTTTATTCTGTATATACATTAATGAATTATCTAAGATGCTTCAGGCTCAAGATGTAGGTGTCCATATATTTAATACAAAAATAAGTTCACTCTTTTGGGCTGACGATGTCGTCTTAATTGCAGATAATGAACGTGATTTACAACGTATGTTGTCCATTGCAGGTGATTTTGCGAAGATGTGGAAACTTGATTTTAATTACGAAAAATCAAATATTATTGTTGCGGGTAAGCGCACTAATAAAACTAAACTTTGGCCACTTGGTGATCTTCACATTACTGAGGTCGATAGTTATAAGTATTTGGGATTTCAAATTTCAAGAAATCAATCTGACCATATACATGCCAATGATGTTATCAGAAAAGGTAATCGATTAATCGGTTATATTAAATCCATTATTAATGGTCAGGATGATTTTAACAGGGTTTACTATGGTAATGTTCTTTGGAAGGCCCTTGCGCTCCCCTCAATTAATTATGCATGCGCGGTGTCGGCCTATAGTGCTAGTGACTATAAACGACTTGAAAACCTTCAGCTTCAAATGGCGAGATCGATTCTTAAAGCGCCTAGGAACACACCCTCATTATCCTTATTAGGCGATTTAGGGTGGGATAGCATTGAGAATATTCACAATGAAAGAAAGGTTAAGTATTTTGAGAGATTAATGTTACTGGAGGCATATCGATGGCCTAAACTTTTATTGAGAGCGCTGTTTAATTTTAATGATAACGATATTCGGTTAAGGTGGAAATGGTTTGAGTCGGTTAAGGGAACTCTTACTAATACTGGTTTCGAACACATTTTTTCACTCGATCATCCCTTTAACCTTTAACCAACTATGGTTTAAATCATTTAAGAATATTAATCACGAATTGTATAATAATGACTGGTATAATAATGCATGTTCAAAATCATCTTTACGTGATTATGTTAACATAAAGAGAGAGCCTAAATTAGAAAGTTATCTTCTCGATAGCTTAGATTTTTATGGTGCCAGCCTAAAGTTCAAAGCTCGGTCGAATACACTGCAGCTTGATGCCAAAATTAGTATTTGGGATACCAACAATTCAGGTAATTGTAGCTTATGTAATTATGGTATTGAGGACATAAGACATTTTTTGTTCACATGTCATAAACTAAACGAGATTCGATCTGAAGAAATGCACACACTTGAACGTAAACTATGTGATTCAGATCTAGTTTCCCTCTGGGAAATGTTTATGTGGAATAATATTGATGTCAAACTATACCTTATTTTAGGAGGCGATTGCACTCAAGTTATGCCTATGATTTCCAGTAACTTAGCAGTTGCTGCTCAAATAACTTTTGATGAGTTTTGTAAAGCGTACCTTAAAAGAGCATGGAAACTAAGATCATCAATCAAGTCGAGTCCACTTACTTAGCATGTGTATAGATCTATATGTGTGTGTATATATATATATACATATATACATTTTTTTTTTTTTTTTTTTTTTTTTTTTTTTTTGGGGGGGGGGTAATTTTATGTTCATTTATGTTCATTATGTTACAATATCTTTTGTGTTATTATATAATTATGTGTTCTATTGTATACGGATGCACCATCGGTGAGATGGGTGCCGCTGTTTCAAAAGCGATTTCCAAATAAATAAATAAATAAATAAATAAATAAATAAATTACTTAATAAAATGTCAGGTTTTCAAAACTTGAATATAGACCCTATTTTCGGTCGTACCGCGTATAACCGTCTGCCTCATACTTTATCTGATTATTTTTCAGTACTAGATCACCCTTATCATACAAGAAACATAGAGAAATCTAATTCGAATTTTTCAATCAGTAATACCAATCTGGGGAAACAATCGATTTCATATTCAGGACCTGTTATATGGAATAATTTGCCAAAAGAATTAAGGAATATAACCGGTCGCAGAAGTTTTGGACGGGCATTACAAGAATACTTAATTGGAGAATAAATATACCAGTTTGAAAATCAATTTTAGAATGTTCATGAAGATCATTATCATTAAATTTATTTTTAAAGCTCACTTGATATTCGTTATTATTGTTGTTGTTGTACTGTTATTACTACTTTTATTGATTGTAGGATATATGAGATGTACATTTCAATTAATTTGCTAACTATTGATTTATGTAATCAGTTTTACAGGACTAACCTCGGTTAGCATATGCTATTTGTTAGCTCCCTTTACCAAGACGTTATTGTGATTTTTACCAAGATTTGTAGGTATCATTGTGATTTGGTAATAAACTTCATTCATTCATTCATAAGAGGGTCTGAATTTTAAGGCCTGTATATAGTGGAGAAAGCTCACCATGTACCATGCATCTCTTTGACACAGCCATGGCAAAGACCGACAATTCAGGTTAAACTCAGGTCGTTTTGGAAATTTGGTTAATTGTCAGAACGTCGTAAATTGTCAAATTTTGAAATTTGGTTAATTGTCAAAATAGAGTCATGTGCATGCACACTATTTTAATTGTACCTGTCTTGATTTTCTTTTGTATTTTTTCTGTATATTTGATGATTATCTGTGGTATCTATTTTTTCCAGGATGATTCCCCCCCCCCCCCTTATAAACCTGTCAAAATTTCTGAAACTCGAGTTTTACTAAATAGATTTGATTAAATGGAGTCATCCCAAAATACCCACAGACCACGAGATAGACGACCTACTATCAACAGCCCACGAGACAAACAAAACAACGAAATACACAAGATAAGATAGAAAATGTCAGCCTCGGCTTAGTGAACCCTCTATAGAAAAAGTTTTCAGAAGGGCCACGAAACCAACATTGTTGCTGTCGGTCTCGTGGTCTCTAGCCGATTTATCTTCTTTAATGAATAAACTTTTCTTTTTTTTCTTTCTTAAAAGTGTCAAGACCGAGAGGCCCCTTGAATCCACTTATATGACACATGAAGTTTCATCGAAAAAAGAAGTAACCCATGACATTGTATTTGATTCAAATTGTGTTTATTTTAGAGAATAATGAAACATTTCTGTGTAGTTTAAAATGAAATACATGATATCTACCCCCCCCCCCCCCCACAAAAAAAAAAAAAAAAATTTTAAAGTCGAGTTCTTCACAATACCTAAATTCCCTTTTGATGAATTATGGCTCTTCCTCTTCCTCTATTCACAGATGACTGCATACATTGAAATATGTTGATATTTCAGTTGATTGTTGACTATTTATGATACACCAAAAATAGAGGGGTGGCATAACGAGACCGGAAAACCAACTCCTTACACCTGTACAAGATCATTTTCGTTGTCAGTTTGGGATTCATGACGATATATACATGTACTGATTTCTCTGCGATTTGTTTCAGAACATGGTGAGCTGTTTACTTTACATTTTGCTTCGTGAATTTGTTTCGACCTAACCACCATCAGTATGCATGTCGTTCTCTGATAATCGACAACAGTTAAGTCAGGTATAAGAATAATTATGTCTTCGCTGTGAATTTATGACAGCGAATTGACAATTAGCAAACATAACTCTCGGTTTAGATTTTTATTACGCAGATTTAATAGAGTCATAAACATTTCCAGCCATTTTCTGATTCATCTTTTTATCAGGATGCATAAATGAATCTCTCCTGCGATCATTTGTCTCCTGTTGAAAACAGTCAAAGCACTGATTTTTTTTGGAAGGATGTTCTGACTGCTTGGTGTTATTTCAAGTACTATAATCCAGTTAATTTCAAGGAAATTATTTCTCAACCACTATGGTTTAACCGTCATATACTGGTTGGCGGTAAACCTGTTTTTATTAAGAGGTGGTTTGAATCCAATATGATTTATGTAAGAGATATTCTAAAAGATGATGGTTCTTTTAGGTCATTCAATAAAGTGGTACAGAAGTACGATTCAAGATCTTTCCTGATATATTCTTAAATATTATCTTCCATTCGTAAGCAATGGAAAGACATCGTAAAGCGGGATGTACACTCTAAAAACTTAAGTGCTGTATTTAGCACTTTTTGAGGGCATGCATAGGACTGCACTCGGAGTGCTATTGAATGCACACAGCGTGCTATTTCAGCACTTTCACGGGAGCTGGACCGGCTCCTTAAACTGCTAAACATTCATTTAAAAAATCGTGATTTTGGCGAGCCTCGAACCAGGGTCCGCTGATCAAGAATTTCTGGCATTACCGCTAGACTAACTCACACCGTACGATTTAGAGCAGATCATATTGTTACATAGTGAATTTACGACACCACATAGTTCATGTTATCTACTTGACTCCCATGACTAAACTGGATTGCAAGAAGCATTCGTTAGTCTATCGGTAACTTCAGCGCCTCTCAATCAGCGGAACCTGGTTCGAGGCTCGCCACGGTCACATTTTTTTTGCTGGTAAATTAGCACACTTCAAGTGCTAAAACAGCATTTCAGGTGCAGTCACTATACATGCCCCGAAAAAGTAGCACTTTACTTTTTACAGTGTATATATGACTGCAGAACTGTTACCAAGGCAATGCAATGAAAATCTTGTTAAATTTTTTGAAACTAAAATAGGTTTCTAAATTTTACTACTCACATCTTCTTAAAAGCTATAGAATTCAATCTCAGAAACAGATCACCAAAATAAATGGCAAATTGATTTGTCATTGGACTTGAGTGATTCTTTGATATGGAAATCCCGTTTCTCTTTGATTTATAAATCTTCGATAGATAATAAAATTAGGAATTTCCAATTTAATTTTTTCACCAAAAAATTGCTACGCAACAGTTTTTGTGTAAAATAGGTATAAGTGAAAATTCAGCTTGTAATTTTTGTGAGTCTTATCCGCAAACATTAATTCACTTATTTGTGAGATGCAAATCTGTAACATTATTTTGGGATGAAATTTTGTGGTGGTTCAAGAGTAAAAATATTCATCATATTATGTTGACAGATAAGGAAATTGTTCTGGAACCTTACTTCTACTAAAATGATAAACGAGATGAAAATGTATGTATTCAATTTCACTTATTCTTATTATACCAGACAAGTGTTCATGATTATAAATATATCTTTCATGATCTGTACTGATCTATGTTTATTTGCATGTAATTATCTTTCGAAAAAGTAAATTGTGAATAAATACTGGGGAAAAAAGGAAGCAAAAATGTTTCTGAATATTTTTCTATGATCAGTGAAAACAAATATTCTTTATCATTTGGACTAAACGAAAGCATATTTCATCAATAAATGAATAAATAAATAAATAAACTTGAGAGACCTGGGGTACTTTCTGCGGTTGCAGGGTAATAAAAAAATGTAGAAAATAACGAACATACACGCATATAGCAAAACATTCAGATAAAAGAAGAATACTTATTCAAATAAATTAGAGGGACAAAATGAATGGAAAAGGAACAGAGGTAGTACTAAAAGGAAATAACCGAGAAATTGTATGTTATCGAAATAGAGTTACTTATAAAGCGATACTGAGAATGTTGGGAGGAATACCCCAAGTCATGTTAAAAGGTACGCACAAATGGATTGAGCAATCGTCACGCAGATCATAATTATGGCATCTTTTTGCACTTGTTAAGGAAAACAAAAAAAAAGTTATTTACATAGTCCCGTTCTGTTGTAATTTATGGTCTCGTCATACAATCTCATTAGAATTTCAATGCGAGTTGTGATGTATTCTAGTAAACCAGATGAGAAGGCTGAGAGTGGAGAAGACTGAGAGTGAAGAAGACTCGACGTTTAGAAGTCTTCTGATGATGGAGAGTCAACCTGTCCGAACGTCGAGTCTTCTCCACTCTCAGCCTTCTCATCCGGTTTACAGTCCTGTTCAGGACTTCACACTTTCAAGAAAGATTACTTCTACACTCTCTGAATTTCTATCTCGCCTTTCATTTTCTTCTCCTCTCAACTTTTCTCCACTTTCTTCTTCTACTCAATAGTCCTTTTCAGGACTAACCACATGGTGAATCGTAAACCTTCTCCACGTTATCAGTACCACCTTTCAAACCTCTACCTTCAAAGATCATCCAAAGAAATACGCCTTCTGAAAATATGTTTTAATCGAGTTTTGTTCCCCTCATTCTTTCTTTTATCATGTTTATGTAGCAGCTCGCGGTAAAAAGGGGATATATAAGCAGTAGAAATTGCGCAAAATAAATTGTAATGATTTAATTTAATATAATCATGTCAAATCTTAAGAAACAATGGTGTCACATCTTACCCCGAAAATCTGGAAAAAGATATAACATTTCCGGTGCCCACCTTTAATGCTTACTACCTGCATGCAGTCCTACCCCCCCCCCCCCCGAACAAGCATACTTTTTGCCCCTTTTTTCATACACATTTCTTGATATTTCGAAAGTGAGAGGTTTAGAATTTGTTTTTAAAAAACACAAATCGTTACTGAAAGACATAATTATTTTCCTGCAAAATGACTGCAAAATGATTGATGTCATATACTATTTTTTTCTTGTCATATGTTTTGGAAAAACCACTTTGGCCCTTTGCAGAGAACGCACTTGTCCGCCCCCCCCCCCCCCTAAGGGGTATTGTGGTTGATAAGGTTTGTAAAGTCATAGCAATAATGTTTCCATTAATATGAGAGAAAACAAATGTATTGGAATGTCGAAACTTTGTATCATTAGAGCAAAAGAAAATTTATTGTACGTCGTTATACATCAACTAATTTGTTGTTATTGTTTCTAAATTTGATAAATATTGCGTATATTGGTAGGCCATATAGGAGGGAGCGTACCGACCGAGTGAGAAAATGTTGATTTTGACTAAGAAACTTATTTTTATATTTAGCCTAGGAGCCTGTCACAAAATAGTCATCCTATTTTACAAATGAAATTTGACCCCCTAAAATGGAGAGTCCACCTTGTTATTTATAAAAGCCAAGAAATGAGAGAAACAGATCAGTAAAATTTTGAGCAAAATCCGATGAAAAATAAGAAAGTAATGAATTTTTGAAGTTGTAATATATCAAACACAAATTGGCAACTCCTTGACGTATCTTGCGAATTCATGTCAAATTTACATTCCGTTAACAAAATGCCCATATTCAATGATATTACAATGACTATACCGGTTTATTATGTGCAGTACATCTGAAAATTGAAATTTTCAGTTAACACTGTTATTTTTCAGTTCAATTTCCATCGGTTTAGAACGAAAAAAAAAAGTCGTGCTAGTAATAAAAACGAGCAAGATTTAGCAACGATCCTATGGTTTATTCATTAAAACAAAACCATTATGTAATAGCTTTATTAGATAATGAAATTCGAAAATGCATCCACAATACCCTGGCACATTGGCGTAGACAGGTGCTCATATGTGGGGGGGGGGGGGTATGATTTCCCCTCAAGGACCATATAGATATATATATACATATATATAGTAATACATTGTAATATAAAAACTGGGAATATTCTAAAGCTCTAAGTCACTTTGGATTAGGAGCACATGTTATGGAAACTGGAAACAGGGTACTTATCATCGGGAAAAGGACACTTATTAGAAAACTAAATGAATGTGTAGAAAAGGCAGTTATCAGATGTGAAAAGTGGCACTAATCACACCTGAAAAGAGGTAAAAAAAAGTAGAAAAATGAAATCAGTGCCTATATATTACAAAGAGAAAAAAAATGGCTTGTTACATTTAAAGGGATTAAAGGGATTAAAGGGATAAATGCTCTTGTTGAAATAAGATCATTTATCAAAGGTAAGGTGAGGGATAAGGTGTAATTATGAAAGAATATGGAACGGGAACTTATTCGATAGAAAATGGGTGTACTTATCTGAAGTTAAAGAGAAAAGTAGGGGCACTGTGCCCACATGCAACCTCTGGAGCGGTGCTTCTGACCGGGTCTAGAAGTTATGATTGTCATTTCATCATGTATAGTTGGGTGATGATGACACAGGTCATCATTCTCGATAAGTATTGGGGTGATGTATTCCCCGTTTCCCCCACCAAATTCGATTCCTGTGACTATATTATTTCCATTTCAGTTTTGAAAATTGTTAGAATTACTAATAACACGAGTGTGGCAAAATTGCATTATAAAGGAAAGCTACCGACTGAACCCTCTAAATCGAGAATAATCACATTTAATCTAAGTTATTTTTCTGCATTGTGGCTTTGAAATAAGTTCACATCAATATATTTTTTTAAATCATACCTCCGTATCCCTCCCAGATCAACACCCATGTTGTGTAATTTGAAGTAGATAGTTTTAAATGTAAAAATATATCGGGAAAATCAGAAGCAACGACAGAATTGTAGATAAATATTAATAAATTCATATAAATCTACAATATTGTACATAGATAAATAATATCTATATTTAGTAAATGAAGAAGCTTAATGGGAGGAATTTAATATTGTTATAATTTCCATTTTCACGCTCGAGGTCTCTCAACTGCAAAGGGGCTTTCCCTTTTTGTTTCGAATTTAAAATTACATCACCAGAAGACAAAAAAATCACATCAAATCATTGTCAGTTAATTGAGCTCTCATAAAGCCTAAAAAGTGTTGAAACCCGATTGCGCGGAAGAGCAGGAATGGGAAAAAAATGTCGTTTATTTTTAGGAAGTGATATGAATAAAAAAACGAAATGGACTTTACAAAAGTATGCATGTACTATTGACACAAATTTTCATGGTGTCTTGAGAAGAAAAATATTCTGTGAAGAAATATGTGCATATATCTGCATTATCGAAGAAATCATTTTTACTTTGAAAAACAAAATGTACATACGTTTCATTCTTTATAACTGCATTATAATTCATACAGTTAATAGATTTTCCAGTAAAGTCTAAATTCTCCATTTAACTAATGCTTTCCTTCTGTTGTTTCCTCCACCCTTTTCTTTATTCTGATGATGTAAAGTTTAGCCTAATAAGGGAAATCACCCCCCCCCCCCAAAAAAAAAAGAAAAGATAGGTACTGCAAATGTCTTGATCATTTTGATCATAATATTTATTCTTTGTATCCCTAAACAATGTAATATTATCGCCATAAATTAAGGTGCAAAATTTGAACATTTTTTAAGGTTTGATTCTTAAGCTTTGCACAATTTGGTAAAGATTTTTGAGTAAGCATAAGTGCACCCGTTGCGTAATATTGTGTTCTTAAACAGTGACGAATTTAGGGGGCATTTCCGGCCCGTGCGTGCCCCCATTTTGAAACCAAAGTATACATTGTGCCCCCCGCCCTTAGACCTGATGACCTTTTTCTTTCTTTTTTCCTTGTCAGAGAATTTTGAAGGATAACGAGACCCCCCAAATCTGATGACCTTTCTTTTTTATTTTTGCTTGTCAGAAAGTTTTCTAAGATTTGCGACCACTCTTTTACAAAATCCTGCATCCATCCGTGTTTTAAATTGTACTTATTGTATTGCAGGTACCCAGGACCCAAGGATTCCAATTACACAACCAGTCAAACTAAAACGTACATGATCAACAATGTCAGAGCAGGACGATAGACGTGACGATCACCAAGTTATTAGGGGGAATTTCTTTTTCAGCCCAGACACACCGAGGCCTGTGGATAGCGAGGTAAGAAACTAGGAGCTTTTACACAAAACAAAGAAAATCATACGAAGAAAAGAATCATTTGCTATCATTAAATTTCTGTAAAATTGTTTAATAATTATCAACAAGTTTGTTACGCTTAAGATATGAGATGGTTGAGTAATTCGTTTGCTTATATAAATGTCGATTCAAATGTAATGTGAGATATTTAGCAAAATAGTTGAATCCGAGAAATACAAATGGGATCTACGAGCGGACTATGCCTGTCGAGACCGGGAGATACCTAATTGCTGAGCACCTCCCAAAGTATTAATTAAGTTAATTAAAGTTGTAATTAATCAAACTTACTTTCTGCGCACAGCCTTACAACGCCAACCTCCCCCCCCCCCCCCCCCGCCCTCGAACAAGCATATTTCCCACCTTTTTCTTGACATTTTCTTGACATTTCGAGTTATCCTTCATTAGACCTGAATCGGGATTATTTGTCACTGCTGGTAGGATGGTAGGGTGGTATCAGATGGTAGAGACGGGGCATTGCAATGGGAAGATTATGAATGGGGTATCCATAGGCCTATGGGCACATTATCGCTTGAGGTCGGGGGCTGATGCTCTTGCCCGAATATCAACTCTTCTTTCTATGAATTTTCAGATTCAGATTCAGATTTTATTGACTGTTTCAATCATATTAACATAATACTGTAGTGCATATCATAAAATGCATACAATAATAACAATATATAACAGTTATGTATTTCCATAGATATTGGCACAATATCAAATATCAATAAGTACAAAAATATGATGCACAAATATTGACCTATTAACTAAAGTGATGTTGAAAACAGTTGGACATGTTTAAAAGTAAAGCTTGTATATTACATGTCTAGAATCTTATATAACTTAATCACGAGTGGGTCGTTCAATAATTATTAAATTCATAAAGCAAAAGTGTGAAAGTAAAGTGGAAGTGGAAGACGGCGTGGAAACAAAAGAGAAGGAGGGTGGAGGAAGGAGGAAAATGGAAGATAATGAGTGTGTCTGTGTGTGAGAACAAGGAAGAGAGAAGGCAGGAAAAAGAAGGGGTGATAAGGGAGTAAAACAGAGAAGAGAGGGGAAGATGAGAGAGAGAGAGAGAGAGAGAGAGAGAAAGAGAGAGGTGGGTCCTGCTCGCTCAGTTTGAATTTATTGCATATAGTTGAAGAAGACATAGTTGAAGTTTCTTCAACATGCTTTTGAATAGTGATGCCATGGTTTATTTGTATTCATTTGATAGAGTAAGTAATTAGAGTCTATCTGTCCATTGAAGGTAGATTTTTTTCTTCATATAATTGAGGAATATGAAAATTATTGCATGATTAATGGGGTCAATGACAGACTTTTTTTCAACAGGTTACTATAATTGACACAGTCCAACCAGTTGAACCTGGTTGAAATTGGTGTACGGAAGATTACTTCTACCCGTTTTTTTTAAAGGGAAATGTCCTATTTCGTTGATTTTAGCTTTTTTATTTTTATAATTTTTTCAGTTGTTATGGTGGATTTAATTTCACAATTATTCTATAATTAAATAATGAAATGTTTATAGAATTACATTGGTAGAAAGATGTGATATCTTGAACTTGTTGAGCATGATTTGGATGGTGGTGGAATCGCATGGGCCTAAAACACAGTTCATGTGGCATCACTATTTTGAAACAGTTTATACTTTGGGAGTTGATTATATCGCTGCTAATTGGGTTCCAGTATTTCGGGCCGTAGAAAGAGACCGTTTTGTGTGCAAAGAGAGTGCGGGTGCGGGGAAGGTGGAAACGGTGGGATTGTCCTGTTGGGTATGTATGTATGGAATTGTTTCTTGTGAACATAAATTCAATTTATACATGAATTGTCCTGTTTGAAAAACAAATAAATCTGTAAATTTTAGAATTTTTGATTCGTAAAATAAGGATCGCTATGTGAACGAACAGGAGCAGTGTTCTTATGATTTTCTTTTGTAAGATAGTAATTTTATCAGTAAGATATTTATTAGTGTTACCCAAAGCCATTATTCCAGAATTAAGATAAGGTAATATTAGTGAAAAGTATAGTGTGAAAAATGTGGTCCTTGGAAAGAAATATTTGAGTTTATTCATTATTCCAGTATTCCGGGAAATAATTGTGGATATATTTTGTATGTGCATGTTCCAGTTTAGTTTATCGTCAATCGTAAGCCCTATAAATTTTGTTGATGATACCCTATCCAGCGGCGCGTCGTCCAAAAAAATATTTCCCGGTAAGTTTTGCAGGGTGTTAGTAAATAGCATAAAATTTGTCTTTAGTATGTTAAGTGATAACTTGTTTGCTTTTACCCATTCTACTATGCATTTAAGTTCTTTGTTTATTGATGGAAGAGGGGTATTAGGGTTAGAATGAGAATAAAATAGTTTGAATCGCCTGCAAATAGAATAAATGATAACACATCTGAGGATTTATAAAATGTATGTATATGATAAATAATAAGGGACCAAGTAGACTTCCCTGTAGAATACCACAGCTTATGGGTCGTAACGATGACCTATGATTATTTATTTCTAAAGTGTTCTATTTGATAAATAATTCCTTAACCATTCCAAGGCTTCCCCCGAACACCGTAGTGCGATAACTTATGTAGGAGAATATTATGGTTTATAGTATCGAAAGCCTTCGAAAAGTCCACGAATATTGCGGTGGTGTGCAAGCGCTGATCAATGGCACGGGCTATGTGTGTTGTATTATGGTTTGCTCGAAAGCCAAACTGCGAATCACAGACAACGTTATGTTTGTTGAGAAAGGCTGTAACTCTGGTAAAGACAATTCTTTCTAGAACATTGGAGAGGGATGGTAGTAATGATATTTGTCTATAATTATTGGTTTCTAAGGTATCACCTTTCTTGAATATTGGGATGACTTTAGCTATTTTGACGCTATTCGGTACTATACCCGTAGTTAATGATAAGTTAAAAATATGAACCAAAGGATTTGCAGTCGATAAGATAATTGACTTGAGAAGGTAATTATCAATGTCGTCATGCCCTGAACTTTTCTTCCCTTCCAACTTATTAAGATCCCAATAATTGCCTCGCGGTTTGTTGGGACAAGTACTTTGAAGTACTCTTCAAAATAACAATTTATCTAGAAATAACCATCATAGCAATATTTTGTCCGCGCTCGCTTCAACATTTTCACACCCTTATTTTGTAGTGAAAATGTACAGAAATTTCATGTTCGGGCACTTCGCTCTCCGAATATGTGAATTTCGCTGCAAATATAAGCATATTCGGGCATCTTCCTTCCCGCTACTGGCGCCTATGGTAGACAGTGTTTGTTAAATATTAAAGAAACACCGCATCTAAAGGGCTTTTGCTAAACAGTCGGGTAAGGTCGCGTCGCGTTGGTAGAAATTTTCGAACATTTTTCAGGAAGGTGTCTTCAAGGGGACAAATTGAAAAAGAGTCCATCTCGGTATGATTTTTTCCCGTTTTCAGGCAAAAAACGACAAACAAGGGAATAAAGAAAACAATAGAAAGATAATGCAAAGAAAGACATGAACTATAAAGAGAGCATAGAAGGGTAGGAAGGATGGAAGAAAATATGATGAAAGGAAACAAAGAATACAACAAAAGGAAAGTTGGAAAGTAAAAATAAGTGGATAAAAACAAAGAATAACATAAAGAAAGATAGAGACATAAAAGATATAAGGATAAAGATATTAAGAGTAACATAAGGAAAGATAGAAGAGAAGATGATAATTTGAATAAAGGAATACATAACGAAAGAAAAGATGAAAGGAAAACAAAATGATAGGATAAAAGCAAAGAATGTTTTAAGGAAAGTAAGTAAAGATGGGAAGCAGAAAATGATTTTACAAAGAATAATATGAAAGATAGAGAGAGAAATGATAGGATGAAAAAGTTTAACTTATATAAAGAAAGACTGAGAGAGAGAAATGATAGAAGGATAAAGATTAACGTGAGGAAGGTGGGGGAGAAAATGATAACAGGAAACAAAGAATATCATAACGAGAGGAAGGATGGAAAGATAATTGATAAATGATAAAAGCAAGAAATAACAAAGCGAGAGATAGAGAGAAAAATGATAAAAAGATAAATATAAACATGAAGAAAGGTGGAAGAGAAGATGATAAAAGGGAACAAAGAATAACAAAGTGAAGATGGAAAGCAATAAAAAAAAGAGGATAAAAAGAATAAATATAAACAATAACACTATGAAAGATGGTAAACAAAATTATAAAAACAATAAAAGAATAACGTAATGAAAGGAAAGGTGGAAAGAAAAAATTAATAAAAGGATTAAAAACAACTGAATTAGTAATTACGCGATGTCCCCACCAGAAGTGTAGATCTGTGGAATGGCTGTTAATTTATGTAATTTCTGATAGAACCTTGAAGATAAATGTGGGAAATCGAATTATCAAATTAATGTTTTATGATTATAAATGCATTTTCGGTTGATTTTGAATAAATTACAATAAATTTGCATAATTAATGAATTTCAAAATTCTGTGTAGAGGTTTGACAGCCTCATACCCAGCCCTATCAGATAAAACAATCAGAATCAAAATCGGCCAAGAAATGACGGAGTAGCATTTTCTAACTTTTTGAGCACACACGGACGGACGACGGAGGGACGGACGGACACACGGACGGACACACATACGCACACACGAACGGAGTTCGTTTCATAGTCCCCTCGCGAACTTCGTTCAGCGGAGACAAAAAAGAATAACACTACGATAGATAGACTAAGGAATAATAGATGGATGAATATAAAGAGTAACATAAAAGATGGAAGAACAGATAAAAGGAATCACAGAATAACATAACGAAAGTAAAGATGGAAAGCAAAAAAAAAAAGTATCATTTGGAAAGAGGGAAGACAAGATGATACAAGGGATCAAAGAATAACATAATGAAAGGAAAGGTGGAAAGAAAAAAATTATGGGATAAAAAAAATTGCAGAAATCATCATAATTAATGTTTGAGACAGAGTTCCAAAATCCTGTGTTTCCTTTCATCATATTTTCTTCCATCCTTCCTACCCTTCTATTCTCTCTTTATAGTTCATGTTTTTCTTTGCATTATCCTTCTATTGTTTTCTTTATTCGCTTGTTTGTCGTTTTTAGCCTGAAAACGGGAAAAATCATACTGAGATGGACTCTTTTTCAATTTGTCCCCTTGAAGACACCTTCCTGAAAAATGTTCGAAAATTTCTACCAACGCGACGCGACGTTACCCGACTGTTTAGCAAAAGCCATCTAAAGAAAAGGGGAGGGAACGTAGCAACGGTGAGAACATTTCGTTTTTGGAATGTTGGAATTTTGCATTTTAAAGGACTAGAAAGCTTATTCATTATTATATAAGGCAAAACTACTGTAATTATTATGCAATTACGAATTCACCCCCATCTCTTAATATAGGAAAGTCTCTGCCCCCCCCCCCCCCCCCACACACACACACATCAGGGTGGTCTTGAACTCTTGATGTAGAATGGGTTCCTACAGATATTAATCAACACTGTATTTATTATCGAGTGAGAAAATTTAGATTATTCAATACTGAACTACCTATTTTAGTTCACAAAAACATTCTCAATGTCACGATTGTTAAACTGCATTGATGTCATATAATTTATATATATGTATATATTTGTTTTGTGAGGACCAGCAAAACGACTTCGCCTCTCCCCATGATTAGGGGCCTTGTAGTAGAAGAGTATGTAAACTTCAAGAAAAGATGTTCCCATTAGTATGCGAGGGAACGTAGCGACCGAGAAAAAAATATTTTGGAACTTTGAGGCCTTGTGTTTTAAAAGAAAGCTTATTATACATCCTTTTACATCAATTTTTTTTTTGTCTTTCGAGGGCCCCACATTAGGGAATGCTGTTTTTTGACATTGTGTTGTTTATATACTCCTTCCTCGGGGGAGATTGTCGCCTATGCTTAGGTGCATGAATTTTCTCGTTCAAAGTATAGGCCTAAATTTTCAAATTAACCCTTCATATATATTCCCCAACTAGCATGGCTTTTTGAAATCTACAGAATACAATCCATCCTCTAAAATTACAAGTATCTTACAGGACAATAAGGTCTAATATACCATGGACTCAAGAAGGAAATTGAATTCGAAATCAGCCTTATTTAGGGGGAATTATAAACGAAACAGGGGGTTAATAACTTGCGTGTTAAATTGAATGAACGTGTTCCGAATTTGACTGCCCATTTGCGAATTTGAATTCGACCTAATAGAGCGGTCGCTGTCGAGCGATTTAGGTCAAAAATCGAAGCCGCTAGATCAAAGCTTCACGAGTGGTCGCCGCGCAGTCGTTGCTGGGAAATTTGTTGGTCACCGGCCGGCGAGTTCATTTTCGGCCGGTGGGAACCGGTCAATTTTGGACCAAAAATGGACCGGCGACCGACGGGAAATCGGCGGTTGCCACCCGGGCACGGACCTAATCGAGCGGTCGCCGTCGAGCGATTTGGGTCAAAAAGCAAAACCGCTAGATCAAGGCTGCCGATCGGTCGCTACCCGGTCGCCGCCGATTACCGGCTGGCTGCTGGGCGATTCCTTAAAAACCGTCCGGTGGCCGGTTGCAGACCGCCCGAGAATCGGAGGGTCATCAGTTGACCACTGAACGGACTCCGCGCGTCGAAGCTCCCCCGATTTCGCCCAGTTTTGACCTAAAATCGACAGGCGACCGACGGGAAATCGACAGGGCTCCGCCAAGACATCGCTGGGATTTTATAGCCCGCTCGACTTCTCCAAAAATCGTTGGGCGATGCCTAAATTCAAGCGGCGTCCGAGCAGGCTACAAATCTGTCGGTCGCCGCTCTGATTTGTGACCAAAGCTGACCAAGCTGATCGCAATACTGCAAAAATAATTTAATGGGAGGGGGTAGAAAAACTGCTCCCCCGATAGATGGAAGCCAGAATTTGCCCTCTTTCTCCTGGCGCCTATGATAGTCAGGGTTCCTGAATGTTAAGAAACATTGCGTCTATATGTACATGTATTTATAATACAAGGGAGCGTAGCGACCGAGTGATAAAATTTTAATTTTTAAATGCTAAATGTGTGCACTGTAGAGCACTTGTAAGCTTATTGTACATCATTTTAATGCAGAATTGTTCCATGTATTTTTTTCTTGCGAGAGGGACCTTTAAGTGTGGGGATGGGGGGGGGGGGGGGGGGGGTGAGGTAAAAATTGATTTTGCCCCCTACTAGAACCATATCAAAATAATAATCCACATGTTAGGAAATAATTTTGAGACAAAATGAGTAAACTAATCATACCTAAAACTCAACAGTAATGTCATGAACCTGTAATTTATTCACGTCAATATTTCTGTGATAGGATGTCTATGGTTTCATCTCGGTTAAAGTAGCTATCCAAAGAAAATCACAAATATGGCAATTAATGCATCACTAGAAACTGGGAAGCTTACAGATGGCAATCGTAATTTATGTCAACTGCGTATATGATGATTATAAAAACAACACAAATAAAAGCTCTTCTCAGCATCTGGAATATCCGAGGATTCGCCAGAAATATAGCGAAGTTTTGATGTCGTCACACTAGGGACCAATCCTGCTTAAGCAGACGACGTCCTATAATGAATAAACGTAACTGCAATGCAATTATTTATCAAATTATAAAGAGTTTGGTACATTTAAACATGACCTTATTTCACACCATTCTAAAAGGGAAAGTGAACCGATTCTGATAACTAAAACCGTTTGATAGTAAATACACAGGAGAAGGGTCAATGATCAATGAAATAAACCCCACTTTCAAATTGAAAAGCCCTCCCAATAATATCACAGATTGTATTCGTTCCCTCTTGAAACGCCGAACATGCCCCGGTGCAAGCAGCTGAAAATACAATGGCGTCTTATTTTGTTCACAAGTGACTGATTCCTTTATTTTTTTTAACGCTGCATTTTTCATCAAAATAATACCATACACGAAGTTAAGAGTGAGGCAACAGACTAACATTAAAGGGCATATGGAATGCAAGTACATGTTGATCTTTGATGATGTGTATTGTTCTGTACATCAAAAAATTTACAACCATTTGATCTGAATATGTGTCATATATTTTTAAATATTTTTTGTTATCATTTTATTGTACCTGCTAAGCCCCGCCCTAAAATTTCCTCTGGAGTCGAGTCTGTTCATATCATGACATCATCAGTCAATCATCAGTCACCTAAAACAAGCCAAACAATAGACACTGGTATGTACCTATCCCCCAGTTTAGCACCTGCTCACAATAGCATCGCATGTTTTCATACAATACAAACTCATAAACTCTCAATCACAATAGCAGATGTTATGTCAGAAATGCTCCAGCATCACAGGAAAAGAAAGGTACTGAAAATCTGTTGTATGAAAACACACGATGCTACTGTTACCAAGTACAAAACAGAGAGATACTGTACATACCAGTGTCTATTGTTTGGCTTGTTTTAGGTGACTGATGATTGACTGATGATGTCATGATATGAACAGACTCGACTCCAAAGGATTTTTTAGGGCGGGGCTTAGCAGGTAAAATAAAATGATTACAAAAAATATTTTAAAATATATGACACATATTCAGATCAAATGGTTGTAAATTTTTTGATGTACAGAACAATACACATCATCAAAGATCAACATGTACTTGCATTCCATATGCCATTTAAGACTGACGCTAGTCAAGTAAGAGAAATAAGTGAAGAGGAGATGACAAAACAGGCACTGAAAAATGTGTAAGATTTCACGGGACATCGTCTGCTTAGACAGGACTGGTCCTTCGTGTGTCGTCACACATCTCAGCAGCGTTCAAGGAGCTCTTCAGCTTTTATATCGGGGGCTGTATTTTACCGTTTTATAATTGATAATAATCATTAATTCAAATGTTTCCAAGCGTTGAATTTGGATAACCTTGTTTAATTTATGCCATCTATGCAATAATAAGTATTAAGCCAATATTTATTTTGATGGAATTTTCTTGCAATGTGATCTTTAATAACAGCAACAACAAAAAAATGTCAATACAAATTTTCCTGACTGAGGTTATTGTCTACAAGTGAAATACAAAGGGTCTACAAATGTTTTGCCTTTGAATGGTCAGGTTGGGAAAAGTACACACGGTACATTGAATAAATATAAATTTTCCTATATAGAGCACAACGAATAAGGATATGTTTAACTCTAGCAAAGTAAACGAACAAATGCATGAATAGATTGTTTACTTGATCATACACGGGAAACCCGAACGTACCTCCACATGACAGACATTGTTGAACTCATGTGTGTGTGTGTGTGTGCATGACATGACATTAGTTCGACGTGAACATGAATCATTGTGTGTGTGTTGTGTGTGTGTGTGTGTGTGTGTGTGTGTGTGTCGGGGGGGGGGGGGGTAATCTTCTAGTTTCACGCGAGTAATATTTTGTACCCAGCTTATACGATCACCATAATGTTACAGGTAAATGATAATAAAAGTAACGTAGGAAGTAGTATGATCTGATTCTAAATAAATGTTCATGCTTGTGAGTTTGTATCTCTGTGTACAGGGATCAGTCAGTATTTTGCTTGAGGGCTGGTAGATCTTCCAGAAAAGAGAGAATGTATTTTGTAATAGAAGATAGGGAACTAAAAGATGAAAGATCACTCACATGTATAAACATATAACTAACCCCAAACTTGTTGGTAAAAAATAGTCATCATAAAAGCGACTAAATCAAGCGAGTGTAAGCAGATCGTATAACCACCTCAATCAACCTCGGGGTGGGGAGGGGGGGTGGGGGATAGAAGAATGATCATTAACCTAAACAGTATTATGATTGCCTTTGCATCGGCCAGTGTAATTATACATGTAAATTATTTTATATTACATGACAGAATGGCACCAATATAGATACCTACTGTGAACTCAATTGTAATACTCGCCGGCTGAAGATTTTTGACTCGGCGATGCAGCTCTTCATGATCTTACCAAATATTATGAACGTGACTCGAAACAGACACGACAGAGAGTATTTCTGCCTAGAATATGGCGAAAGGTGCAACATCTTTCTTACCGTCACAGATCAAAGGTAATTATGTCATCTCTAAGCTTATCCAAGTATACCAAATCTAAAGTATCAAAGAAATAGGTGAATGCGGGGCATGATTGCATGGACAGTCAGGGTGGAGCCAGCGTTCCGGTAAAAACCCAACCGGGCATATCCTAAGTACAAAAAGGCGACAATTTCATACCTAACATAGAACCTGAAAATGTGATTTAAGAAAAGAAAAAATATTTCGGATAATCCTGGATTCGAAACTATGGGGTATGGGGCAGGATGGGACTTAAAGACAATTCAAACCTCCTAAATAGAGCCATCTTTTAACAGAGTTGGGAAAATGTCTCTGCGTCACATTTCCCCATTAGTCACGCGCATCCTTTCTTGTAGAAGCTTAGAATGTACTTGCAGGCAATTTGCTACATGTGCAGGTCATAAGTAATAGTTTTAAATTAAAAAAATGTGCTTATTTTCCAAGCCATTTGTTACTTGAAATTGAAATTAAAATGAAACTAGTCTCTAATTATAATCTTAATTTAGAAATGACCATAAGATGGCGCTGTTCAAATTCTACCAGTTTAATTTAACTCTATGCTTTATAGACAAAACACACTGTATGAAACTGGAATCCCCCACGAACAAGAATCATTTTTTTAAAGGGAATAATTGTTCGGTCAATAAACATTTTCATGACAAGGCAAATTCTATCACTGTCTCTTTGCTAGTATTTACTAATCTGTAAGACTGATTTATTGAGTTTACAATGCAGCATCACGAAAGAGATGAAACATAAGCACACTACATGACCGGGTTATGCATACATTAATCAAAAATCCAAATGATGATGTGATGGAGTGTGGGTTTGGACAACCATGTTGATTTGATCAAAGTATTGCACAACTAGAGATTTGTTCTCCCTTAGAGAGATTATAACATGCACTTCTATCATGTCTATGTTTTAATTGAGGTATTTAAATAAATCAATAAGTTACAGGGACCCGACCAGGTTACTCAACACTGATATCATTGCTATAACAACTAGATCCCTCTACAAACTTCTCATAAAATGAGGGCATTGATGTTCCCATCTCAACCCTCAATTTTAAGACGATGTACATGGCTGGGTGAATTAGTGTCTAATTATGGCTTGTCCACATGCATATGACGGGGTAAATTGCCTTTAAAAATCAGCCGTGGTAAAATATGAACTCATTTATGCTTAAATGAATGGAAATTGGAGGTAAAAAAACACAAACAAAACAAAACAATAGCTACGGGCAAAAATGCAACTGAGCGTACTCACCCAAACAGGGGCGTCGCTAGAACATTTTGAATGGGGGGGGGGGGGGGGGGTGTGACGCCCAAATTAACCGACAAGTTTTTAGGGTTTGACACCTAAATTTGCCGACAAAGATTCTGCACCCTAATGATAATAAAAGAAAATCACAGATGTAGAGATCTTGATCATATAGGCTCTTTTCGAAAGGAGGGGGATGATGCATTTTACCCGAATATCAACTTTTAAATGTCTAAATTTCTAAATTTCCGGTTTTCTCTTTTCTCCTTTTCCCTTCTCCCTTCCCTCTCCCTTCCCCCTCCATTTTTACCGACAGCAAATTTGAGTGGGGGTTACCCCCTCCCCCTCTAGCGACGCCCCTGCGCACACATGTGTATTTAAAAAAATCAGAATTGTGAAGTTTTCTATGTGCTTAGCCGTATATGTCATTTTATTTTTCCGCGAAGATATATTTTTAGGGAGGTTTAGTGTGTCTTGTGCAAATGAGGCTTTGTCGGGAGGTCTACAATAGAATGGTACCTGATCACCGATAGTGTTATCCTGTTGAAAGAAGTCTAAATAATTGACTTAATATAAATCGATAGATTTATCCTCTAATATTGAAGGAATGCAGATGAATGGGAAGATGCGCTACGTAGAATGGGTATACTAACAACTCAAACTGAAGCTCCCCGTCGTCGAGCACATACTGAGGGTCAACTAACACGGAATCGAAATAATACACGGTCTGGTCCCTCGGCAACAGGAGGTTTCACGGTACGTTATACATGTCACTATTATATGACTTTCAATTCAACTATAGAAATTGCATTAAATTATGTCTTCTACTGGGTAGAAATAGATAAACTGTGTAAAAAGGAGGGGGAGGAATGGAGACAAATATAAATGTACGATCCGTAATCCAATAAGAAAGTTATAAGTTTGTTATTGGTAAATGAATCGTAATTATTTTGAGTGTTTATGTTTCTCTTCCGGTTAACGGGTCAGAGTCCTAGAGAGCCTCAGGAGGGCCACATAGGAGATGTAATTGATCAAGTCAGCCTTAGTCCTGGAAGCACACCATCTAATCGACATAGTGATGAGGATGAGGATGAGGCCCAGACGGATGTCATCCTGGATGGAGTAAATATGAAACTCAACACACGTCACGTTGACCCATCGATTGAGGAACAACCTCCAACTGCAATAGGTGTTCTACACTCATGGGAAGAATCACCATCTACTACCAGCACCGGTGAACCAGCTTCGACAATTAGTGAACTTCGTTCTCCCGAAGCAGTTCACCAATGCACGTAAGAACTTTTTAGGGAAAACAAATTAATTGACTCTTTTTAAATTCCAATGTGATGTCACGTCTTCAACTTAAAATGACTCTTCTCTGAAATAGAGAACGAGGTGTAAGAAAAAAGTATGAATAACTAGAAGCCGGTTTGTAGTCATTTGTGAGAGTGAAGCGGAATCAAATTCTTTAACAAGAATAAGATGTCGCAACAGAGATGATGATCATCAATTTTTGTTTTGAATTAGTTTTTTCAACGCACATGTAAATTACATTCGTACTGTTAAAATTCTGACATGGACCTGCAGAGTGTCATAAATGTTTGTTTTGAATTAGTTTTGTCATCTTACATTACGTTCGTAATGTTATAAGTCTGGTATGGACCGGTAGAAATGCTGGAGTTTACCTGTCTACGAATATGATGGTAATTGAGAGAAACCTTTCATTACAATGCTTCAGGTAAACAATACTTCATGTTTTTTCCACATATGTATTTTGTTATACATAACAAACAAAAATGTATACACACATGACTTAATATCAAACAAAATTACATTAAGAAATGTTTAAATACAAGGTGAAGGGGGAAAACAGAAATCATCATTTGGGGAAAATATTAGGCATAGGTGGAGGAGTCTATTACAAAGCTCTGATTGCATTTAACAGACCCTTACGTGAAAAAAAATGATTTATATACGAATATAATTAAATAAAATGATTGAGTGTGAATGTGATTAGGAAACCCAAATAATAATTATGCATATTATCCTACGCAGATTAAAGGAACATACGCATATTTGCTTGTAATCAAGTCTTTCAAGTGAATTAAATTCTATTTATACAGAACTCATCCGCTACACCCACTTGACATTTTGTGGATATCGAGCGTTTAACCCTTTCAATACCAATGTCAACTACGTTATTCACAAAGTGAATAGGATTTTAGTCTTGTGGTAACAAGAGCTAATGCTGGTAGATACTTATATAAGCGTGCAGCTAAGAAAGATCATGGAGTCCTTCCATTTCGGCGCTGAAAAAAATGACATTAATGTTTCATACTTCATTGTTTGACATTAAGCATGTTAAGTGGACAGTTAACCAAACACTAGATAGATAAATGTGACTGACTTAAGCTCCACTCTCCGTGGTCTTTACCGTAGGAATACTCCCAAATGGGTGGAGATGTTGCACATATTTTGTGCGAAATATTGAAATCCAATAATTCTGCTAATATTCAGAAATGTTAATATTATGCGCCACATGCAGGTACGACATGCAAGTCAATGCTACAATCGTTCCATATAGTGCAAACTCATAAATATAAAAGTTGGTCATTGGCCTTTGTATAATCCACAGAATGAAAGATATTAATGGTAACAACAATGAGAAGAAAAAATAATTACCTCCCTTGACCGTTCATCATGGAGGTACCATAATAGGTATTCTAGAAAGATAACAAATTGCAACAAAAAGTGATGATAAGATTGTGTGACCGTCTTTAATGCCCACCCTATGGTTTGTGCTCAATGTTCAACGCATTACTTTTGACTATGTTTGTTTTCTTCTAGCCATGTGGAAATTGAATGCAGCCAAGAAAAAGTACTTGTACCCGTCAACAAAGAAGACTTGTTAAACACAGACAACGAGATCCAAGATATCTTTGTCCTTTACAGGGGATCCATTTAGTAAGTTTTTTTTTAATTGCTTAACTTTATTAGTTTGTTTAATTCACCATTTTATTTATGACATTGCAAAAACTGACTCTATTTTTAATGAGTTCACATTCGAAAAATCAAAATCTAAATTATCAATTATTCGTCAATGGCTTACAGCATTTTCCCGGTTGGGTTTAATCAGATTGAATAACCCAGTTTATATTGTGATAATGTTTGATGAACAATTATTGTGGACAAACACATTTATTACGTAGCTGTAAAGGTCTATCAGCGATTACGATTCTTCTTCACAGCGATTTGCAAAATCAGAATAACAATATCGGATCACATATAATTTTGATCCTACCAATACTTAACATTGCTTTTAAGTGTTTAATCTTGTGTCTACTGTATCTTACCTAATTCCTTTACAAACTAATGCGGTTGCTATTCAAGATTTAAATATTTCGTAAAGTATTGGAACCCATCGACTAATAGCATGCCTTTGTCACAACTTAATGTAATTCCAAATTAGTTATTTTATAACTCAAATACAACGCGGACCTCGTAAACTAATTGATATACGTCATAAGCTAATTACTTGATAGGCCAGGAGCCTGTCCCGAAATACTCACCCTATTTTATCCATAACTTTTGACTCATTTAACAGCCTAGACGTAGGTCGCCGGGTTAAGCCCCCAAAGTCCGGTCGATTTCACCCCATCTCCCCCATGCACCAAACTTTGTCAGTAGGAAGCAGTATGACTGGACTTTACAAAACACAAAAAAATGACACACATTTCCGTCGGGATGGGGTGTCAGATGGCCCCTAAAAATCGGGGTGAATGTTTCCCCTTGAAACCCAGGGACTAAATTTTGTATATGGCTGTACATTCCAAAAATATAAAAACTTACAAAATCGTCTATCGGGAAGGGGGTGTCAGCCCCCAGAAATGAAAACCCCAAAGTGCTCTTTGAAAAACCTTTACCCCCCCCCCCAAAAAAAAGGGTGCTCTATATGTAAAGGAGAAACATTTTCTTACCTTCTGACTATGATAACTCAAAAGTATTTTAATTTAATTCAATTTTAACGTTCATAACCTAATTTTGAGTATTGTAATCTTAATTGCTGTGCAATTTTGGTGTTCATTGGTCTTTTGATTAATAAGTTATTAAATTGTGATGCATTGCGTTCTCAAAAGTAGCTAAAATATTGTCAGGATTATGTAAACACACCCATTGTTCCTCTTCATCTATTTGTCAAGTCATAATAGAAAAGTTTCTCAGGTATTTGTGGTATGTGACTGCCAGGCTGAAATGTAGTATTCATGTGTACACCAAGTAAGCTTCTCTATTATGCCCTGTCAGATCGACAAAGGGTGTGTTTACATAATCCTGACAATATGTTTTGGCTACTTCTGAGAAAGCAATACATTTTTCACAATTCAGTAATTTATTAATCAAACGACAAATTAACACCACAGTGCGCAGCAAGAAGAATATTATACTCAAAATTATGTTATGAAAATGGCTTTTCTTTACATACAGAGGATTTTGAGGAAAAACGTTGTCAAAGGATACTTTGGGGTTTTCATTTCAGGGGTTCTGATACCCCCTTCCCGATGGACAATTTTGTATTTTTTTTGTATTTTTGGAATGTACATACATTGCTAATTTAGGGGCCGCCTAACGCCCATCCCGATAGCTAAAATCAACGGACATTAAAAAGAGGTAGTTAAAATGCATGTAAAAGGAAACATCCAGGCAATCTATTTGTGTGTAGTCGAAAACGTTGTTACTAAGAGAATTACATAACTTATTGCATGGTAAAGTACTAGTGGTGGATAATTTATGGAAATTTATGGAAATTTATAGGTTCATAATGAAAAATTTGATTAAGAAATTGCATCATCTAATGAGTAGTAACTGTCTGCAAACAAAACTAAATATATATGTGTATTTGGAGATTAACAATGAAACTAATTAGGACAACCCTAATTTGGATATACAGTGTAATAGAAAAAAAGGAAGAAGAGACCAACCAAAGGAATAATTTGTCATGCTGTTGCCAGCTAATATGATGTATTATATAATACGTAATAATGTTAGAATAGCATCGATCATCATAAATATTAATAATATTTATAGTGATAATAATAATAATAACAATGATGATGATAATAATAATAATAATAATAATGATAATAATAATAATAATAGTAATAATGATAATAATAGATAGATAATGTTAAACATTCATCTCCTCATCTTCTCCCCCTTCCATTTTGTTTCCTTCTTCCTCCTCTTCTTCACATTTTTGTTATCGTGATTCTTCTCTCCATTCTATTCATTAACTTTTTCTATTTACATGTTTGATTTTCTCATTGTCCTACACATTTTCTCTTTCTTCAGCTTAAAGTCCTGTTCTGAACGTCTGCAACATAAGTTGTTTTTTGGGACACGCGTCGTGCTAATTAACAACCAAGAACCACCCGACATATCGAGAGCAATTGACTACATCGCAACCAGCGCAGGAAACACGGTATAATATCTGTTAATGTATATCACTCTGATAATTCTGTTCTTTATCTTCATTGAGATGCTGTCGTGTATATTTTGTCATAAATCGTGATTATATCCGAACAAATAACCCTGGACAATTACCCCCAGGAAAATACCTCCCAGGCAACTATACCCCCAGGAATATTATTCCCCGACAACTACACCAGGAAATTTTCCCCATATGGGACAACCCCCCCCCCCCCCTCGAGGACAGTTACCCCAACTGCCCACTACCTTGACCGCAGGGGTGGGGGTAATTGACCTCGGGGGTAGTTGTGTTTTGGTGGGGAGCAAGTCGTCCGAGGGGGGGGGGGGTGGTACTAACTGTCCTCGGGTGGGGCAATTTGTCCTGGGGTAGTTGTCCAGGGGATATCTTTCCTAGAATCCTTGTGATACTGGCTGAAGGAAAAAGTGTATCACTTAACCAGTGTCGCCTGGGAACATTAGGCGTCCTTTACTAATTTAGGTAATATTATCGTATCCAAAATAAAATAAAATTTATATGCCGATATATATCATAATTTGTATCAACTTAGAAACAGGGAAATGTAATTCCCAGGTAGAAATATTCCTGAAAATTTTGATTTTGCTGCCGAAGTTTTATATCACATCATACTTTATCATATCATTCAATCCGGTTGAAACATAGATTCTGTGAGGTATAACTAGCATTGTATATTTTCCGATTTGCGCAGCCCCAAATAAAACAGTAACTATTCCAGTCACCGAAGATCCATAATTTTACAACCCCATGCAGCAAAACATTGCAAGGTTGCACCCTTATGCACGCTAAGGGTTGCAGCTTTGTAATCTTAGAATTATGTGATGCTCCAGTTGCATCAGATAAGGCGAAATATCAGGAAAGCTGCTATTTTCTTATTTGTTTATTTCTCTCTTATCATTTCAAATGGTGTCCGTGCGAGCAGGGGCGGATCCGGCCTTTTGTGAAAGAGGGGGCACCGTATTCACAAACTGTTCTTACAAGCAAAACAAAAAGGGGGCACGGGCCGGATGTATCCCCCTAAATCCGCCAGTGTGCGCGAGTGAGTGTGTGTTATAAAAATAAAATGGAATTACATAACATATACTTTCAATTTGACCTCGCAGGTGAATCTGTTGGTCCAACGATTTCCACATGGTGTACGTGTGAAGTTACGGGTTTCATCGTTAGCAGCCTTAGGCATTGAACTCGATGGCAACCAGGTATGATTTCGCCATCGTTCATCAGGGGCGTAGCCAGAACATTTTTAATGGAGGGGAAAGGGTGGGTAGGGTGGGTGTCCTACTATTACTGCAAAATATTCCCAAATTGTATACAAGTACATATTATTTTGTTTATGTTAAGTAAACTTTACTCAGAGGAATCAGGTTAAAGCCATCCATTAGAAACATTGCTTCAGTTTTCTATCGTATTTTATTATTATTTAAGGAATAATTCTGAACTGCAGGTTTGGTATATTTGAGCTTTGTCACTCTTAAATTTCCTTTTCAGATCACGGATATTCATGGAGATGGTGTAATGAGTAAGATAGCCGATGGTCTCAGAGGTGTGTGTCCAGCTCTATCCACACCTACCGAAGAACAACGAATCATCACGGCTATTGGAAACCGCCATGTTTCATACGATGCCACGACATATCAGGCAAGTAGACTACTCCACGGCCCTGTAACATAAAACTTGAAACTGATCTTACGATTGATTTTTACGATTGATTGTACATTGTAGTCAATGGGATTGATCGTAAAAATCAATCGTACGATCAATCTAAGCTTTATGTTACAAGGCCCAGGCCTGTTATAAGAAATTGTATTCATCTTCAGAATGGACATCAAGAAACACTTAAAAGGGTATTTTTTGCAAAGATTAGTTTATTAAATACTATAAGTATGATCGGTGGAAATCAATATTTCCTTTGAGGCAAAGGTTAATTTTTGGAAGAAAGTTTCTCAATATTAGCGTGAATACAGCGGGGTCGCTAGGGGGATGTGGGGGTTTCACCCCCACTCAAAAATGATGTCGGAATAAAAACGGAAAACAAGGGAGAGAAAAACGTTCAAAATCTTCTAGCGTCGCCCCTGAGTGAATATGAATTACAGGATGGGGGCCTGAGGAGCATTATTTGACAATATTGATTGTGCATCTGATTCGCTAGCTGAGAAATTTAGTATTCATGTTTTTGTATTTGTTTCGATTCTTTTGGGGTGGGCATTTAGCGAGTTTTCATGATATCTCGAGAAATATATTCCTTTACACTCTTAGAAATATTGGGCAAATTTTACCCAGATTTTACCCAACATGAGGGTCCTTATGAGTCCGACCAACTTTTGGGTAAACTTTACCAATTTCATTTTTATTTTTGACCAATGTTGGGTAAATGCATGTAAAAGTTGAGCAAGATTAACCAACCTATGCCCAATCTTCATTTACCCAGTGGCATTTACCCAACATTTCTAAGAGTGTAACATCAAAACCATATCACCATCTCAGGTTACAACTATGTTAGATGCTGCAATCAACAGAGGAAATGGACATCTGGTTCTACAGCTCCATCCATCAGAGTTCTGTGATGCCTTACAGAGACGTCTTCTGGAGGATGATGGTGCTGTACTCAATCCAAGACCAGCCCGAAGACCATCGCTAGCTAGGAGTCTGATGAGCAATCCTTGAAAGTATCAAAGAGTAACAAGAATTTCATGGTTGCTTCATTGTCAATACTGAAATTGGCTTCGTTGAATGACGAATGTCTCAAAAATGCAACATTTTCGAAGAAGAGGCTGAAGATTGATGCGTATCTAGAAAATATACTAGTGACATGTTTATCTCGCAAGTATATCGGTCATAACACTCTACAAGATGAGTGTACATGAAGACACTGTCATTTGATTGAGTAGCTATGTGGTTGCGGGTCAAAATCCTAACCTATTTCCATCCTTAAATCTGGAACAAGCATAGGTGTATGGGTGACCGCCTGAGTGGGGAGTGGGGGAGTAGTTGTCATGAGTTTTATACCTACTTTGAGTTGGGAGAAAGTTGATTTCCTTAGTATTCTGGGAAATAACAATAGATAACATTTAATAACATAATAACATTTAAAAACTCTCTCCACAACAGCACTCAGTTTGTGAAATATGGTGGGATAAGCTCACCAAGGAAGATTAACAACATGCGGTCTACCGCAAAGATCTGTATTACAGCCGACACTCTTTTTAATTAACGATTTGCCAGACTATACAGATTACTTTAGTTTTAGACTCTTTGCTGATGATTCTAACCTTTTTCATACGTTTCCAGTTGGACAGTCTACTATTGATATGGATGAAGTTAATACACACCTCAAAAAGGTATCAAGTTGGTGTAATGCAAATAAACTCACAATCAATTTATCAAAAACAAATTATATGCTTATCAGTGGAATTCGAAAAACATTTGAAATGAAAGGAATGCTGGCAATAGCAGATGCCATTATAAATGCAGGTGATGTTGCATGTTTGTAGGTTGAACATCGATAAATACTTAACATGGAAAAAAACATATTGAGAAGGTAAACTAATGTATTAAAAAGAAAATTGGCATTTTTAGGCTCAGAGATTTTGTGCCCCAGAAAATTCTGATTTTCCTGTATAAATCTTTGGTGCAACCTCATATCACATACATGACAAATGGTATTGAAGTATGGGGTAGCACTTATGAAGTGAATCTAAAATGTATACTGTTAAGTCAAAAATGGCTCTACGTGCTATCACATTTGGTTCAATCATGACCCATTCAAAAGCATTATTTAAAAAGTTAAAGATTTTAAATGTATACCAACTGCACAATCTTTGTATTTGTAGTTTTATGTATAATTATATAGCGCATCAGTATGAGAATGTGCTTCAATGTGCTTTACAATGTTATTATCCCTGGTCATTGGATTTCAAGCCCGCACACAAGTGTGCACCGCACCATCTCCATCCTTAGGGAGCATTCCTACCATTTTGCACCATTCACACGCATGCATGTAGGGCAATGGCAAAAACAGTCACAATGACTTTCAGCAATTCTCACAGGTACCCATTATCTCCTGGGTAAGAGTGGCAATGTAGATTAATGTCAAGGACGTTAGTGCCGCGGCTGAACTCGAACCGCGAACCATGTGATCCACAGTCCAGTGACGTATCCGCTAGACCATGACACCTCTAAATGGAATTTTACCTCATTCAATCATCCAATATTGCTCTTTTATTCAGCATAATTATCGGACAAGGCAAAATGAAAAAAAATAACTGGTATATACCCAGGGTCAGAACGACCAAAGGAAAATTTTCAATTTCATATGTAGGTAGTTTGGTGTGGAATGATCTACCACTTGCTGTGCGGAGCCATCCATATCTTGCTTTAGAAAAACGCTAGTTGAATACCTTTTAAATGAATGACTGATACAAACTTCTTAATATTAAGTATCTGATTAAAGAGATATATATTTCATACTGACCTTTCACCCAATTATATTTGCATTATAATTATGTTTATAATCTTCTTCGTATTTACCATTACATTTTACGTTGTTTATTCTATTACCAAACAATGTTTATTGAACTTTCATCCATTGTATTATAGTTTTGTTTAAAATCCTCTTCATATTAGCCATTACATTTTTGGTTGTTTATTCCATTACCAAACACAGACTCGAATAGCATTCGTGCTATTTTCTGGTTCCTTTTTATCCTTAACTCTATTGTATTTAAATGTGTATACATTTTGTTTCATGTTTTGTATTGTTATTGGATAAATAAAGTTCAAGTTCAACATAGATCCACTATTTATGACTGAGCTACTAGACAGGTACATTCTAGTGCGATTGAAACAATGGCTCACATTTATCATACCCCGGCTTCAGCCGAGGTACCATTGTAAGGAACTCATTCATTTAATGATTTTCTTCCTGCCGGGTACCCATTTACTTCACCTGGGTGGAGAACGGCAAATATAGATTAATAATGATAATAATGATAGTGATAATTATAAAGTTCACGTCTGTCACGCCGTGACGCTTCTGGTGTTCCAAAATTGTCTTGCCAAAGGACATTTAGCGCTGTACGGTGATTCGAGCCACGTATAAATCCTGACCTTCATTGATCCTCAGTCCACTGACTTATAAAACATAGCGCACGATACCTTAACAAGTTGAATAATTTTGAGTATATTGATTGCATCATAGCTATCATTATTATTGTCTGTAGAAATATATCAGCTGTATATTGCATGACAATAGATCTTTGGCTCATTCCAATAAAAACTCAATTTTTCCACACATTTGCAGCATTAATTATGATTATCTTAAAGAAATACTTGTGAAATAAGATTTGATTATTTTCATTCTCATACTATGTTTTGATGGATGTGAATTTCGATTTGTGATCTTTCGTATAAACGCTGTTCGGTTGTATACATGTAGACCATAGTTTTGAAAAGCCACCAAAAGGCAGTTTTATCATTTTTTTCTTAATGGTAACTGATCAGCGACAAGGTCCTCATAATAAGCCGCATGTTCATGTAGATGTATATATGTCAATCTAAGTTGGACTTATAATTGATAAGAAAATTGAGACGTGAAATGCATTTAAGTCCATAGTTGTGATCTATATGGCAATGTTTTGTCCTTGCTTATTTGGATGTCAATCCGCAGTTCAGTCAAGATGGAGGCTATTTCTCTTTCTTCACCATGATACTGCACTTGGCGTTTTCGTACATGAAATTTACCAGTTGTGATGTTTTGATATACATGTATATACTCTTATTGTGAGATTGATTGTTGAAACATATTTACATATTCAATTATGCTTTTTTAATCATTTCCATTGATAACTTATGATCAACATAGATTATGATGATGGCATATTGCAGTTAGGATCTAATAAAAAATTATGAAATGATGCTCCATTATGTTTATAAGAATTCTCTGCCATTTCATGATATTCGTGAGATATCATTATCAACAGTACTTTTTGGTTGAATATATAATTATTTTCGTCAACAGTAGTTAATGAAACATTTCATATATATTTTGATGGAGGCAAGTTACATGGCGCGAGGAGGTTGTTTATGAATGCATCCTGTATGATTGGTCAACAGTCAGGATGACACCCGTCAACTAGTCATTGGGTGATATGGGGTAAAGACCATCCAGTTGGCTAGTTACTCAGGTTCTCGAGAATATGGTGTGTTGTTGTGGTTTTTGAGAAACAATGTGGCATATATAGCTCACAGCTAGATAGCTGGATGAAGAAATTTGATTAATATTATACAGGCCAATCAGTTTAGGCCTCATTACAGCTTCTGTACAATAAGAGGAGGGGGAGGGCGAATTGCACTGTATACATTTGCAATTGTATATTATTATGGAACAACAATTAAACTAATTAGAATATATGTATTAAATTACTTTATTATTATGAACCATGTACTATATGCAAGCATGATGTAAAGAGTTGGGGGAGAGATATTAAGTGCTTATCGAGATATTATTATTTGATTTGATTTGGTTTGTTTCCACGATCGGTTTACATAATGTATGTACATGAGAAGGCAAAATATAAGCATATAAATAAAATGGCATAATACAAAGGAAAATACAGATATAATAACAGCTCAGTATAGTAAATATCTTCCAGTAGAGGTAACCAAAAGCCACCAAGAGCCACCAAGAGCCGCCAAGAGCCGTCAAGGGTCCGATCTACTAAAAGCCGCCAACAACCTTATCGATCTTTCATTTTTATCGTTTCGTTCTTTTGCTGATTTTAGGCCTAAAATAAATTACTTTTCATGCTTTTGTTCATTTCGTACCAAACTATTTAAAATAGGCCTAGCAAATATTTATGGATCTTATGGTAGTCTCTTGGCTGTCGCGGGATTTGTTTCGGCTTGTTTTCAACTCTGCTGTTGGCGACTGTTGGCTGCTTTAAGTATAGGACCGGACTGGGGTTATAATAGCATGATATGTCGACAAAGATTTAAACCTCCACCCCGACATATCCAGAATAATCATTCCCATTTTGGATTACCAATATTGTTGTCCTGGAAAGAGAGGGGGGGGGGGGGGTGGTTTCATCAAGGTGATTCTAGATTGTAGATTCTAGATGGTTAATTGTCTGGAAGATAATAATATGGGGGCAGCTACACTTAATAGGCAATCCAACCTTGGTGATAAGTTGATTTGTGTGAAAGCAGAAAAATAAGAAAAACAGGACCGTGAAAGTTTGAGAGAAATCGCACAAGGAATAAGAAAGTTATAAATGTTTGAAAAATGAGATCACTACATCTATGCGAATCTCAAATTGACAATTTGGTGAGTCGATTGTGACATACTTGTGGACAACTCTCCCATTTGTCGTACACAAATATATCATTTATTTGCGGTTTTCTCCGAAGCGCCTTTACCCTCGGGGCAGTACTCAAAATATATTGCAGATCGCATATTGTTATAGGTCCTCATGAAAGAAAAAACCTACTGCGTAATATATTTTGAAAAAATAATATTTTAGTCATTTTGTGTGTTGGAGCGAATGGGGGAGTTGTCCGCAACTACATCACAGTGATGTTATGTATAGTGATTACAACTTTCAAAAATTCATAACTTTCTTATTGTTTGTCCAATTTCGTCAAACTTTCACCAATCTGCTTCTCTGATTTTCCCTCTTTCATTCAGAGCAACTTACCATTAGGGTTGAATTCCCTTTAATAAGATATCATTAGAAAGAATTCCAGTTACTCATTTCACCCTGAAACATCTTGAGGTCGAGGTTATAACTTCTACAGCTATTGGATTTAGGCCTTCCCATTGACGCATAGATGTAGACCTGCAGTATTTAATCATAACACCTTTTCTAAATTTATCCTTTCCTTTCTTTAGACTCCTCCATATTTCAATCAACTTTTAGTCTTTTCAACTAATACTGCAAGCAAACAATTACATATAAGGTACTGACCTTAATATGTGCAGTCTTCAACAATAGAATAATTGCATGTTGTTGTTTTTTTGTATCGTTTATTTTGTGAAAACATTGTAAAATATGAAATGTGAAATATGAAATAATAAACTGAAACTGAAACTGAAACTTTCGTTTTCTCTCTCTCTCTCTCTCTCTTTCTCTGTTTATCTATCTCTCCCTCCTCTCTCTCTATCTCTCTCTCCCTCTCTCTCTCTCACTCTAGCTCTCTCCTTCTTGTCTCTCTTGACGCTTATAACTCTTATAAATAACAATGACTATATAAAGCATGCTACTCCCACTCAGTATCATGTCATGGTCTTCGATAAAATTAAAGGACAATCCATCCTCTGTAATAATATGATTTATGTGAGAGAGGAAAATCACTGGAGCAGACTGGTGAAAGTTTGAACAAAATCGTTAGAAAACAGTAAGAAAGTTGTTATCATTATGCATATGGGACTTTCAAATTGGCCGAACCGGTACGGTCACTGTGATGTAGTGGCGGTCAACTTTCCCATTCGCTCCAAAACACAAAATGACTAAAATGTCACTTTTTCAAAATGTATGATCTTTTTCTTTTTGGAGGACAAAATGTACAACTGAATAAATGGGATTTTCCCTAATTGGAGTCTATTGTATTACGAAAGTTGGAACGTCCCCGACTAAGTACCTGTATTGTATTTTGGGCATTTACAACATAGTTTCCCCTTTATTATATATCATTGAATTATGAACCTTTATCCCCACTACATGCAACTTGTGTGCTATTAAAACTGTTGAATTTTATACAAAAAATAACTACCATTAAACCGATTGACTGACTCTTGAAACAGAAGAATACAGCCTGCCTGAATTACTGAATAAAATGTCCGGTTTTCAAAAATTGAATATAGACCCTATTTTCGGTCGTAACCATGGTAACGCGTATAAGAGGGTCTGAATTTAAAGGCCTGTATATAATGGAGAAAGCTCACCATACTCAGTATACCCTGCATCTCTTTGAAACAGCCATGGCAAAGACCGACAATTCAGGCTAAACTCAAGGGCCCGAATTCACAAAGGATGTTTGGTTTAAACCATGGTTTAAACCCCCTCCTGTGTTTTTTTAGCGTACGTGCGCACGGAATCCGATCCAATCATATTTTCTTTGAGCGGGCGCATGGGCGCTTCTTTACGCTTATTTTAGTACGCTTACGGAGGTTTAAACCTTACCCATGGTTTAAACCTCCTTTGTGAATTCGGGCCAAGTCGTTTTGGAAATTTGGTTAATTGTCTGAATGTGGTAAATTGTTAAATTGTCAAATTTGGTTAATTGTCAAAATAAAGTATGTGCATGCACACTAGTTTATTTGTACCTGTCTTGATTTGATTTGTTTTTTCCTCTCTAGCCCTCCTGCTCTGCCTCGCTGATGCGGGGGGGGGGGGGGGGGACAAGCAATTTTCAGTGTGATTTTTCGCCTTATGAACCTGCCAAAAGTTCTAAAACTCGAGTTTTACTATTTAAACAGTCATCCCAAAAGACCCACAGCCCACAAGACAGACGATCCACTACCGACAGCCCATGAGACCATGCACCAAAACAACGAAATACACAAGATAAGATAGAAAATGTCGGCCTCGGTCTAGTGAACCCTCTATAATGTATAAAAATTCAGAAGGCCCACGAAACCAAAATTGTTGCTGTCGGTCTCATGGGCTGTATTTATCTTCTCTAGTGAATAAACATTTTTTTTTTCTTAAAAATGTCAGGACCAAGGAGCGAGGCTTAATCCTTCCTTAGGCCCCTTGAATTCACTTATATGTCGCATGAAGTTTAATCGAAAAAAAAATAACCCATGATAATGGATTTGTTTCAAATTGTGTTTATTTTAGAGAATAATGAAACATTTCTGTGTAGTTTAAAATGAAATAGTCTCCCACAATGTATTTACCACCCCCCTCCCCCCCCCCCCCATTCAAATTTGAAAAAGTCGATTTCCTCACAACACCTAAAATTCCCCTTTTTTACGAGTATGGCTCTTCCTCTTCCTCTCTTCACAGCTGACTGCATACATTGAAAAATGTTTATATGTCACATGATTATTGACTAGTTATGATACACAACAAAATGGAGGGGTGGCATTATCAGACTCTTTACACCTGTACAGCTCATTTTTGTAGTCAGTTTTGAATGTTGATATACTGATATTGGATTCATGGCGATATACATGTACTGATTTGTTTGTGATTTGTTGAAGGACAATGTGAGCTATTCACTTTACAGTACTCAACAATATGGTTCGTGAATGTGTTTCGACCTAACCATCAGTATACTTGTAGTCCGTTCCAGTCTCTGATAATCGACGACAGGTAAGTAATGTATCAGGATAATTACGTCATCGCTGTGAATTTATGACAGAGAATGCATGCTGCGCTTGACAATAACATAACTTTCGGTTTAGAGTTTTAGTACTCAGATTTAAAAGAGTCATAAACATTTCCAGCCATTTTCCTATTTATCTTTTGATCAGGATGCAAAAATGTTGCTAAGTATTGTTCTATGATCATTGAAAACAAATATTCTTTATCATTTGGACTAAACGAATTCATATTTCACAAATAAATGAATAAATAAATAAATAAACTTGACAGATCTGGGGTACTTTCTGCGGTTGCAGGGTAATAAAAAGTGTAGAAAATAACAAAAATATATAGCAAAAATTTCTGATAAAAGAAGAATACTTATTAAAATTTATTAGAGGGACAAAATAAAAGGAAAAGGAACAGAGGTAGTACTAAAGGAAACAACCAAGCAATTGTATGACTTTTCACTTTATCAAGGGGGGGGGGGGGGGCGACAACGTCTTTTTTGGCTCCCCCTCAATAAGATCATAATTTTGCTGTATAACGATTAGCTTTCTAGTGCTTTGTGAAATGCAAAGTTTCGAGATGCAATTAGGAAAATCTTACTTACATTTCCCTGATGTAATAATCTAAATGTTCTTGTTTGCAGCACCCCTCATTGGGCCCCTCGCAAGACAAAAAGAAGAAAATTACAAGAAATTATTTTTAAAATATACGACGTATACAACAAGTTTTCTTTTGCTCACTTCTCGTTTCTGCTCCTTCCAGTCTCTTTGGTAGCCTGAACTTCCATTTGTATTGTGGACGGCAATACATGAATTTGGTTTTACGTTGGGCCCAACGTAATTGTCAGATTTTGATGCAATCCGATCTTGGGGTTCTGGCTCATGTACATATATGAAAGTCTTATAACTTTAATATCTCTATACATGTACTCTGCTATTTTTATTTTATTATATTTTATTATTTTTTTTTTTTATCATCTTAATTATTTATCAAAAACAAGCTGCTGAAAACTGCTTATCCAATAATAGCGAGCCAATGGAGTAAAATGGAGTCAAAGGGGCCTGAGCTATCGATCCTAGCAGAATCTTCGTCAGAAGCAAAAAGATAAGAAGTGTAGAAAATAACAAAAATATATAGCAAAAAATTCTGATAAAAGAAGAATACTTCTTAAAATTTATTAGAGGGACAAAATAAAAGGACGTGGTCTTTTTGCCTCTGACGAAGATTCTGCTAGGATCGAAAGCTCAGGCCCCTTTTGACTCCATCTTAATTATTTGTAAATATCTTGATTTGTCATCAATTTTTATATATAACAATGTTTGTATCTGCATGAAAGTATTTTATATGTTTGTGAACTCTCAATAAATACACAATTAAAAAAAAAAGTTTTCTTTTGCTCTAAAGATACAAAGTTTCTACATTCAAAATTTTTTTTTTTCGCTCGGTCGCTACCTCCTTCGCAGATTAATGGAAACAATATTTCTTTGATTTTACAAACCCTGTCAACACACAATACCCTGAACGGGGGGGGGGGGGGGGGGACAGGTGCTTTCCTCTGCGAAAATAGGGGGCAAAGTCGTTTTTCAGTCCTCAGTCCTGAGGGCCCGTAGCGACCATGTGAAAAATATTTAGATTTTGGATTGGTGAAACCTCGCTTTTCAGATAACTAGAAAGCCGATCGCAAAA